>CM055117.1:30624883-30851536 GCA_029206835.1 Rana muscosa | reverse complement strand
CCCAAATCTCCCCTCCTACCACAAATCCACCCCCCCACCATATTACCTTTTCTAGCACAAACCCCCCAAATCCCCCCTCCTACCACAAATCCACCCCCCCCTACCATATTACCTTTTCCAGCACACACCCCAAATCTCCCCTCCTACCACAAATCCACCCCCCCCACCATATTACCTTTTCTAGCACACCACCCCAAATCTCCCCCTCCTACCACAAATCCACCCCCCCACCATATTACCTTTTCTAGCACAAACCCCCCAAATCTCCCCTCCTACCACAAATCCACCCCCCCACCATATTACCTTTTCTAGTACACACACCCCAAATCCCCCCTCCTACCACAAATCCCCCCCCCCTACCATATTACCTTTTCCAGCACACACCCCAAAATCTCCCCTCCTACCACAAATCCCCCCCCCCTACCATATTACCTTTTCCAGCACACACCCCAAATCTCCCCTCCTACCACAAATCCACCCCCCCCACACACCATATTACCTTTTTCTAGCACAAACCCCCCAAATCCCCCCCTCCTACCACAAATCCCCCCCTACCATATTACCTTTTCCAGCACACACCCCAATCTCCCCTCCTACCACAAATCCACCCCCCCACCATATTACCTTTTCTAGCACACACCCCAAATCTCCCCTCCTACCACAAATCCACCCCCCCACCATATTACCTTTTCTAGCACAAACCCCCCAAATCTCCCCTCCTACCACAAATCCCCCCCTACCATATTTCCTTTTCCAGCACACACCCCAAATCTCCCCTCCTACCACAAATCCACCCCCCCACCATATTACCTTTTCTAGTACACACACCCCAAATCCCCCCTCCTACCACAAATCCCCCCCTACCATATTACCTTTTCTAGCACAAACCCCCCAAATCCCCCCCTCCTACCACAAATCCCCCCCCCTACCATAATTACCTTTTCTAGCACAAACCCCCCAAATCTCCCCTCCTACCACAAATCCACCCCCCCCACCATATTACCTTTTCTAGTACACACACCCCAAATCCCCCCTCCTACCACAAATCCCCCCCTACCATATTACCTTTTCTAGCACAAACCCCCCAAATCCCCCTCCTACAACAAATCCCCCCCCCCTACCATATTACCTTTTCCAGCACACACCCCAAATCTCCCCCTCCTACCACAAATCCACCCCCCACCATATTACCTTTTCTAGCACACACCCCAAATCTCCCCTCCTACCACAAATCCACCCCCCCACCATATTACCTTTTCTAGCACAAACCCCCCAAATCTCCCCTCCTACCACAAATCCACCCCCCCACCATATTACCTTTTCTAGTACACACACCCCAAATCCCCCCGCCTACCACAAATCCCCCCCCCTACCATATTACCTTTTCCAGCACACACCCCAAATCTCCCCTCCTACCACAAATCCACCCCCCCACCATATTACCTTTTCTAGTACACACACACCCCAAATCCCCCCTCCTACCACAAATCCCCCCTACCATATTACCTTTTCTAGCACAAACCCCCCAAATCCCCCCTCCTACCACAAATCCCCCCCCTACCATATTACCTTTTCTAGCACAAACCCCCCAAATCTCCCCTCCTACCACAAATCCCCCCCCTACCATATTACCTTTTCCAGCACACACACCCCAAATCTCCCCCTCCTACCACAAATCCACCCCCCCACCATATTACCTTTTCTAGCACACACCCCAAATCTCCCCTCCTACCACAAATCCACCCCCCCCCTACCATATTACCTTTTCCAGCACACACCCCAAATCTCCCCTCCTACCACAAATCCACCCCCCCACCATATTACCTTTTCTAGTACACACACCCCAAATCCCCCCTCCTACCACAAATCCCCCCTACCATATTACCTTTTCTAGCACAAACCCCCCAAATCCCACCCTCCTACCACAAATCCCACCCCTACCATATTACCTTTTCTAGCACAAACCCCCCAAATCTCCCCTCCTACCACAAATCCCCCCCTACCATATTACCTTTTCCAGCACACACCCCAAATCTCCCCTCCTACCACAAATCCACCCCCCCACCATATTACCTTTTCTAGCACACACCCCAAATCTCCCCTCCTACCACAAATCCACCCCCCCACCATATTACCTTTTCTAGCACAAACCCCCCAAATCTCCCCTCCTACCACAAATCCCCCCTACCATATTACCTTTTCCAGCACACACCCCAAATCTCCCCTCCTACCACAAATCCACCCCCCCACCATATTACCTTTTCTAGTACACACACCCCCAAATCCCCCCTCCTACCACAAATCCCCCCCTACCATATTACCTTTTCTAGCACAAACCCCCCAAATCCCCCCTCCTACCACAAATCCCCCCCCCTACCATATTACCTTTTCCAGCACAACACCCAAAATCTCCCCTCCTACCACAAATCCACCCCCCCACCATATTACCTTTTCTAGCACACACCCCAAATCTCCCCTCCTACCACAAATCCACCCCCCCACCATATTACCTTTTCTAGCACAAACCCCCCAAATCTCCCCTCCTACCACAAATCCCCCCCCCCCTACCATATTACCTTTTCCAGCACACACCCCAAATCTCCCCTCCTACCACAAATCCACCCCCCACCATATTACCTTTTCTAGTACACACACCCCAAATCCCCCCTCCTACCACAAATCCCCCCTACCATATTACCTTTTCTAGCACAAACCCCCCCAAATCCCCCCTCCTACCACAAATCCCCCCCCCTACCATATTACCTTTTCTAGCACAAACCCCCCAAATCTCCCCTCCTACCACAAATCCCCCCCCCTACCATATTACCTTTTCCAGCACACACCCCAAATCTCCCCTCCTACCACAAATCCACCCCCCCCACACACCATATTACCTTTTCTAGCACAAACCCCCCAAATCCCCCCTCCTACCACAAATCCCCCCCTACCATATTACCTTTTCCAGCACACACCCCAAATCTCCCCTCCTACCACAAATCCACCCCCCCACCATATTACCTTTTCTAGCACACACCCCAAATCTCCCCTCCTACCACAAATCCACCCCCCCACCATATTACCTTTTCTAGCACAAACCCCCCAAATCTCCCCTCCTACCACAAATCCCCCCCCCCCTACCATATTTCCTTTTCCAGCACACACCCCAAATCTCCCCTCCTACCACAAATCCACCCCCCCACCATATTACCTTTTCTAGTACACACACCCCAAATCCCCCCTCCTACCACAAATCCCCCCCTACCATATTACCTTTTCTAGCACAAACCCCCCAAATCCCCCCTCCTACCACAAATCCCCCCTACCATATTACCTTTTCTAGCACAAACCCCCCAAATCTCCCCTCCTACCACAAATCCCCCCCCTACCATATTACCTTTTCCAGCACACACCCCAAATCTCCCCTCCTACCACAAATCCACCCCCCCCACACCATATTACCTTTTCTAGCACACACACCCCAAATCCCCCCTCCTACCACAAATACCCCCTACCATATTACCTTTTCTAGCACACACACCCCAAATCCCCCCTCCTACCACAAATCCCCCCCTACCATATTACCTTTTCTAGCACAAACCCCCCAAATCCCCCCTCCTACCACAAATCCCCCCCCTACCATATTACCTTTTCTAGCACAAAACCCCCAAAATCCCCCCTCCTACCACAAATCCCCCCTACCATATTACCTTTTCCAGCACACACCCCAAATCTCCCCTCCTACCACAAATCCACCCCCCCCCCCCACCATATTACCTTTTCTAGCACACACACCCCAAATCCCCCCTCCTACCACAAATCCCCCCTACCATATTACCTTTTCTAGCACACACACCCAAATCCCCCCTCCTACCACAAAATCCCCCCCTACCATATTACCTTTTTCTAGCACAAACCCCCAAATCCCCCCTCCTACCACAAATCCCCCCCTACAATATTACCTTTTCTAGTACAAACCCCCCACACCTAGCAGAAATCCTATTCTCCCCTACCATATTACCTTTTCTAGCACACACACCCCAAATCCCCCCTCCTACCACAAACCCCCCCCCCCCCTACCATATTACCTTTTCTAGCACACACACCCCAAATCCCCCCTCCTACCACAAATCCCCCCCTACCATATTACCTTTTCTAGCACACACACCCCAAATCCCCCCTCCTACCACAAATCCCCCCCTACCATATTACCTTTTCTAGCACAACACACCCCAAATCCCCCCTCCTACCACAAATCCCCCCCTACCATATTACCTTTTCTAGCACACACACCCCAAATCCCCCCTCCTACCACAAATCCCCCACCCCCACCATATTACCTTTTCTAGCACACACACCCCAAATCCCTTCTCCTACCACAAATCCCCCCTTCCCTACCATATTACATTTTCTAGCACAAACCCCCCAAATCTCCCCTCCTACCACAAATCCCCCCCTACCATATTACCTTTTCTAGCACACACACCCCAAATCCCCCCCTCCTACCACAAATCCCCCCCTACCATATTACCTTTTCTAGCACACACACCCCAAATCCCCCCCTCCTACCCACAAATCCCCCCCTACCATATTACCTTTTCTAGCACACACACCCCAAATTCCCCCTCCTACCACAAATCCCCCCCCTACCATATTACCTTTTCTAGCACGAACCCCCCAAATCTCCCCTCCTACCACAAATCCCCCCCTTCCCTACCATATTACCTTTTCTAGCACAAACCCCCCAAATCCCCCCTCCTACCACAAATCCCCCCCCCACCATATTACCTTTTCTAGCACGAACCCCCCAAATCTCCCCTCCTAGCACAAATCCCCCCTACCGTATTACCTTTTCTAGCACGAACCCCCCAAATCTCCCCTCCTAGCACAAATCCCCCCCTACCGTATTACCTTTTCTAGCACAAACCCCCCAAATCTCCCCTCCTAGCACAAATCCCCCCCCCTACCATATTACTTTTTCGAGCACAAACCCCCCAAATATCCCGTCCTAGCACAAATCCCCCCCTACCATATTACCTTTTCTATCACACCCCCCCCAAATCCCTCCTCCTACCACAAATCCCCCCCTACCATATTACCTTTTCTATCACACCCCCCCCCCCAAATCCCTCCTCCTACCACAAATCCCCCCCCCACCATATTACCTTTTCTAGCACAAACACACCAAATCCCCTCCCTACCACAAATCCCCCCCCCTTTACCATATTACCTTTTCTAGCACACACACCCCAAATCCCCCCCTCCTACCACAAATACCCCCACCCCCCACCATATTACCTTTTCTATCACACCCCCCCCCAAATCCCTCCTCCTACCACAAATCCCCCCCCCACCATATTACCTTTTCTAGCACAAACACACCAAATCCCCCCTCCTACCACAAATCCCCCCCCCTTACCATATTACCTTTTCTAGCACACACAGCCCAAATCCCCCCTCCTACCACAAATACCCCCACCCCCCACCATATTACCTTTTCTAGCACAAACCCCCCCCCCCCATATCTCCCCACCTACCACAAATCCTCTCCCCCCATCCCCCTCTCAACACAAATCCCACTCCTAGCACACCTCCTCAAATTTGCCCTCCTAGAAACATTCTTACCTCCTGCTGCCCCCCAAAAATCCCCTCCCAACACAAATCCCCTCCCCATACCCCCAATCTCCTTGTGGTGCCCCAGTACCTCACATGACACCACAGTGCCCAGGGCAGCCGTCGCTCCTGCCCGCCCCTTGTCCCGGCCCTGTGTAAGGGTTTACAACCCACTTTAAATCAGCAGAACTAAAACTCCCCTGTAAATGTCTGACATTACGGCCAGAGATGGGTCATGAATGCACTAGTGGCTGTCATTGACACCCGTCATCCGTCATTCAAGAGAGAAGAGAAGAGAAGAGGGAGGCTGCAGCAAAAGTTTAAAGTCTTTCGAGCAAAGTAAGCCCAGCAAAGAGTACCGATGATGTGTAAACTAGATTACATGCAGCTTGTTCATTCTGACATTGTTACCCCCTTCTGTACACTTCAAGTAAAATGCAATGGAACAACGGTGTAGAAAAGAGTGTCAAAAAAACTTTTTTATTCTCTCTTTCTTTACCGCTGGCATCGCACCGACACTCACAGTTGGCAAAAAAAAAAAAAAAAATGCAAGTAAAATTTTTTGCATGAAGTCTGTCACATCCCTTTTATATGCTGATTTATCTTCCCCAATACATTGCCTCCTATGCACAGTGTAAAGCTCTGAGGCTCGTGTAATTGTTCCAGCATAATATGAATAACTTACATGCACAGGGCTGGGATTTATGCAATTGCTGTTTGAGTTTCATCCAACTATCTCTATCGCCAGAATACTAAACAGTAAAAAAATGTTTAATTACCGAAATCTACACCATATTGCGATTCCTAATTTCAACCCGCGCAGTGTTTGAGAGAGACGGCCTCCAACGTCTGCCGTCCAAATCTGAGAGAGGCGACATAAAATCCCCATAAATGAGCCGCATTCTGTGTTCTCTGCCATCTCCTCCCTCAAAAAAAAGTCAACTAAAGCAGAACTTCAGAAGCATAAGCTGTGGTAGGTGCCGTCCCGGGACTCTACTAATACGGGCAGCCTCTACTCAGTACTGGGACTCTACTAATATGTGGGGAAACTCTACTCAGTACCGGGGTTCTACTAATACGGGGAACCTCTACTCAGTACCCGGGACTCTACTAATACGGGGAGCCTCTACTCAATACTGGGACTCTACTAATACGGGGAGCCTCTACTCAGTACTGGGACTCTACTAATATGTGGGGAACCTCTACTCAGTCCCAGGACTCTACTAATATGGGGAACCTCTACTCAGTACCGGGACTCTACTAATACGGGGAGCCTCTACTCAGTACTGGGACTCTACTAATATGGGGAACCTCTACTCAGTACCGGGGTTCTACTAATATGGGGAACCTCTACTCAGTACCCGGGACTCTACTAATATGAGGAACCTCTACTCAGTACCGGGACTCTACTAATATGGGGAACCTCTACTCAGTACTGGGACTCTACTAATATGAGGAACCTCTACTCAGTACTGGGACTCTACTAATATGTGGGGAACCTCTACTCAGTACCGGTCCGGGACTCTACTAATACGGGGAGCCTCTACTCAGTACCGGTCCGGGACTCTACTAATACGGGGAGCCTCTACTCAGTACCGGTCCGGGACTCTACTAATACGGGGAGCCTCTACTCAGTACCGGGACTCTACTAATACGGGGAGCCTCTACTCAGTACCGGGACTCTACTAATATGAGGAACCTCTACTCAGTACCGGGACTCTACTAATATGAGGAACCTCTACTCAGTACCGGGACTCTACTAATATGGGGAACCTCTACTCAGTACTGGGACTCTACTAATACGGGGAGCCTCTACTCAGTACCGGGACTCTACTAATACGGGGAACCTCTACTGAGTACCGGGACTCTACTAATACAGGGAACCTTTACTCAGTACTGGGACTCTACTAATACGGGGAGCCTCTACTCAGTACCGGGACTCTACTAATATGAGGAGCCTCTACTCAGTACCGGGACTCTACTAATACGGGGAGCCTCTACTCAGTACCGGGACTCTACTAATATGAGGAACCTCTACTCAGTACCGGGACTCTACTAATATGAGGAACCTCTACTCAGTACCGGGACTCTACTAATACGGGGAAACTCTACTCAGTACTGGGACTCTACTAATACGGGGAGCCTCTACTCAGTACCGGGACTCTGCTAATACGGGGAGCCTCTACTCAGTACCGGGACTCTACTAATATGAGGAACCTCTACTCAGTACCAGGACTCTACTAATATGGGGAACCTCTACTCAGTACTGGGACTCTACTAATATGAGGAACCTCTACTCAGTACCGGGACTCTACTAATACGGGGAACCTCTACTCAGTACTGGGACTCTACTAATACGGGGAGCCTCTACTCAGTACCGGGACTCTACTAATACGGGGAGCCTCTACTCAGTACCGGGACTCTACTAATATGAGGAACCTCTACTCAGTACCGGGGACTCTACTAATATGGGGAACCTCTACTCAGTACTGGGACTCTACTAATATGAGGAACCTCTACTCAGTACAGGGACTCTACTAATATGGGGAACCTCTACTCAGTACTGGGACTCTACTAATATGAGGAACCTCTACTCAGTACCGGGACTCTACTAATACAGGGGAACCTCTACTCAGTACCGGGACTCTACTAATACGGGGAACCTCTACTCAGTACCGGGACTCTACTAATACGGGGAACCTCTACTCAGTACCGGGACTCTACTAATACGGGGAACCTCTACTCAGTACCGGGACTCTACTAATACGGGGAACCTCTACTCAGTACCGGGACTCTACTAATATGGGGAACCTATACTCAGTACCGGGACTCTACTAATACGGGGAACCTCTACTCAGTACCGGGACTCTACTAATACGGGGAACCTCTACTCAGTACCGGGACTCTACTAATATGGGGAACCTCTACTCCGTACCGGGACTCTACTAATATGGGGAACCTCTACTCAGTACCGGGACTCTACTAATATGGGGAGCCTCTACTCAGTACCGGGACTCTACTAATATGGGGAGCCTCTACTCAGTACCGGGACTCTACTAATATGGGGAACCTCTACTCAGTACCGGGACTCTACTAATATGGGGAACCTCTACTCAGTACCGGGACTCTACTAATATGGGGAACCTCTACTCAGTACCGGGACTCTACTAATATGGGGAACCTCTTCTCAGTACCGGGACTCTACTAATATGAGGAACCTCTACTCAGTACCGGGACTCTACTAATACAGGGGAACCTCTACTCAGTACCGGGACTCTACTAATATGGGGAGCCTCTACTCAGTACCGGGACTCTACTAATATGGGGAACCTCTACTCAGTACCGGGACTCTACTAATATGGGGAACCTCTACTCAGTACCGGGACCCTACTAATATGGGGAACCTATACTCAGTACCGGGACTCTACTAATACGGGGAACCTCTACTCAGTACCGGGACTCTACTAATACGGGGAACCTCTACTCAGTACCGGAACTCTACTAATATGGGGAACCTCTACTCCGTACCGGGACTCTACTAATATGGGGAACCTCTACTCAGTACCGGGACTCTACTAATATGGGGAGCCTCTACTCAGTACCGGGACTCTACTAATATGGGGAGCCTCTACTCAGTACCGGGACTCTACTAATATGGGGAACCTCTACTCAGTACCGGGACTCTACTAATATGGGGAACCTCTACTCCGTACCGGGACTCTACTAATATGGGGAACCTCTACTCAGTACCGGGACTCTACTAATATGGGGAACCTCTACTCAGTACCGGGACTCTACTAATATGGGGAGCCTCTACTCAGTACCGGGACTCTACTAATATGGGGAGCCTCTACTCAGTACCGGGACTCTACTAATATGGGGAACCTCTACTCAGTACCGGGACTCTACTAATACAGGGGAACCTCTACTCAGTACCGGGACTCTACTAATACGGGGAACCTCTACTCAGTACCGGGACTCTACTAATACGGGGAACCTCTACTCAGTACCGGGACTCTACTAATACGGGGAACCTCTACTCAGTACCGGGACTCTACTAATACGGGGAACCTCTACTCAGTACCGGGACTCTACTAATATGGGGAACCTATACTCAGTACCGGGACTCTACTAATACGGGGAACCTCTACTCAGTACCGGGACTCTGCTAATATGGGGAACCTCTACTCAGTACCGGGACTCTACTAATATGGGGGAACCTCTACTTAGTGCCGGGACTCTACTAATACGGGGAACCTCTACTCAGTACCGGGACTCTACTAATGTGTCTTTTTTTTTTTTTACATTTTTGTATTGCCGGCAATTGAGTTCCACTCATTTAAAAGTCAGCAGCTACAAAAAGTGTAGCTGCTGACTTTTAATAATCAGACACTTACCTGTCCCACAGTCCAGCAATGCGAGTGCACGAATCCCCACTCCTCTCCCCCTCCTCTCCGCGACGCCGGCATTGTTGCTGCCTCTCTCACTCTCCTGCCTCTGCTTATCCTTCTTTTCCTTTCTTACACCTCTCCTTCTGATCTTTCTTTTACCAACTGAGGTTGACAGCAGCCTCCAGTGGTTCTGGGCTTCCTCCTCTCTTCTCACCAGATGTTTTCTGGGGTCGGACGGGGGAAGAGAGACTCAGGCCCCTGCCTCGGCTCCCTTTAGGTTATATGGGAGTTAGGTGATGTCATGAAAAGATACATATTTTCATGGTTATTATACAGGTGAAACTCGAAAAATTAGAATATCGTGCAAAAGTTCATTTATTTCACTAATGCAACTTAAAAGGTAAAACGAATATAGGAGATAGACTCATTACAGGCAAAGCAAGATAGTTAAAGCCGTGATTTGTCATAATTGTGATGATTATGGCTTACAGCTCATGAAAACCCCAAATCCACAATCTCAGAAAATTAGAATATTGTGAAAAGGGGCAATATTCTAGGCTCAAAGTGTCCCACTCTAATCAGCTAATTAAGCCATAACACCTGCAAAGGGTTCCTGAGCCTTTACATGGTCTCTAAGTCTGGTTTAGTAGGAATCACAATCATGGGAAAGACTGCTGACCTGACAGTTGTGCAGAAAACCATCATTGACACCCTCCATAAGGAGGGAAAGCCTCAAAAGGTAATTGCAAAAGTTGGATGTTCCCAAAGTGCTGTATCAAAGCACATTAATAGAAAGTTATGTGGAACGGAAAATTGTGGAAGAAAAAGGTGCACAAGCAGCAGGGATGAGCGCAGCCTGGAGAGGATTGGCAGGAAAAGGCCATTCAAAAGTGTTGGGGACTTTCACAAGGAGTGGACTGAGGCTGGAGTCAGTGCATCAAGAGCCACCACACATAGACAGATCCTGGACATGGGCTTCAAATGTCGTATTCCTCTTGTCAAGCCGCCACTCCTTAACAACAAACAACCTCAGAAGCGTCTTACCTGGGCTAAAGAAAAACACAACTGGTCTGGGGCTCAGTGGTCCAAAGTCCTCTTTTCTGATGAGAGCAAGTTTTGCATCTCATTTGGAAACCAAGGAGCCGGAGTATGGAGGAAGAATGGAGAGGCACACACTGCAAGATACTTGAAGTCCAGTGTGAAGTTTCCACAGTCTGTGTTGATTTGGGGAGCCGTGTCATCTGCTCGTGTTGGTCCACTGTGCTTCATTAAGTCCAGGGTCACTCACCGCAGCCGTCTACCAGGAGATTGTGGAGCACTTCATGCTTCCTTCCCACAGACAAGCTCTATGGGGATGCCGACTTCATTTTCCAGCAGGACTTGGCACCTGCCCACACTGCCAAAAGCACCAAAACCTGGTTCAATGACCGTGGGATTACTGTGCTTGATTGGCCAGCAAACTCGCCTGACCTGAATCTATGATAGAGAATCTATGGGGCATTGCCAAGAGAAAGATGAGAGACATGAGACCGAACAATGCAGAAGAGCTGAAGGCCGCTATTGAAGCATCCTGGTCTTCCATAACACCTCAGCAGTGCCACAGGCTGATCACTTCCATGCCACACCGCATTGAGGCAGTAATTGCTGCAAAAGGGGCCCAAACCAAGTACTGAGTACATATGCATGCTTCTACTTTTCAGAGGTCCGATATTGTTCTATGTACAACCCTTGTTTTATTGATTGCATGTAATATTCTAATTCTCTGAGATTGTGGATTTGGGGTTTTCATGAGCTGTAAGCCATAATCATCACAATTATGACAAATCATGGCTTGAACTATCTTGCTTTGCATGTAATGAGTCTATATCATATATTAGTTTCACCTTTTAAGTTGCATTAGTGAAATAAATAAACTTTTGCACAATATTCAAATTTTTCGAATTTCACCTGTACTGGATTAACTGGTTGACCCTAGTGACTAAGGTGATTTCTACCTCCTATGCCAGCCTGATCCTTGGATGGTTAGGTCCATCCATCTGTGATGCAACCATTTTTATGGTGCACGGCAACGCTGTATCCTGGCCTAGGCCAACAAGTCCCAGGCCTAGGGCAGCACTTTGCAGGGGGGCAGCACGGAAAGAGTCCCCTCCGGCTTGTGCTACACTGTTAGTGTAGCGCCAGTCTTATGGGGCGGACTGGGCTGAGAGGCAAATTAGTCTAGCGCGCGCCCCCATAAAGCGGCTGCACTGCTCCTGGTATGCGGGAGGCCGGCATTCCACAACTGTGGGGGGGGGGGGGTGCTGCTGCTTCTAAACTATCATCCTGGACCACAAACCTTCCTCACTGTGCTATATGTTTTCTGCTGCACCATTGGCATGGTTATATCTTCTTAGTCCTCTCCATAAAATTATCAGAAATTTGTGCTTAGAGTGGAACTATAGGCAACACTTTTTTTCATTTTGGATAGAGTAAGGGAGGGTTATAGGCTCTGTCCCATTGCAGAGATTTCCCTTCACTTCCTGCCTCATACAGGAAGTGAGAGGAAATCTATGCAAGTTAAGGGAATCCATTGCCCCCAGGCCCTCAGAACTAGTGTCCCCACTCAAAAATTTCAGGGCGGGTCTTAAACAGGAAGGGGTGTGGCCTTGACAGGAAGGGGTGGGTCATATTTAAATTAGGGGGTGCACGAGTTTAATCAGGCCTAGGGCAGCTCAAAACCTAAATACACTACTGGTGCACGGTTCTTTGGGGGTACTCCTAACCTGGAACATGACGACCAGATCATTTGCCAGTACTCTGAATTGGGACCAGACCAATTGGTATGATACCCATCTTCTCTTCCATGTGGATAAACAGGATATGGAATGTCCTTTTCATATCACTTTCCACACTTTTCCTTGCTATGTTGTAACACTGTCAATTGGATCATCTTGTTTTTCTTTGGTTGCTTGATAATTCTTTCAATAAAAAGATTGAAAGTAAAAATGAGATGTCCCATATGCAGCATGCACGGTCGGCAACATGATATAGTAAATACGTTTTGGTTATCATATTTATTATATGGGCAATCCCCCCCCCCCCCCTCTGCTCTGCCTGTAATCCAATCAATTACTGTATTTATCGGCGTATAACACGCACTTTTTTCCCCTTAAAATCAGGGGAAAATCGTGGGTGCGTTTTATACGCCGATCCCTGCTGATCCCCCGCTGATCGTGAGCGAGCGAAGTACACTCGGCTTTACTCGGCTCCTCTCGTAGTCACGCCCACCTCCACTGATTGCGAGCGCCGCTGACATACAGAAAGCCGAGTGTACTTCGGCTAGTCTCGGCTCCTCTCGCAGTCCCGCCCCTGACTGGGAGCAGAGCCGAGTCTAGCCGAAGTACACTTGGCTTTCTGTATGTCAGCGGCGCTCGCAATCAGTGGAGATGGGCGGGACTGTGAGCAGAGCCGAGTCTAGCCGAAGTACACTCAGCTTTCTGTATCTCGGCTCCGCTCACAGTAGGCGGAAATCAGCGCCAATTTTGAATCAGGGCAAGGCTGCAAAGGCACTGGGCAAGGCTGCAGATGGACACTGGGCAAGGCTGCAATGGACAAGGCTGCAGATGGACATTGATAAGGCTGTATTGATGGGCATTTAAATGTAATTTTTTTTCCTTAAAATTCCCTCCTAAATTTGGGGTGCGTGTTATATGCCGGTGCGTGTTATACGATGATAAATACGGTATGTTTTGCGAGTATGATTCCCCATAGATGGGACAATTCGGCAGCCGATACATCGGCTCATCAATTGGCCTCAATTCTGGATTAATTCTCCCATCACTCTTTTGAAGTAAAAATAGAGCTTTACTCTAAGTCACAAGATGACGGGCTCTCCTTCCTGCATCGGTAGTGTCACCCTTGTATTTGCACAAGTTATTTTTGGATGTTTGTAGTTCTGCGACGCGCGGTGAGTGTTATTTTTTTTTTCTTCCCCGGAGACATGTCTTCCGAACCGTAGTCCCCGGCCTGTCACTTCAAAGAACACGGAGGACTTTCATGTGCAAATACTGTCAGGGAGAGAGGGAGGAGAGGCGGACATAGAGTAGGAGGTGTCGCCAAACGCTTAGCACTGGCTGCCACAAGAGATTACTGCAAAATAAAGACACCATTTAACGTGACAGACACCTGAAGGGATACGGAGAATGATGAATACATCACGGTTAATGCCATTCAACCGCTGTGACATCACATTTATTCCTGGGAAAACCTAGGCATCTTTAGCAGAATCAGTTCATAGCTTCTGACTGCCCTTCTCTAAGACCTGAATTTTCATGGTTTCTTATTAGCGGCACAACCAGACCCTCTGAAGCTTGGCTCTCATAGACGGGTCAATATCCACAAGGACAGGCTAGGAGATACAGGAGTGTAGATGAGGTTGTGTTGTGTCCTGGGGCTAGCATAGGGCACACTGGAGTTGCTGGAGACTCTGAGATTATTGGAGATTCAGAGGTCACTGGAGACACAGGGGCTACTGTGTGCATAGGGGACAAAAGAGGTACAGGAGCGCTTGGATCACTAGGGTGCACAGGGTTCACAGATAGGGTGACCAGACATCCCCGGTTTCAGGACACTGTCCCCGGACCAAGTCTGTCCCCAGTTTTGTCCCCAGATTGGATTTGAACAGGGGCTGGGGCAATTTCAAAGACAGTCAGGGCAGAATTAAAAAAAATAGCTCCTACTAGCTTAGGGGGGTGTATTTTTTTCCATTATCTGTGCCCCTTTCTGTTGATCATGTGTTGGTCGGAGCGGAGGGAATATTTCTTCAGTTTCGGGTGCCCATTCAGCTCCGCTCGCATGTTCTTCTGCCTTGACTCAAGTCCTGGCCAGCCGCCTGCCTGCTTATCTCCTTGCCTTCCCTGGTGGAGTGATCTTCCTCCACTCCCCACCCAGTAGTAGCCGGGGCCCAGAGACTTAGGCCGCGTACACACGACCGGCTGTGTGTATGCGGGTTTCAGTTTTCTCGTCAAGAAAACTGCCCAGATTCCCCGACGAGAAAAAAGACGACCTGCGGTCTTTTTTCTCATTGAGAATCCCGTCGGCCTGTTTCTCGACGAGAAACCCAAGCGTGTGTACACTCACCTGTCGCTGTGGAAACCCGCGCATGCTCGAAATGACTTTGGCGCATGCGCAGTAGCTTCCTAGGCATAGGCATAGGGTGTAGCAAGATGGCGGCGACGACATCGAATGTGACGAGCGCACACGGTGTGTTTACCGCTCCTTTATCGCTGCTGCCCATTGAAATCAATGGGACAGCGCGGCTATACCGCCCGCAATGCGCTGCTTCGGCAGCGCATTGCGGGCTGTTTTAACCCTTTCTCGGCCGCTAGCGGGGGTTAAAACTACACCGCTAGCGGCCGAATATCGCAGCAAAAACGACGGTATAGCAGCGCTATTCCGCCAGCGCACCTCCCGCGCCCAGTGTGAAAGGGGCCTTAACAGTGCATGTCAGAGCACAAACCAAGCCATGAAGTCCAAGGAATTATCTGTAGACCTCCGAGACAGGATTGTATGGAGGCACAGATCTGGGGAAGGGTACAGACGAATTTCTGCAGCATTAAAGGCCCCAATGAGCGCAGTGGCCTACATCATCTGTCAATGGAAGAAGTTTGGAACCACCAGGACTATTCCCAGAGCGGGTCACCCGGGCCAAACTGAGCAATCGGGGGAGAAGGACCTTAGTCAGGGAGATGACCAAGAACCCGATGGTCACTCTGACAGAGCTCCAACGTTTCTCTGTGGAGAGAGGAGAACTCTACGGGACAGCTCTGTGAATGTCCTTGAGTGGCCCAGCCAGAGCCCAGACTTGAACCCGATTGAACATCTCTGGAGAGATCTGAAAATGGTTGAACACCGGCAGTCCCCATACAACCTGATGTAGCTTGAGAGGTTCTGCAAAGAAGAATGGGAGAAACTGCCCAAAAATAGGTGTGCCGAGCTTGTAGCATCCTATTTAAAAAAACTTGAGGCTGTAATTGGTGCCAAAGGTACTTCAACAAAGTATTGAGCAAAGGCTGTGAATACTTACGTACATGGGATATTTTTCATCTTTTATTTTTAATAAATTTGCAAACATTTCAATCAAACTTCTTTTACGTTGTCATTATGGCATATTGTTTGTAGAATTTTAAGGAAAATAATGAATTTAATCCATGTTGGAATAAGCTTGTAACATAACAAAATGTGGAAAAAGTGAAGTGCTGTGAATACTTTTTGGATGCACTGTAGGAACACTAGTGTCTCTGGAGTTCACAGGGGTCACAGAGTCCTTGGAGGCACAGAAGCACTGAGTTCACGGGCATACACAGGCCTTACAGAATCTCTGGAAATCCCAAGAGTTCTGGGGTCACTAGAGTGCACAGCAGTCACAGAAGTCAAAGAAATGCTAGGATCACTGGTGTGCATTGGGGTCACTTGAGTGCACAGGAGCTCTGGAATCACTGGGTTTCACAGAGTTCCTGGAGACATATGAAAACTAGAGTCTCTGGAGTGCACCTGGGCCACAGAGTCCCCAGAGACACAGGAACATTCAGTTCGCTGAGATGCAGAAAGGTCATAGAGCCCCTGGAGGCACAGGAGCACTGGGGTCACTCTGGTGCACAGGGGTCAGAGGTTCCCTGGAGGCACATAAGCACTGGGGTCACTGGAGTGCACATGGGGTTACAGAGTGTCACATACTTGTGGCAGAGCCTGATGTGCAGAGGGGGACCTCTCGTACAGCCTCGGCTCAAGGGCCACTGGTGTTGCAACTGGTGAGCACAGTGAGGTAAGAGTGCCTGCAAGATCTTCCATTGGTTGAAGAGGTGTGTGGCAGGTCGGTCACCTGAGCTGGGCTGGATGGCTGGAGCAGCGGATGGCAACAGGAACATCAGTTGCCGGTACACAGCAGATGTAGGACCAGCGTCACCAGGCACTATGCAGAGCAGGACAGACGAATAACTGGATGCAGGGTCATAAACAGCAGTCAGAGAATAGTCAAGATACAGGCAGAGGTTGGCAACAGGATATCAGGCGTATGTAAGCTATAACAAAGTCTTTAAGGCAAGCCGAGGTCAGGATAGGTGGAGAGCAGGCATGGTCAGAATAAGCCGGGTGAAACACAGGCAGTGCCAGGACAAGGTCACCTAGAGCCCAGGGCGAACATGTCAAACTGTGCCCCCCTTCAAGATGTATAAACATTATGTGTCAGAATATCCCCCCCACAGAAAAATTGAGCACTAATCTGCATGCTTACCCTCTAAGCATAAATCCCCCCAGTACAAATCCCCCTCAATAAACCCCCCCCAGCACAAATCTTTAGCCCCTATCCCCAAAATCCCCCAACACTAATGCCCATCCCCCAAAAAAGTCACCCCTCTAGCACAAATTCTCTACCCTTCAAATTTCCCCTCCAAGTACACATGCTCTCCCCTCCACCCCAAAACCCCCTCCTAGCACAAACCCCCCCCCCAAAAAAAAAATTCCCATCTTAGCACAATTCTCCTCCCCCCTTCACCAGATCACCTCTTCTAGCACAAACCCCCCAAATTTCCTTCTTAGTACAAATCCCCTTTGCCTATTCCCCCTTCCAACACAAATCCCCTTAAATCACCACTCCTAACAATACTTACCCCCCCCAAATTTCCCCTCCCACCACAAATCTCTTTTCCCTCAATTTCCTCGCAGTGTCCCGCCCCCCACCGCACATAAAACCACAGTGCCCATCCCTTGTACCGGCCTTGAACACAGGAATCAAGCACAGGAACAGGTATACGGGTAAAGCTGCAGATCAGACAGCAATGCACTAGTGGGCACCTGCAGGAGCATGCATATCTGCCTCTGCCTAGGAGCTTAGGCTGCACTATGACCAGCACGTCCCTGACACAGAGTCCCTGGAAACACAAGAGTACTGTGGCCACTGTAGTGCAAAGGGGTTGCAGAGCCAGGGTCACAGGGGTCGCAAAGTCTCCTGAGGGAAGCACCAAAATCACTGGAATTTACAAGGGTCAGAGAGGCATTGGAGGCTTAGGAGAGAAGAGGTATCACAGGAGACACAGGGAAAATGGGGGGCACACAGGGGGCACAGGTCGACTCTTGAGCCATGGAGACCTCAGCTTAGGCATAGCGATGCGTTATGCCAACTCCTAGCCATTTATCACTTTACCCCTTGAAGCCAATTCTAATCAGAAGAAATTTCTCATGTCTGGCCACAGTACTGGCATGCTGAGAGAAGTGTCGGTGGTTGCGTGCTGGAGAGGAGACCTGGTGCAAGATTATGGAACAGTTAAGTGTTACATTGCTGATGCAAAATTTTATATTTATTTGCTCCACCACTTGTTCCGAGAGTCCAACTCCCACTCTCCTCAATACATCTTCACCCCAGATGTGTTGACAATTTGGAACAGATCTAACTGTTTTATTAAAATCTTCATTTATATTCCGCCCTCGGCTTTGGCTCGCCAATCTTATCTTCTATATTTTTATTGCTATCTGTGTCCCTTATGGAAACCTGGAGACCCTTGTCACCAAGACAGAAACTGTTAGGAAAATCTGAGAAGTGATGGAAAAATAGAGAAAATAGCCTAACACCATAGGATATTATCAGTCGACTAAGTTTATGTTCATGATCGGGACCATTGTAGATAAGCCTATCTGATGCCATTGAACAGTTCTCATGAGAGTCAAAGGAAAAGGCATGGTAAACTACAGGTTTAACTAGGGTGGGTCCAATGGGATCGCTTTCCGTTGTAGTTAATACAGTAGGTACCACTGATCCATCGGTTTTAAGTGGCCGTCCAAGCATATGAGCTATAATTAAAGTCTTTTCGGCTGAAATGCGTAAGTGGCTGTTATTACTATGTGTGCAAGATGTATAAACAATTTAAAAAAATAAAACATTGGGGGAGATGCTGTGTCCTGGGATCTGTTTTTGCTGATATATTTCCAGGATCTTGCTCATCCATGGTTAGGGTTTTTTTCCATAGACAACTGTGGGTCTGACACCTCGTGGATACAGAGAGAAGTACAGTCAGTCCAATAGCTCCTGCAAAGAGGATAAAACTATAATTCAATGGGATGTCTCTTTAAAATTGCAAATACTGATCAGCATTTGCATTTTTAAAGAAACAGCGCACCTTTTATGGTTGTAGTATTTCAACGTATCTAGTATTTTGATATATTGGGTTGCAGCAGTCTCCTTAGCCACTGGGACATGGAGCGCAGGTGGTCATTTTTATGAATCAGTTGGGATAAAAAAAAATGTACAGAGAATTCTACTGCACAAATAAATCCTTAAATAATGTTTTTAAGTCAAATTAACAATAGTTCCCCCCCCCCCCATCTCCCCTTGCAAGCTCTCTTATATACCTGTAGCACACGGCCCTTTTCCTCCCGTCTTTGGCTCACTCACAGGAGGAAAAGGCACACAATGCCACCATGCCCGTACCCTCTGGTTTGCAGAGGTTTAGCACACTTGTAACTTACGGGTCTTGCAGCGAGGTTCTCCTTAAAGTTGGTTCTCGTCCCCTAGAATGTAAAGGACAAGTCTCTATACCCCCAAGTAACTCCAAGGTCCACACCAGTAGCAACTCCAACGTAGAGTTTATTTTCCTTATGCATGAATAACCACAAAGTTGAGAAGAGAAAAAGGTGTTAGAAAGGGCAGATCAGATTCAGACACTCCTGGCTTCTTCGCCACTTGATCCCGAGTGGGTATAGCTCACCCGGATAGTCACCCAATGGCATTAGCAGCCGGCATGTAGCTCAAACACTCAATCAGATTCCCTTGATAGATGCGATCGGGAGATCCCCTGCCACAGAATCTATAGTGTCCCGAACCTCCTAATGGTTACGTTGTTAGATCCCTTTTCGGATGGATGACATCCCTCCAGAGAGTTACTGGGCCCCTTCCTTCACTGTGATCTCTCACCAGTCCTTCGGAACGGTCCTCCCCCAGCCTCCTCTTCCAGATGCAGGTCCCCTTGCAAGGCGGCACCCTTGGGTTCTTCCTCCCCGAAGTGGGCTCCAGCTAAAGGTGCTGGACCCAGGGCTGAAGTTGCAGTCCCAGGACTAAAGGTGCCTGGGACTGAGGTGCACATGGCCCCATGGCCTGGAGGGCCATGCACTTGAACGTGGACTCCAGAACTGTAGGTTCCCCTGGGTACAGGTCCCCGGGGTAGTAAGTCCATCCTGACCAATGGCGTCTGCCCCTTTTGTACCCTCCCCCGGCATGCACAGCGGGTAGACCACCCCCACTGCACGGCTGCCGAGAGAGGACACCCAATTGCCACTCCATCACCTGTGGTTCAACCCTGAGTACAAGTGACAGCGCCACCCACACTTCTAAGGGGAACTGCACGCCGGGTGAAAACAGCAGCAAGGCAGAGTCCAACAAATTGGTAGACCCGAGCCAACTACCACTCGAATCACCCCTAAATTTAGTATAGCAGCCCCCTAAATTGGGACCCCCGCTACATACCCTAAGCTGAATCATCCTACCGGTAGTGCTTACTTACCTTCTCCATTGGTGGTGGCCAAATGGATGAGCGAGTTTGGGGGGGAGGAACTTGACTGGCCTGCACAGAGTCCTGACCTCAACCCGATAGAACACCTTTGGGATGAATTTGAGCGGAGACGGCGAGCCAGGCCTTCTCGTCCAACATCAGTGCCTGACCTCACAAATTTGCTTCTGGAAGAATGGTCAAACATTCCCATAGACACACTCCTAAACCTTGTGGACATCCTTCCCAGAAGAGTTGAAGCTGCTACAGCTGCAAAGGGCAGGGCCAACTCACTATTGAACCCTACGGACTAAGACTGGGATGCCATTAAAGTTCATGTGCGTATAAGGGCAGACGTCACAATACTTTTGACAATATAGTGTATATAAAAATATATATTTTTTTTAAAACTGTCATTTTCGGTTTCGGTTTCATTGCATTTTTTTCCTAATTTTTTTTTTTCTTTTGATAAACAGCTGCGCAAATATCACCCAACATAAAAAAACTGCAACAGCCAACATTTTATTCTCCAGGGCCTCTGTTGAAAATAAGTAACTCTTGGGGTGGGGGGGGGGGGTTCTACATAATTTTCTAGCAAAACAAAAAATTAAAATTTTTAATATGTATGTTAAAAACGTAAAAAAAATAAAATAAAAAAAAATGTTGCCCCAGATGCCAAGTGGTCGACATGCGCTCTACTTTCGCTTTAAGTCAGCCTTCCGCAGTATGGAAGACTGTGCGTCCATCTCGCACCAGTTTATGGAGCTATTGTGAAATCTCCATTGTCTTTGTGTCTTCGGTGGCTGTGTCCCAAGCCAATTTAATGGCATGCTGACATCGCCTCAGGCCTCGTACACACGACCGATTTTCTCGTCGTAAACAGTCAAGAAAAGTGCCGCGAGAGTTTTTTTGTCTAGAAAAACGTTCGTGTGTATGGTTTTACGACGAGAAACTTGACGAGAATCTCGACGAGAAAATAGAGAACCTGCTCTCTATTTTCTCGTCAGGATTCCAGATTTCCTCGTCGTGTTTCTCGTCGGCCTGTTTTGTGACGAGAAAATGGTTCGTGTGTATGCTTTTACGACTCTTCCAAAAGCGCGCATGCTCACAAGCAACTATGAGACGGGAGCGCATCTTCTGGTAAAACAAGCCTTCATAATGGAGAGAGCACATTCGTCACGCTCATAAATATTTCATCGTTTAAATGTTCTGCATTGAATTCTTCGTTAGAATGTTACATTAATCAAAACGAGAGACCTTCTTTTGCTGCTGATATTCACACAGAGTTCTGCCTTATTTTTAACCTTTTTCATGCTGCTCTTTATAAGATTTATGTGTATTATATCGTGCAAGTTTTTAGGAATAATTTAAATGGTTAGATTTTTCAAAATGATGTTAATTATAATTTCTCAATGTTTTGATAGCGATCTCACATTTAATTTTCTAATCTATATTTTTAAAATTTCACACCATGTTTTTGAGCTAATCAGATTTAGTTATTCTTTTGGGGGGGTGATATCTGTGCCTTTTATTGTCAGTCAAATGTATCTGCTTACTCCAAAGCTTTTTTTTTTTAATTTAAAAATACCAATAGTCAAGTATGAACTTAAACAAAAAACACATTTATTCATGTTTATAAATTAAATAAAGAGAAGGCAGCGCTGGAGAAGCTGCTGCCATTTGTGCATCCCAGGGACCCCAGAGCACACACCAACCCTGTGTGGACACTAAAATTGGGAGCTTGAGAAGGCCCACATTTCAGAACACAATCTGATGCTGGCCTCCCAGAGGTCAGGAACAGCAGCAGGTGAGATATATGTCCCAAGTGTGTGGTACTACAACAGGCTGCCTTCTGTCCGACCAGTGCGACCACAATGAAGCAAGGCCATCACTTCCTCTTCTTCCTGGCAACCTTCCCTGCAGCCTTTCCTGAAGCCTTTCCTGAAGCCTTTCCTGCAGCCTTTCCTGCAGCCTTCCTTCTTCGTTTAGCTGGAGGCTGGCCCACTGGAGGGGTACTCCTGTCAGGAGGAGGAGGTGGAGGTGTAGCAGAAGGGGGTGGGGCAGAAGAAGAAGGTGGAGGTGTAGCAGAAGGGGGTGGGGCAGAAGGTGGAGGTGTAGCAGAAGGGGGTGGGGCAGAAGGTGGAGGTGTAGCAGAAGGGGGTGGGGCAGAAGGTGGAGGTGTAGCAGAAGGGGGTGGGGCAGAAGGTGGAGGTGTAGCAGAAGGGGGTGGGGCAGAAGGTGGAGGTGTAGCAGAAGGGAGTGGGGCAGAAGGTGGAGGGGTAGCAGAAGGGGGTGGGGCAGAAGAGGAAGGTGGAGGTGGAGGTTGAGGTTGGGTCAGTTGGGCCACCTCACATATGGCGGTATTGGGGGTAATTTGCTCCATCACCCCCTTGTTGAGCAAGGTGATGAGCAGGGGTTCGCATAGGAGGCGTTGCTCCATGCTCATCACCTTGAACTTAGCCTCCACTAGGCCGGCAATGGCCTCTTCAGGGGATGTGGGCTCCTTGAGGGTGGCATGGGCCTCTTTAATAAGGGCCATTGCTGTGTCACTGGTGGTCCTGTCCCTCCTGCCTCTTTTGTGAAGCCTGATGGGAGGCACCTGGGATCTGGTGCTTCTCCTTTGCCCTGCCACCTCCTGTCTGCCACTGGGCCCTGCCACCTCCTGGCTGCCACTGGGCCCTGCCACCTCCTGGCTAGTACTGGGCCCTGCCACCTCCTGGCTGCCACTGGGCCCTGCCACCTCCTGGCTGGTACTGGGCCCTGCCACCTCCTGGCTGCCACTGGGCCCTTCCTCCTCCTGCCTGACAGTTTCCAGACCCTCCTCCTGGCTGATTTCATCCTGTGTATGAAAAAGAAACATAGTTTAATATGTTGGTTTAATCTTTGCCTCAAACTTTGTAATCCTGATGGAAGCAATTAGAATGTAAATGCATAAATCCTTGCTTTAAATTTACCACTACATCAGCTTGACTATTTACCACACAATTAAGTGCAGAATAATGTCTACAGATCATGATTTCACTTGTGGAATACAAAATAATGTATGTTTCTCATCCTGACATATTTGGGAAACATTAATTTTATCCCACTACATTTTCAGTTAATACTATACCTGGCTCCAGATGGACAAATCAGGATCATCCAGGATGGCTGCCTCCTCTTGCTCCAGAGAAGGCTCAGGTTGGCTGCAGGGAAGTCTGGGGGGAAGAGTGGAGAGTGATGGCCTTGGCTCAATGTGGTCATCCAGGAAGGACATCCTGCTGTAGTACCACAAAACCGGGACATAAACATCATCTGCTGCTGCTCCTGACCTCTGAGAAGCCAGCACCTTAGAGCGTTCAGTCCTGTAGGTACCTCTCAAGCTCCCAATTTTAGTGTCCACTTGTTTTGCTGTGGCTGTGGGCACCTTGGTATGCACAAATGGGAGCAGCTTCTCCAGCGCTGCTTTTCTCACCCCTTTTTTTTTATGGATGGGGTTTTTGGTCTCCCACAGAGCCGGCAGCTCCCTTACCCGGTCAATAAATTCCGCCAGGAACTCTTTGTCGCTAATAAATACATTCATATTGTATCTGCAAGTAAAATAATTTATATTTAAATAATGTGAGGCAAACAGTCTAACCTCCTTCACATCCTAGTCACCATATATATCCTCCACCAATCTCAAGACAGTATAGGCCCACAATTTTTACAAGTCTCACAAAATCACATACCTTCGTTCGCACGTCCGTCACTTGAACTCCTCTCTCCGCACACCGAACGTACTATAGTCACATGTGTGTTTGCTATATACACACCACGCATGCGTCAAAATTCGAACACGTAGCTCTGCACACGTCGCCCGCCCATGACGTTCTAACTAACATCTTTTCCCCGCCCCTTCTCTTTCGGCGCGCAGACAGATATGGCGGAGTTAAAGCAGGTGTCTGATAATTCCGCAACTAGCGAGGAGACAAGCCCGGAGACCGAGGACACGTCACGATCAAGGAGGAGATTCAAGGCATCGAATATGTCTTTGGCGGAGATGGCGGAGATGGTGGACATCTTGGTCAAGGCTGATTATGATGCCAAGCATGGGCCGTATAGCAAACCAAATAGAAGGAAGGCCAAAATCCTCACTAAAGTTGTGAAGAGTCTGAGGGCGAAGTTCGGGGTGAAACGCTCAAATGAGCAGCTCAGAAAGAGGTGGTCAGACCTCAAACTGAGGGAGCCAGACCAGTTGAGGAGCATAAAGAGGATGCTCGCTAAAAGTAAGTAAAATGACGACCTTTCTGCTATTAATCTTTTTAGAAACTGACCTTTTTTTTTTTTTTTTTCATATTGGACTCCCTTCCAAAATGTAATATTTTGAACTAGGTTGGGCACAGTAATCGTTCGTTACGTTACCGACACTTCGTTCGGCCACTATCCGCGGTTTTGGCTTATTTAAGACCCCCAAAAGTAATTAGACATCTGCCATTTTTGATCAAGTATTGTGGCTAATTTTTAAGTCTAGATGATGTGTTTGTAAGGAGAATGAAATGCAAACTTTAATCAGTGTAAAGGAGAGGACACTCAGCAGCTGCTTCCACATCTGTACTTTGGAGCACTATAGTGTGGGCCACCAGACCCGCCTTTTTTGGGTGTCCCACACAGGTGCATCAGAGTTTATTTGTGGTGCCTCCATGTCCAAAAAATTACATCCAAATGTGAATACTAAACATATTTGGGGTCACAAATAATGCATTTTTCTTTAAATTCCGCACAAACGCACACTTGTACCCCACTTCCAAACAATTTAGCCTGTTTTAAGTTTAAAAATGAGATTTTTACAGTGTGATAAATAGACCTTTGGTTTTATTCTCATAGGGGAGAGAAGACTGGGAGGAGGACACTCCAGGGAGCACATGCACCCCACAACTTCCAAGCAACCCCAAACTCCCAAAGATCCACAACCGAAAGATGTGCAGGAAGTTGAGGTGGAGGAAGGAGAAGTGCAGGAAGGAGAGGTGGATGACGTTGTGGATCTGGTCACCACAACAGGTCAGTATCTGACACCACAGCTTAAGGTAAGCGAGGTAGGCCTGCAGAGTTTTATTAATTTTTTTTTATGGTTTTTAGGGGATGGAAATGTTGTGAAGGATAGCACACCGTTCTCTGCTGACAGTGCCCTCCGCCTCATCCAGCAAGTGATGGAATGTAGCACGGAACTGGACCTAATTAAACAAAGAATCCATGTGATGGAACAAACATTTAAAGACATTCTCGATGTTTTGGGGAGAATTCAATAAGCCATCCAAACACATTTGTTTTTACATGTTTGTTTTTATATTTTTACTAATTTTTTGAGTAACAAAGCAGCCAAAAATTTAATATGCACACAGTGTGTGAACATGTGCTATCTGCCATCAGGGGATATCCATGTACGTCTTTTGTGGGTGCAACCCCTTCCTCGTATCAAAAGTCGGTGAACTGAGGAAGGGGATGCACCCCCAAAACACGTCCATTGATCACCCCTGATGGCAGATAGCACATGTTGACAATAGGGATCAGGATTGTAAACTTCCTATTTGCAAAAAATTAAAAATGTGTGCATATTGAATTTTTGGCTGGGCAAGGGGTGGCAGGACCCCATATTAGGACGGGCACATAGAGACATAGTTTGTGTAACTGAATGTCTCAGATTGCTCAGAGGTATCCAATGTTGTCATTTTAGAAATGCAAGTGGTATTTTTGTATTTTCATAAGCCAAAATTTGCCGGGTTGTGGCCAGGCCAACCCCAAAGTAAAAAAAAAAAAAAAAGTGCAGAGAGTAAAATATTTGACCACAAACAACGTGTAGCTTCTTTTTATAATACTCTCTAAGCTTATTTGGTTCTTTTGTAAGGTAACATAGTGAAATTGGTTGTTATTTACTAAAGTAAAATACACTTGCCGCTACAAATGCACAAAGACAAACTAGGAGACAGGAAAGAACAAATAATTAAAGGTTTAAACAAGATTTTTATTGGGATACTTAGACATAGGCTGGCATAGGAATTGCCCCCCTACCCGTGAAATACTCCATGTATTTGTCCCGAACCACACGGGCATTTTGGGGGGGCAAGCCAAGACGGGCAGATTCCAGGCCCGGAAGGGGATTTGCAGGGGAAAGTCCAGCCTCTGGCAAAACTGAGGCCATATACGAATTAGATTTTTGGCTCAGAAAGTTGTGTAGCACACAGCAGCATAACACTACATAGTTTATTTTGTAGTCCGCCAAGTGGATGGAAGTCATAAAAAGGCGGAACCGGCTGGCCATTATGCCGAAGGCATTTTCAACGACTCTTCGGGCCCTGGCCAGCCGGTAATTGAACACACTCTTCTCTGGGGTCAGGGTCCTCTGTGGAAATGGCCTCATAAGATGCCGTCCGAGTCCGAAGGCTTCATCAGCCAAGAAAACAAAGGGGAGTCCTTCAATATTCCCTGCATCCGGTGGCAATGCAAGGTCGTCACTCTGGAGACGGAGGGCAAACTCCGTCTGGATGAAGGATCCCCCATCGGACATCCGGCCATTCTTCCCTACATCAACATAGAGGAATTCATACCGTGCTGACACCACCGCCATCAGCACAATGCTATGAAACCCCTTGTAGTTGTAGTAGTAGGACCCAGAACGGGGTGGCGACACGATGCGGACGTGCTTCCCGTCTATGGCACCACCGCAGTTGGGGAAGTCCCACCGCGTGGCAAACTCCGATGCCACAGTCTGCCATTCCTGTGGCGTGGAAGGAAGCTGTGGAGTGAAACAAGATGAAATAATATTAGAAAAACAAAGGCATACATTACAAGCAAATTCTAAACCAAAAAATTAGAGACCAACATCAATCTAATTATACGTTTATTAAGGTGTGTAAAAAAAGTATAATGGAAGGCTCATTTATCATATTCATCACCACCTCTGATGGGCCATTACTAAATTATTTTGGGGGGGGGGGGAGATGTGTTTGGCCACAGGATAGCATTGCAGTGGCGGTGCGTCCAGAGTGGGCGCTGGAGCACTGTCCCCTCTCTCCTGTGCCCATCACTCAGAACAATACATAGGTTCATGCGTTGCATGAACCTATGTATTGTCTATGCCGCACACTATTCAGGTGGATGGCCTCTTGTAAAGCGACCGACATATGAATAATTGCGTCATTTAGGGGGTTAAAATTGCAGAGCAGAAACAGGTATTAAAAAAGTCTTGCAAATTACAACCTGAGGGATGTAATTGGCTTCCTCAAAGAAAAATCGGGGACGCAAGGAGGGGGCATTCCTTGTGTAAACACTGACAGGCTGCTCTGGCAATCATGTTCACCAAGTCTGTTTAATGGTAACATGATTGGCTGATGCAACATGAAGGGAAGGAGAAGACATCAAGGACAGAAGAAGGATGGCGCTGACCACAAGAAGGTAAGTGCAGGGCTGGGGGGAAACTGGCTGCATTAGAGGGGACTAAATGGCTGCATTGGAGGGGACAACTGGGGGCGTTTATTAGGCAACAGAGCAAAAAAGGAGGAAGTTTATTTCCGAAATTGGGGTTGGAACCCCCCAACATTTGGAGCAACAGGCGCCCCTGCTGGAAAAGTTAGTGAGGGGAAATATTTAGGGAGGATAAAAAAGGGGCAATCTAAAGCTTCCAACATGCATGGGGACAAAAGGGGACATTCTCAGCATATTACAATCATGGTAATTAGGGAAGGATGAAAGAAATACAATACATTAGCATACATGTAATACATAAAATGTGATGTTAAGGGAGAAAACTTACCCTAATATAGTCCTCCTGCAGGACTTGTATAATAGCAGAACAGGTGTCTGGGATTATGAGGCCCAGAGCCTGGGGGGAGATGCCTGTGGTGAACTTCAAGTCCTGAAGACTTCTCCCTGTCGCCAGGTAACGCAACGTGGCGATGAGCCTCTGCTCAGCACTGATGGCTTCCCGCATAACGGTGTCCTTCCTGGTAATATAGGGGGACACCAAAGCCAACAGTTCCTGAAAAACGGGGTCAGACATCCTCAGAAAATTCCTGTAGTCCTCAGGATTATTCTCGACGATCTCCCGCAGCAGAGGCATGTGGCAGAATTGGTCCCGCTGGAGCAACCAATTCTTGGTCCATGAACTCCTCCTCACACCATTCATGGACTGGTCTTGGTCCAAAACAAGCAGACCAACACCAAGCGCACGCACAGCACGAACTCGACGACGAGAACGTCCAGGCGACATGGCTAGGAAACGGTCGTCTAATCAGAACGTACAGAACAGAACGCACTTTAGAACAGCAAGGCCTATGAATAACGAACTGAAATTCAGAAACGAACAGGCAATAACGCACTGTAAAACAGATACGACCTGCCTAGACGCCCTGAAAGTCAAGATACGAACCCACAAGCACAAACTGAACCGCAGAAAACGATCTGAAAAGTACGAAGACTGAAAAGCGCGAATTGTCTCTTCCCAAACTTTTACTTCACACGCGGTAACACGAGATCAGCAAAAGCAGCCCAAGGGGTGGCGCCAAGAAAAAAGATCTTCCCCTTTATAGTGCCGTCGTACGTGCTGGACGTGAGCGCAGAGAACCACGAGGAAATTGGAAAATGACAGTGTGTACGCATAGAAAGCTTGACGAGAAAATCGACAAGCTTAACAAGAATCTCGTCGAAAAAAACGACGTGTTTTTTACGACGAGAAAATCGGTCGTGTGTACGAGGCCTCACATGTCCCAGTCTGCTGCCCCCCCCCCCCCATGCATGGATCCATTAATAGGCTTGCTCTCTTTTACTATTGATTCCAAAGTCTTCAATTCTGTGCGATTCAATTACTCTGGAGGGGCTCCCTGGGGAGCCATTGTTTTGCACCAGTCAGTAGCGATGAAGAGCACAGGAGATAGAAGGAGCTGTTCAATAACGGTGGTGCTGAAAGCCGCTGTCTGCCTGTTTATTACTGCACCCTGCCGGGGCTACTGTCTTACTAGTAATGAGCACCAGTAATACATCTTTTTTTTTTTTTTATCACCTCCCAGTAAATCCATCGGCTACATTCTATTCTGCTGGAGGATCTGGGAAGATGAGGCAAAGCTTTCAACATTTTATTTTGTTCAGTAATGGAATGCGGAATGCTCTTCAGAAGGACTTCCTACAACACATGCAACAACAAATCAGAATAAAGCTTGCAGTCTTGCAGTTATAAGTGGAGTCTGGTGGGCTAAGTCATCCCCTTGGCTTCCTATATGACTTGGGTTCTCAAAGAGTGAGGTCTCCTTACCGTCATTCCTGACTCTTTTCCTGTCCATTTGGGAGATGCTGGGTGTTCTTTCCCACCTACAGTATGTGTGTTCAACGTGTGTAAATCTGACAGGCCAATTGCCGTCTGTCAGGTTGAAGTGATCAGGTGGCTGTACAGACTCCCGGTAGTGCCCCTGGCCGCCCCCATTGACCCTCAGTAGTGCACCCCCTGCTGTCCCAATAGACCCCCAGTAGTGCACTCCCTGCTGCCCCCATAGACCCTCAGTGGTGAACCCCCTTCTGCCCCCATAAACCCCCCAGTAGTGTACCACCCTGCTACCCCCATAGACTCCAAGTAGTGCACCCCCTTCTGTCCCCATAAACCCCCCCAGTAGTGCACACCCCTGCTACCCCAATAGACCCCCAGTAGTGCACCACCTTCTGCCCCCTTAGCCCCATCAGTGGTGCACCCCATGCTACCCCTATAGACCCCTAATAGTGCACCCCCCTGCTGACCCTATAAATCCCAAATGGTGCGCTTCCCTGCTGCCTTTATAGACCCTCAGTAGTGTTCTCCCTGCTGCCCCATAGACCCCCAGTGGTGTACCCCCCTGCTGACCCTATAAACCCCCAGTAGTGCACCCCCTGCTACCCCTATAGAACCCCCAGTGGTGTGCTTCTTTTCTGTCTTTATAGACCCTCAGTAGTGTTCCCCCTGCTGCCTCCACAATCCCCAGTGGTGCTCACCCCTGCTGACCCTAAAAAACCCTAGAAGTGCACCCCCCTTCTGCCCCAATAGACCCCCAGTGGTGCACCCCCCGCTGTCCTAATAGACCCCTGGGATGTACCCCCTCTGCTGCCCCTATAGACCCCTAGTAGTACACCCCCTGCTCACTTTATAGACTCCCAGTAGTGTACACTCCCTGCTGCCCCCTTAGACCCCTAGTATTGCACCCCTCTGCTTCTAAGCTATGAGTAAGCACTTCTAAGTGTAAAACGCGTTAGCTGTCCTGAAGTTTTTTCATTGCTGTGCCTGTTCACTTTTACTTTTCAAATAAAGCCAAGTTGGATTGGAGTACGGCTGTCCTAATCTTTATTTCTTCTAATTGCTTTGTGCATTGCCAGCACCCTCGGTTCCTGGAGAGGTGATCTTTGTTGGAGTGGACCTGTTTGGAGCGGCAATTTCTGTCCCCTCTGCTTCTACCATAGACCCCAAGTAGTGCATCCCTGCTGTCCTCATTGACCCACAGTAGTGCTGCCCCATAGACCCCCCAGTAGTGCACCCCCTGCTTCCCCATAGACCTTTGTTAGTGTACCCCCTTGCCCCATAAACCCCCAGTGGTGCACCCCCCTGCTGCCCCAATAGACCCCAATGGTGCACCTCCCTGCTGCCCCCTTTAGACCCCTAGTAGTTCACCCACCGGCTGTTTTTATAGGCCCCCAGTAGAGCACCCTCCCTGCTGTCCCTATCCCATAGACCCCTAGTAGTGCAGCCCTCTGCTGCTCCCATAGGCCACCAGTAGTCCATCCATGCTGTCCTCATTGACCCACAGTAGTGCTGCCCCTTAGACCCATAGTAGTCCACCTCCCCACCATGTTCCCTAGGCTCCTCTGTCCCACCTGTAGGCCCAGGACATGGTTTGTGAGATCCCAGGTAAGGGAGACCAGAACGTCCATTATCTGTTCTCCCCTAGCTAAAATGAACACAGAATCACCATGTACTTTGCAACTTCCAGGTTCGGCTGTTACTTTCCCTGGCCATTGTGGCAATGAAAGAAGCAACCAGAATGCAATCCGCACTCTAATAACTACAGTGGAGGGCAGGTGGGACATTGGGGGTCTAAGAGGAATTAAAGAGAAACTGTATTAGAAAAATGCTAATATATAGGGGACGTATGGTCCCCTATGTGATAAAAATAAAGTTACGTTTAAAAAAAATTAGAATAAATAAAGTTATTCCCAATAACTTAAACACCCCCCCCCCCACCCAATAAAAAAAATATTTTAGCCCACCCTGCCCATTGAACATGCAAACAGCAAGGGCATCTACATACCAAAATGGTGTTTGTGCTACACAATACATATCGCTCTGCATGCTGGAATGAGAACACTAATTCTAGGCACATTATTTATGGTTAAAGCCCTGTACACACGTGCGGGAATCCTATTGGGAAAAAAAAAAACATCGTTTTTCAAGCCCTGTGTACAGACGGCCGCTCCAAAAAAAACGCTGTTCTTTTGAATGGCAAGGACTCAGTGACGTCATCGACTACGACGAGCCGGCGCTGGTCACATTCGATGCCGTCGCTGCCATCTTGCTACACCCCACACTAACCTTGCATGCGTCAAAGTCTTTTCGAGCATGCGCAGGTTTACCTCGGACAGGTAAGCATACAGACTACCGGTTTTCTCGGCAGGAAACACTCTGCCGAGAATCCCAACGAGAAAAATAGAGAGCAGGTTCTCTATTTTTCTCATCGAGATTCCCGGCAGTTTTCCTGTCGAGAAACCATACACACGACCGGTTTTCTCGGCAAAAAGCTCTCCCAACAGTTTTCTTGCCGAGAAAACTGGGCTTATCTCTAAACTGATGACCTGTAGGGTCTTTATGGACCTTGCTTTGTGCACTGGGGCGCAGTCATGTTGGAACAGGAAGGGGTCATCCCCAAAACTGTTCCCACAAAGTTGGAAACATGAAATTGTCCAAAATGTCTTGGTATGCTGACGCCTTAAGAGTTCCCTTCACTGGAACTAAGGGGCCAAGCCCAACCCCTGAAAAACAATCCCACATCATAACACCCCCTCCACCAAATGAATTGGACCACTGCACAAAGCAAGGTCCATAAAGACACGGGTGGGTGAGTTTGGGGTGGAAGAACATGACTGGCCTGCATATTATGGTGTGGGGGGTTGTTTTTCAAGGGTTGGGCTTCCTTTCAGCGAAGGGAACTCTTAAGGCGTCAGCATACAAAGTGATTTTGGACAATTTCATGCTCCCAACTTTGTGGGAACAGTTTGGGGACGGCCCCTTCCTGTTCCAGCGAGACTGCGCACCAGTTCACGAAACAAGGTCCATAACGACATGGATGAGCGAGTTTGGGGTGGAGGATCTTGACTGGCCTGCACAGAGTCCTGACCTTAACCCAATAGAACACCTTTTGGGTGAATTAGAGCAGAGACTGCCAGCCAGGCCTTCTCACCCACATCAGTGCCTGACCTCACAAATGCACTTCTGGAAGAATGGTCAAACATTAACACTCACCCTCCTCGCGTTAAAGGTTAAAACACTCTACTTGGGATTTCTTAACATTTTTGCTTTTTCTAACTACAGGTCACCATTTCGAGATTTTTCCTCCTGAGTATCAATTTGACATTCCTCACGTTATTATGAAAGACATTTACCTTACCCAGTGAATCTATACTAATGCATCAATCTGTGATCTGTCACCACCTCTGTAGCATCCAATCCCCCAGCAGGCGGCTGTTAGTTGGGAGCGGATGTTTACGCTCACAATTTTTTGTTGGGGGTGGAGGGGGAGGGGGGGTTGCAGTAGCCGAGGATGCTGTGCACCAGGGGGGCGGATCAGAAGATAAGTAGCATCCGAAAACAGATCAAAGGATTGCTTATCTTGAGAGTTCATTATAGGAAATTGCAAATGTTCCCGGAGTGATCTGTCATCTTCTCTTGTTGCAGCATTTTCCTTTTTTTTTTTTTTTTCACTTTTTTGGAAACAAAATCTTTGCAATTTTTGCTAATCACAATAGATGTAAATGATAGGAGAACCTATTCTGCACTTGCCACGTTTAGAAAGGTAATTGTAGTATCATTGCTCTTTTTTTTTTGTCTAAGTTTAGTTAAAAAAAAAACATTACAGCTTTAGTTATATCTCTTACCTGTCATGAAGGATGTTCCACGATGTGCAGGATGCTGGATTCTGTAGAAATGAAGGGCTGACCCGTCCTCTTCCTGCTGTTGGATGTTTGGCGATGTGGAGGTTAACAGCTTTGGTTCTCCAGGCTCAGTGGCTCCTCCTGAATCATACCCGGCCACATGCCCTCAACATGGTCACAAAGTGCTCTAGAGCCTCCCAACCCAAAGCACTTTGTCCCCATGTTGATGGGGACAAGGGCATCTTCTCTACGACCCTGGACGGTGGTTGTGGGGGTCTGTAGGCAGGGGGCTTATCGGAATCTGGAAGCCCTCTTTAACAAAGGGGCCCCCAGATATTGCCCCCCAGGTGAAAGAGTATGGGGTGCATAGTACCAAGGGCCTCTTCCCAAAAGACCCTGGTTGGTGGTTGTGGGGGTCTGTAGGCAGGGGGCTTATCGGAATCTGGAAGCCCTCTTTAACAAAGGGGCCCCCAGATCTTGCCTCCCACCCATGTGAAAGAGTATGGGGTGCATAGTACCAAGGGCCTCTTCCTCACGACCCAGTGTGGTGGTTGTGGAGTTCTGTAGGCAGGGGGCTTATCGGAATCTGGAAGCCCTCTTTAACAAAGGTGCCCCCAGATCTTGGCTCCCGCCCATGTGAAAGAGTATGGGGTGCATAGTACCAAGGGCCTCTTCCCAAAAGACCCTGGTTGGTGGTTGTGGGGGTCTGTAGGCAGGGGGCTTATCGGAATCTGGAAGCCCTCTTTAACAAAGGGGCCCCCAGATCTTGCCTTCCGCCCATGTGAAAGAGTATGGGGTGCATAGTACCAAGGGCCTCTTCCAAAAAGACCCTGGTTGGTGGTTGTCGGGGTCTGTAGGCAGGGGGCTTATCGGAATCTGAAAGCCCTCTTTAACAAAGGGGCCCCCAGATCTTGCCCCCCCTCCCCCATTTGAAAGAATATGGGGTGCATAATACCAAGGGCCTCTTCCCCACGACCCTGGGCGGTGGTTGTGAGGGTCTGTAGGCAGGGGGCTTATCGGAATCTGGAAACCCCTTTATTAAAGGGGCCCCCAGATTATGCCCCCCCTCCCCATGTGAAAGAGTATTTGATGCATAGTACCCCTACCCATTCACCAAAATGTTTTAAAAAGTGAATAAAGACACAACATGAGTTTTCGATTAATGAAAAAATTTTTTTCCATACCAAGCCACATTTTGAGGGCATGTGGCCTGGTATGGTTTAGAAGGAGAGGACGCTCCCCCCCCCCCACCCATTTTTTGGGCTGCCGTGCTGCATGCTTGGATGTGGGTCTGGTAAGGATTTTTTTGAGCGGACACCACGCCATTGTTTTTTTTTTTTTGGCGTGTTTTTTTATTACAGTGTTGCAGTGTTTTTTTTTTACATTCAGCTGTCAGTGGGGAACCCCGCTGACAGCTGATGACTCATTCGTTGTTAAGGACGCGGTGGCCGGCTTCCCAGCCCGCTCCTTAGCAGCCAGCTATTCTTACATTCAACTGTCAGCGGGGAACCATTGATTGTCAAGGACGTGGCGTCCGGCTTGCTGTCCCACTCTTTAGCAACCAGCTATTCTTCAAATACAATTCTGATCGGTCGATCAGCTGTCTGTTATAAAACATCTCCAATAACCCCCAAAAAAAGAGAAAAAAAATCGAATTTCTTCATCAATTTAGGCCAATATGCATTCTTCTACATATTTTTGGTAAAAAAAAATACCCAATAAGCGTTTGATTGGGTTGTGCAAGGTGATAGTGTCTACAAACTATGAGATTATTTTTTTTAACTAGAAATGGTGGCGATCAACGACTTCTAGCGGGACTGTGATATTGCGGCGGCCAGTCGGACACTAACACACTTTTTACACAGTGTCACTAATACAGTGATCAGTGCTAAAAATATGCACTGTCACTGTACTAAAGACAGTGGCTGGGAAGGGGTTAACATCAGGGGCGATCAAAGGGTTAACTGTGTGCCTAGCCAGTGTTTTATTACGGTGGGGGAGGTGATTTTACTAGGGGAAGACATGGATCCTAGTCCCTGCTTTTGCCTATCCTCCTGTCACAATGGCGATCTGCCTCATTTACATAGGCGGGCCGCTGTTCTGCCTCTCTGCTGGATCATCCGTGGGTGCCAGCGGACATCAAGTCTGCAGTACCCCCTGCTAGGATCTCGCTGCGTGTGATCACAGTGGGAGCAATCTGCTGGCGGCGTGCATGTGTGCCCCCTACCTGGAAAAGCCTGATCACGTATACAGTATATAGCAGTGTAGCAGTAAAACTGCTATGGGGCGGACCTGAAGTGGTTAAAGAAAACAAGATAAGGTAAGATTTAAATTGAAACAATTAAAATAAAAAGTCAGTTGGGCTTTAACCACTTCAGCCCCAGACCATTTGGCTGGCCAAAGACCAGAGCACTTTTTGCGATTCGGCAATGCATTGTTTTAACTGTCAATTGCGCGGTCGTGCGATGCTTTACCCAAACAAAATTGACGTCCTTATTTTCCCCACAAATAGAGCTTTCTTTTGGTGGTATTTGATCACCTCTGCGGCTTTTATTTTTTGCGCTATAAACAAAAATAGAGCGTAAATTTTGAAAAAAAAAGCAATATTTTTTACTTTTTGCTATAATAAATATCCCCAAAAAATATATAAAAAAACGTTTTTTTCCCTCAGTTTAGGCCGATACGCATTCTTCTACATATTTTTGGTTAAAAAAACTCGCAATAAGCGTTTATTGATTGGTTTGCGCAAAAGTTATAGCGTCTACAAAATAGGGGGTAGTTTTATGGCATTTTTATTAATATTTTTTTTTTTTTACTAGTAATGGCGGCGATTTTTATTGTGACTGCGACATTATGGCGGACACATCGGACACTGTTGACACCATTTTGGGACCATTGTCATTGATACAGCGATCAGTGCTATAAAAATGCACTGATTACGGTAAAAAGCACACAGGCGGTGAAGGGGTTAACCAGTAGGGGGCGCTGAAGGGGTGGGGTGGGGGGGTGGGCTACGTGTGACACGACACTGATCACTGCTCCCGATTACAGGGAGCTGTGATCAGTGTCCTGTCACTAGGAAGACTGGGGAAATGCTTGTTTGCATCAGCATTTCCCTGTTCTTCCTCTCCGTGAGACATTGAGTCCGCGGGAACTGCGGTCGGACTCACGGAGCTTGCGGCGGGCGTGCTCGTGCTTGCCCACAATGACGCATCTTAAAGGGGGCGCACAGGTTCGTCCATCTGCCCAGCCGTGCCATTTTGTCGACGTATATCGTCGTGCGCTGGTCCTTAAGGGGTTAAGAATTGTTCTGCATACAGCTAATTCAACAGCTTGGCTAGGCCATGTACATCACTAAACTGTCCTGCATTGAAGAATGCCAAATGCCCCTGAGCTTGAGGCTGTAGCAGGCATAATGTCATTCTTGGCACTCCTGGGGCATAAGGCCGCACGCATGTCACTGTAACATGGTAACTGGTGGAAGAGGCCATAAAGGCCATTTCCCAAAGGAAGCCGTTCCAGAAAAGCAGCAATTACATGTGATTATTTTCTTGTCGCGGAGAGCTCAGAATCGTAATGCAGTTGATTTCATGGCGCTGTAAGGGGATAAACAAGCATCACAGGAGTCAGGTAAGGTAAGAAGACTTCAGGTAATGATTCCTTGGAAATGTATGCCAATTATCCTCTCTCAGGGAGAAAAGGCTTCTGGGTAAGTGCTGTTTTTTTTTGTTTTTTTTAATGGCAGGCTTGAAGTGAATGCCCCACACAATGTAAATCATTAGGTGGTCTTTGTTAAAGCTGGAGCACCAGCCTGTGGGCTGATGATTGCGGCATGCATGCGTAGTAGGATCAGAACCCAACATTAAAGATGTGTTCAAGCAGAGGTTGAGTGGGGGCTAGACAAACATCTTAGCAGATCGAGCTCCTACTAACAAGTATGACAATAAAACCGTGGAGGTAGCTAACTTCATCCAAAGTTGCTGAGTGAAGTGTTTACATTGCCAGAACAAGGTCATCTGAAGTTTTTGAGTGCAGTGTTTACAGTGCCAAGACAAGGTCATCTGAAGTTGTTGAGTGCAGTGTTTACAGCGCCAAGACAAGGTCACCTGAAGTTGTTGAGTGCAGTGTTTACAGTGCCAAGACAAGGTCATCTGAAGTTGTTGAGTGCAGTGTTTACAGTGCCAAGACAAGGTCATCTGAAGTTGTTGAGTGCAGTGTTTACAGTGCCAGGACAAGGTCATCTGAAGTTGTTGAGTGGGGTGTTTACAGTGCCAAGACAAGGTCATCTGAAGTTGTTGAGTTGAGTGTTTACAGTGCCATGGCAAGGTCATCTGAAGTTGTTGAGTGCAGTGTTTACAGTGCCAAGACAAGGTCATCTGAAGTTGTTGAGTGCAGTGTTTACAGTGCCAGGACAAGGTCATCTGAAGTTGTTGAGTGGAGTGTTTACAGTGCCAAGACAAGGTCATCTGAAGTTGTTGAGTGGATTGTTTACAGTGCCATGGCAAGGTCATCTGAAGTTGTTGCGTTCAGTGTTTACAGTGCCAAGACAAGGTCATCTGAAGTTGTTGCGTACAGTGTTTACATTGCCAGGACAAGGTCATCTGAAGTTTTTGAGTGCAGTGTTTACAGTGCCAGGATAAGGTCATCTGAAGTTGTTAAGGGGAGTGTTTACAGTGCCAAGCCAAGGTCATCTGAAGTTGTTGCGTTCAGTGTTTACAGTGCCAGGGAATTGCCATCTGAAGTTGTTGCGTACAGTGTTTACATTGCCAGGACAAGGTCATCTGAAGTTCTTGAGTGCAGTGTTTGTAGTGCCAGGACAAGGTCATCTGAAGTTGTTAAGGTGAGTGTTTGCAGTGCCAAGCCAAGGTCATCTGAAGTTGTTGCGTGCAGTGTTTACAGTGCCAAGACAAGGTAATCTGAAGTTGTTGAGTGCAGTGTTTACAGTGCCAAGACAAGGTCATCTGAAGTTGTTAAGTGAAGTGTTTACAGTGCCAAGACAAGGTCACCTGAAGTTGTTGAGTGTAGTGTTTACAGTGGCAGGACAAGGTCATCTGAAGTTTTTGAGTACAGTGTTTACAGTGCCAAGACAAGGTCACCTAAAGTGGTTGAGTGCAGTGTTTACAGTGCATGGGCGAAGGTCATCTGAAGTTGTTGAGTACAGTGTTTACAGTGCCAAGACAAGGTCATCTGAAGTTGTTGAGTGCAGTGTTTACAGTGCCAGGACAAGGTCCCCTAGCACCCAGGGCAAAAATTCCAAATGCCCCTCCCCCCCACATGTATGAGCATTAACTGGCAGCAAAAATCCCCCCCCCCCCCCCAAAAAAAAACATTGAGCACTAATCTTCAAACTTACCCCCTGAGCCAAAATTCTCTCCAAACAAAAACTCCCCCTCTTCCAGTACAATTCCCCCCCCCCCCCCCTCCAGCTCAGATCCTCTCCCTAGCACAAATTCTTTACCCTTCAAATTTCCCCTCTGACCATAAATCCCCCCCCCCCTTCAAATCCCTCTTTCCCAGCACAAATCCCCCCAAAATACCCTGTACTAGCACTAAACCAACCGCCCCCCCTCCCAATTTCCTCTCCTAGCACAAATCCCCCCAACCATCCCTACTAGCACACATCAGCCCCCCCAAATCTCAATTTTCAACAGAAATCCACCCTCCTAGTACAAATCTCCTCCTCAAAATCATCCCTTTTAGCACAACCCCCGAAATCCCCACTATGCCCAGGGCAGCCGCTCCCTCCTGCCCACCCCTTGTTTATTTTTCTAATGGACTTTCTCTGCAACATTTGTGGCACATGATGGGGATCAGTGAGTTCTATTTGACCAAAAACTTGCACAGATCTACTGTTAATGGTTAAGGGAAAGTGTAAGTCAGGCACCAAGGATGCAAGTTACAAGCCTTGCCTGGACCCGGTAAGGTATCATCTGTGGCAGAGTCTGCAACACTGTCCTAGGAATAGTTATATTACTGCTGGAAAGTCCCTTAATGCATTTACTGTATCTGGCTTGTATGTTTTTCGAGTGGTGTTTGGTAAAAAAGCTACCAACAAGCCTGTAATCCTGTGGCTATCTTTGATTGCTTGTTGTCAACTCCAGAGGATTGTTACATACATTGACTTTGGTCTCCTAGCCAGGTCTGTGTCATATAGAAGCATGTCTCTGGAGTATATATTCCAAGTTATCTTTGTGTTTCTTGTGCAGCCCAAGGCTGGGTCTAAATCACGTTTGGCTATCCAACTATCATGTGTGTACTTGGTTTAAAAAGTACATTTAAACCCAATTACCAAATATCTGATGTACACTTTAATGCTTACATCATTTCCAAAATTCTTTCCAAAGTTAATAAATTTGCAGCTTTTATTGAAAGTAATCCTGCCATGAAAGTCATTGTTAAGGCACGTCCTGTTATGGGGTGTCAACTGTCTCCCCATTTGTGCCCCTGAATTGTCATCCTGCCACATGCGCCCCCTGGTGGAGACTACAAGCAGCAATGCTGACACATATTTCATAATCACGGTCCCCCATTGTCAATGTCAGGAAGATGGTCCACAGCAGTGATGTGCACAAAGCAACCCAATGTGATCTTGGCCTTGAGTATAATGAGAAAAGCTGTTCTTTATTCATTTTTACTCAAAGTATTTTTATGATTTGGTATTGCTAGTACAATTTCATTCCAAAGCCATGGCCATTAATTTGGTGATGACTAGATGTTGCCGCTATAAGAGTCTCCACTCTACTTTGGAGGTTTTCCACATGGTTTTGGAGTGTGTCTCTGGAATTTGTGAGGTTAGGTACTAACATTAAATGAGAAGACCTGACTCAACTATTGTTCCAATTCAGTCCAAAGATTTAAGGTCAGGGCTATGTACAGGCTTCTTGAGTTCCTCCACAACAAACTCAAAAAATCATGTCTTTATGGATGGTGATCAGTAGGGTTGAGGTCAGAGCCCTATGGAAGCCACTTAGGTTCCTTCACACAAAACTCATGAAACTGTGTTCTTATAGATGGTAATCAGTAGGGTTGAGGTTAAGTCTCTGCACAGGCCATTCAAGTTCCTCCACACCAAACTCATCAAACCATATCTTTATGGATGGCGATCAGTAGGGTTGAGGTCAGGGTCCTGTACATGTCACTCAAGTTCCTCCACACCAAACTCATCAAACCATGTCTTTATGAATGTCGATCTGTAGGGTTGATGTCAGGGCTCTGTGCAGGCCACTCAAGATCCTCCACACCAAACTCATCAAACCATGTCTTTATGAATGGTGATCAGTAGGGTAGAGGTCACGCTTCTGTGCAGGCCACTCAAGATCCTCCACACCAAACTCATAAAACCATGTCTTTATGGGTGGTGATCAGTAGAGCTAAGGTCAGGGCTCTGTAGAGGTCACTCATGTTCCTCCACACCAAAGTCATAAAACCATGTCTTTATGGATGGTGATCATTAGAGTTGAGGTCGGGGCTCTGTGCAAGCCACTCAAGTTCCTTCACACCAAACTCAGCAAGCCATCTCTTTATGAACGGTGATCAGTAGGGTTGAGGTGAAGTTTTTTGTGTAGGCCACTCACATTCCTCCACACCAAACTTATCAAAGCATGTCTTTAAGGAGCTAGCTTTGTGCCATGCCATGCCAGAACAGAAAAACACCTTCCACAGTTGTCTAAAATGCCTTTTCTTGTTGTAGCTTTAACAGTACTCTTCATTGAAATCATATACTCTCAATCCGTTGAAGGGATATAATCATAACTGTGTCTATATAGTGTATGCACCCTACTGATTCATGTGAAGTGTGGATTTTAATTATACATTCCCTTTAAAAACCTTTATGTAACCTGATTGAAGGCTTTAATGCACAGTCTTCTGTACAAGCCCAGTAATTCCGAGCTCAAACATAGCACCATTAGTGTCTATGGCTCTAGTGATGACCTTGCCCCATTGACAGACAAGTTCCAGCCTCCTGACCAGACACTCAGTATCATTTCTGCCCTTCGCGGATTAACTTGTCAGGCTGATTGCAACTGTGCCCCATGCTCACTTTGTTCTGCAGTAGCTGTATTCCGAGAGCCTCAGACAAAGTAGCGATGACCCTTCGGAAAGTCAAAATCTCTATTTGTTTAGCTTGGAGTTTGGGTGTGAGATTTACATTAATCGCTGCCACCCGCGTGAGCTCTGCCATTTGTTATTAGTGATAAGTGTGGACAGTAGCTATTACTTCCTCCCTACGTTCTCCAATGTGCTGAAGAGACGGCTAGATTTATGGGGAATGCATTATTCAGCAGACGAGGCCTCGGATCAGATGGCGCTGACTTTTACGGGAACTATGTATATTTGTGGTCTTTTTGTTTGTTACAATTTATATATTCTTTCTGGAATGTCATCGCACGTAAAATAATATCACCCGGCGCAAAGCCAGAAGATGTTTATTTGTAATTCTTTTTGGTTTGATTTTTATCTTTCTGTTTCTATTTTGCACTCTTTACCTGCTATTTTCCCTATCTCCACCTGATTATTCACTATTTTCACGTTGCAATGTGCTGTGTGAAGGTATTATCGTATATACTCAAGTATAAGCTGACCCGAAAATAAGCCGAGGCACCTAATTTTACCACAAAAAAATGGGAAAACGTATTGACTCGATTATAAGCCTAGGGTGTCCATCTGCATGCCTCACCGTGCCTCACTTTGTCCATCTGCATGCCTCACTGTGCCTCACTTTGTCCGTGTCCATGCCTCACTGTGTGCATGCCTCACTGTGCCCATGCCTCACTGTGCCCATGCCTCACTGTGCCCATGCCTCACTGTGCCCATGACTAGACTGACGTTTAACATGGGAGTCTATGGAAGGGGTTCCCAGCTTTGAAAAATCGTTTCTCCCTGGCCGTAGGTCCTCCAGACAAAAAACTTTGCACACTTATAGAGGAAAAAACTGCGCTATATGTGTGCTAAGTTTCTGGTCCAGGGGACCTACGACCGGCCGGTATTGGGTCCCCATATTCACCGGAGAAATGACCGTTTAACATGGGAGTCTATGGAAGGGGTGCCCGGCTTTGAGAAATCGGTGCTCCCCGGCCGTAGGTCCGCAGACAACAATCTTTGCACACTTGTAGAGGAAAAGTATGGCTATATGTGTGCCAAGTGTGGGGTCCAGGGGACCTACGGACGGCCGGTTCCGGCCCCCGAAAGTCCGGGAGATCAGGCGCAAAAAGGTGACTTGAGTATAAGCCGAGGGGGGCATTTTCAGCACAAAAAATGTGCTGAAAAACTCGGCTTATACTCGAGTATATACGGTAAGTTAAAAAAAAACGAATTAAGATGGTCCCAAAAAAATGTGGCACAGCGCAACTCAGCTTAAGATAGCAAACACGTGCCAATGCGTGTGCTGTGGTGTGAACAAACTAAATACCGGTAGGTTTGGAGTATATCTTTTTTTTTTTCATTCTATTCTTTCTTTTGTCCCTTCCAATATAATTCTTCCTGTATTTATTAATTGGACATTTTAATGAACATACAGTGAGGGAAAAAAGTATTTGATCCCCTGCTGATTTTGTATGTTTGCCCACTGACAAAGAAATGATCAGTCTATAATTTTAATGGTCGGTTTATTTTAACAGCAAGAGACAGAATAACAACAAAAATATCCAGAAAAACTAATTTCAAAACAGTTATAAATTGATTTGCATTTTTTTGAGTGAAATAAGTATTTTACCCCTTCGCAAAACATGACTTAGTACTTGGTGGCAAAACCCTTGTTGGCAATCACAGAGGTCAGACGTTCCTTGTAGTTGGCCACCAGGTTTGCACACATCTCAGGAGGGATTTTTGTCCCACTCCTCTTTGCAGATCCTCTCCAAGTCATTAAGGTTTCGAGGCTGACGTTTGGTAAGTCGAACCTTCAGCTCCCTCCACATTGTTTCTATAGGATTAAGGTCTGAAAACTGGCTAGGCCACTCCAGGACCTTAATGTGCTTCTTCTTGAGCCACTCCTTTGTTGCTTTGGCCGTGTGTTTTGGGTCATTGTCATGCTGGAATACCCATCCACGAGATTTGAAGTTACATGGCCCCGTCCATCATCCCTTTGATGTGGTGAAGTTGTTCTGTCCCCTTAGCAGAAAAACACCCTAAGAGCATAATGTTTCCACCTCCATGTTTGATGGTGGGGGATGGTGTTCTTGCGGACATATACAGCATTCCTCCTCCTCCAAACATGGCGAGTTGAGGCCAAAGAGCTTGATTGTGATCTCATCTGACCACAACACTTTCACCCAGTTCTCCTCTTGTAATGCTTTACGTCTATCTTTTAAGTTCTTGTGGTAAAACCAAGGAAGCTTAAACTTCTGTAGTGTATCAATGCTTTACTAAACAAGGAAAAATCTGCACATACAACTGTAGGATGCACAATACAACACAATTTATAGCTTACAAAGTATATGCCTACAAATATAAGCACGTACAACATGTACACATTAAGTAAACTAAATAATTACTCAACTTAGGGGTCAAGATGTCCTCCATGGTCCTTTGCTCAGTCCATCTCAAAAGTTCTTCAAAGCTCTCCAGCTCCAGGCAGTCATGTCTCTCTTGTCCTCTCAAACACCAACTGTTGTTCAAACACATGTGTCTCCAAAAACCCTTTCCAAGCCCCTCCCACCCATTTCCTGTTTCCTGATCAATGAAGAGGGAGGGGCCCCTCCCACCCATTTCCTGTTTCCTGATCAATGAAGAGGGAGGGGCCCCTCCCACCCATTTCCTGTTTCCTGATCAATGAAGAGGGAGGGGCCCCTCCCACCCATTTCCTGTTTCCTGCAAAGAGTGTCCAGTATCAATGGAGGGGGAAGGAAGGGGCTCTGTACACATATCCTGTTACTACCTAAACGCTATATTATTATTATAAAATCACTATAGAAATTGCCATAGCAACACACCTCTGAACCATTCAGATGTTCATTAGCAAACTTTAGATGGTCCTGTACATGTGCTTTCTTGAGCAGGGGGACCTTGCGGGAGCTGCAGGATTTCAGTCCTTCACGGCGTAGTGTGTTACCAGTTGTTTTCTTGGTGACTATGGTCTCAGCTGCCTTGAGATCATTGATAAGATTCTCCCGTGTAGTTCTGGGCGGATTCCTCACCGTTCTCATGATCATTGAAACTCCACGAGGTGAGATCTTGTATGGAGCCCCAGACCAAGAGAGATTGACCGTTCTTTTGTGTTTTCTCTATTTTTGAATAATTGCCCCAACTGTTGTCACCTTCTCACCAAGCTTCTTGGTAATAGTCTTGTAGCTCATTCCAGCCCTGTGTAGGTCTACAATCTTGTCCCCGACATCCTTGGACAGCTTTTTGGTCTTGGCCATGGTGGAGAGATTGGAATCTGATTGATTGATTGCTTCTGTGGACAGATGTCTTTTATACAGGTAACAAGCTGAGATTAGGAGCACTCCCTTTAAGCCCTGGTTCACACTGGTGCGATTTGACATGCGATTTGACATGTCAAATCGCATGTCAAATCGGCGAAATTTGCCGCAAATTGCGGGCAATGGCACCGTCCTAGTCGGTGCGACGCCGCATCTGCGGCGCTGCACCGATTACAAAAAGTAGTTTCTGTACTACTTTTTGCGATTTCAGCCGCGATTTACATTGACATCTGTTTCAGATGTCTTTGAAATCGCGGCTGAAAACGGGACTGCCAGCAGGAGTGAAATCGTGCAAGTTCAGCTGAACTCGCAGGCTTCACTCCCGCAGCCCCAGTGTGAACGTGGGCTAAGAGAGTGCTCCTAATCTCAGCTAGTTACCTGTATAGAAGACACCTGGGAGATCAAATACTTATTTCACTCATTAACCATTTAAGCCCCGGACCAATACGAGCCATTATGACCAGGCCCCTTTTTGCGATTCGGCACTGCGTCGCTTTAACTGACAATTGCGCGGTTTTGCGACGTGGCTCCCAAACAAAATTGCCGTCCTTTTTTTCCCACAAATAGAGCTTTCTTTTGGTGGTATTTGATCACCTCTGCGGTTTTTATTTTTTGCGCTATAAACAAAAATAGAGCGAAAATTTTGAAAAAAATGACATATTTTTTACTTTTTGCTATAATAAATATCCTCAAAAAATATATAAAAAAACAATTTTTTTCCTCAGTTTAGGCCGATACGTATTCTTCTACATATTTTTGGTAAAAAAAATCGCAATCGGCGTTTATTGATTGGTTTGCGCAAAAATTATAGCGTTTAACAAAATAGGGGATAGTTTTAAGGCATTTTTATACATTTTTTTTTTTACTAGTAATGGCGGCGATCAGCGATTTTTTTTGTGACTGGGACATTATGGCGGACACATCGGACACTTTTGACACATTTTTGGGACCATTGTCATTTTCACAGCGAACAGTGCAATAAAAATGCACTGGTTACTGTGAAAATGACACTGGCAGTGAAGGGGCTAACCACTAGGGGCGCTGGAGGGGTTAAGTGTGCCTAGGGGCGTGTTACTAACTGAGGGGGGGCATGGCTACGACTGACACGTCACCGATCTCCGCTCTGATTACACAGAGCGGAGATCGCTCACAGTGTCAGTAGAGGAGCGGGGAGATGCTGTGTTTACACACACATCTCCCCTCTCCAAGCCTCCGTGAGAGGATCGCGGGGATCCCCGCGGCGATCGAGTCCACGGGACCCGCGGTCCCACTCACATGGAAGGCAGGGTTAAAGGGCCACGTACAGGTACGTGATTGTGCCTGTACGAGCCATTCTGCCGACGTATATCGGTGTGAAGAGGTCGTTAAGTGGTTAAAATGCAACTTTTTTGAAATGCGTTTTTCTGGATATTTTTGTTGTTATTCTGTCTGTCTCACTCTTCTCACTGTTAAAATAAACCGACCATTAAAATCATAGACTGCTCATTTCTTTGTCAGTGGGCAAACGTACAAAATCAGCAGGGGATCAAATACTTTTTTTTTCTCACTGTAGGTTTGTGGTTAGTGAAGAAAAAGGAATCCTTGATCCAGATCAGAGGCATATCTAGAACCTTTAGGGCCCCCCATGTTTAAGAAAACACTGACTCCGACCGCTGGGGCCCTTTCCATCAAACCTAGGGGCACTGATCCAAGGGTCCTTTACTCCAGTCGCAGGGCCCAATGACAAAACAATAGGTTCCTTTTCTGTGACTTTGGTGTGATTTAAGTGCTATAGACTGCAATGCTAAATCACAAAAGTCTTAAACAAGTCACAAGGAAATTGCATGCAAGTTGCAAGGAAGTTGCAAGGAAATCGCAAGCAAGTCACAGAACTTTGGGGCTGCAGCAGTGTGAACTGAGCATTAAGCCAACCATAGACAGTTCGATTTTCAGCAGGAACTGGCTGAGATTCAAACCATGTATGGGCAGGTGATTGATCAACCAGCATGTCAGATTTTTCATGCGATTATTGCCAGTGGCTATAACAGGGACAGCTCCCCTCAGCAGGAGGGATTCCCCAATCAATAACAGGGACAGCTCCCCGTGCCCCCATTAGCTCAGCAGGAGGGATTCCCCAATCAATAACAGGGACAGCTCCCCGTGCCCCCATTAGCTCAGCAGGAGGGATTCCCCAATCAATAACAGGGACAGCTCCCCGTGCCCCCATTAGCTCAGCAGGAGGGATTCCCCAATCAATAACAGGGACAGCTCCCCGTGCCCCCATTAGCTCAGCAGGAGGGATTCCCCAATCAATAACAGGGACAGCTCCCCGTGCCCCCATTAGCTCAGCAGGAGAGATTCCCCAATCAATAACAGGGACAGCTCCCCGTGCCCCCATTAGCTCAACAGGAGGGATTCCCCAATCAACACTGGCTTTGTTGATGAGGGAATCAACTGATTTTATTTCCTGCAACCTGTGGTTACAGGAAAGAAAATTGCTCCATCTTTGGCCAGCTTTACGATCCTGCAGCAGGACCCTTTCACATGTTTTGCAGCGGGTCCCTCCTGAACCAGTCGACAGCTTCACTTTACAAATACCAGTAATTTAACAGGAAGCACTTGGACTGTATAAATAGTCAATAATTAGACCAACGTAGGTCACAGTCACTGAACAGAGATTTGTGCAATTATAATAACAATAATAATAATAATAAAAAGAATAAAAGTGTTCAATAAAGAACAAATAAAAACTGGTTGCTATAGCGACTGCTGTGCTTCCTTCTTTTTTTTTTTTTCTTTTTTAATGATCCTTTTATACTTTCGTAGGCCTGTAACGCATTAGTATATTCATCGTCTCATCCTGACTTTTCTTCACCTTCCGCTTCATGAATGTTTTTCAAATATAAACCTTAGTAATAACTTACAAATTTCTGTGAATTTGCACCGACTGCTGTCAACTTTTCCCTATGCTATTGCTTATGCAATTAGAGCAGTTGACATAATTGTTCATTAAAAATGCAACACGCATCCTTGTTCCCTGTTTACAAAGATTAACTTCTTTTCTCTTGTGATCTGCATAAACTGTAAAAACATTCCCTGGTATGAGGCCCCCTTGGGGATACAATAATAATTTTCCTCATTATGTGCAGCTGGTGGCTCTCAACTCCATCTGCCTCTGACAGCTCGGGTCTCCACTGATGATCTATAATCAATCAGAGAGGTCCCTGGTCACTAAATCAGCTATGACATAGTAATCAAAAGAAGGTTGGAAGCTTCACCAACAAAATAAACCTTCAGCCTGGAAAATATTGTTCTCATTTTGAGAGCCACCAGCCGACACTTTGTGCAGCTGGTGGCTCCCAAAACCATCTGTAGCTGACAACTCAGGTCCCCACAGACGATCTAGAATTGATCAGAGGGGTTCCTGGTCATGTGATTACTAAATCACGCACCTTTGCCATAGTGATGGTTGGTGGCTCTCAATACTATCTGTAGCTGACAGATTGGATCCCTACTGATGATCGTGAATCAATCAGAGTGGTTCCTGGACATGTGATAACTCAAACAGCTATGACATAGTGATCACAAGCAGGCTGGGGGCTTCATTGACAAAATAAACATTCAGCCTGCAAAAAAATGTCCTCAATTTGAGAGCCACCAGCCAACCCATTGTGTGGCTGGTGGCTTTCAATACCATCTGTAGCTGATCTAGAACCAGAGTGGTTCCCGGTTATGTGATCACTAAATATACTATGCCATAGTGATTAGACATGTGCAATTCGTTTAGTTCCAAATAATTTTTTTACCGAATTTCGGCAAATTCGTTAATTCGGAAATATCCTGTTTAACTTAAATTTGTCATTTGTAAATTCGTAAATTTGTTAATTTTTTTATTTCATAAATTCGAAAATCCAAAAACCCAAAAATGAGAAAATCTGAAATACTTACTAATAATACCTTAACTATTACTAACTATTAAATTATAGGTATTTGAATTTCCTTTCAAATTTGGCTGTTAATGAATGGAACAAATACGAATTTATCCAAAGTTACGCAATAAACAAAATAACGAATGCCACATCTAAACAAATGGAACATAACAAATTGATAATAATAAATAACAATAATAGCAATAATAATAAAAAGGTTTTATTATTATTACTATTTATTATTAATTAGTTCTGTTCCATTCGTTTAGATGTGGCATTTGTTTCTTCGGATAATTGGTAACTTCGGATAAATTTGTATTTGTTACGTTCACTAACTTATTCTTTCGAATTTTCAGATTTTCTTTCTTATTTTCGGATGGTTTTATTTTTGGATTTTCAAATTTTCTAATTTACGAATTTTCAAATTTACCAATCTACGAATTTACAAAATTTTGAATTTACGACTTTTCAAATTTACAAATTGCGATCATAACAAATGACCCCAAAAATCGAATGAAATGAAAACAAAAACTAACAAATTTTTCGGCAGTGCACATGTTTAATAGTTAGAAAAAAGTGAAAAGAAACTGCGCTAAAGTGTAAAATCTGGTAAATGATTAAAATTTACCTAGAAAAAAAGAAATAAAGGAAAGCAGCAACTATTCTGAAAACAATCATCAGTGCATGTAAATAAGAAAAATTTATATAGTCGCGCTAACTTATGACCGTGAACATAAGCCCACCACTGAATAAATGAAAAAATCCAAATACCAACAGTGATAAATCGTATAGATGCTCAATGAAGAACCATGAAAAATCAGTGAAATATAAATAATGTTAAGGTGAGTGAACTATGATTAAACAGTTAATAAGATGATAGTCCACAACTGCTATATAGGACTCTCAAAGTTCATGTCTGAAAGTCCATGATAAACAAAACACCCGTGAATAAGTGTCCAAAAAAGCCAACAACAGAAAATCTTCTTATAATCCGTGACTTTCACCACCACCAGTAAGAATTCCTGCTTACCAGAAAGCGATGGTCCCCTATGACAGAGGACCTAAAACAGCCTCAAATGATACTCAGTGGAACCTCCGGATTTCAGCAAATGGTGAACTTCAATGGTTTAGTAGCCCGACAGCTCATACAGCATCATGCGAATGTTCAACATCTCATCGTAGTGTTGTACGTCACCACGTTCTTAACACTCGAAAGTTCGTCGAACTTTTGTGTGACCGTGTGTATGCAAGCCAAGCTTGAGCGGAATTCCGTCGGAAAAAAACATCCAACTCTTTTTTAACGGAAATTCCGCTTGTGTGTTCGGGGCATTACTCTCTCTTTCAGATGTTTCTGAACATGTCCAGATGGTTCCTGGACATGTGATAACTCAAACAGCTATGACATAGTGATCACAAGCAGGCTGGGGGCTTCATTGACAAAATAAACATTCAGCCTGCAAAAAAATGTCCTCAATTTGAGAGCCACCAGCCAACCCATTGTGTGGCTGGTGGCTTTCAATACCATCTGTAGCTGATCTAGAACCAGAGTGGTTCCCGGTTATGTGATCACTAAATATACTATGCCATAGTGATTAGACATGTGCAATTCGTTTAGTTCCAAATAATTTTTTTACCGAATTTCGGCAAATTCGTTAATTCGGAAATATCCTGTTTAACTTAAATTTGTCATTTGTAAATTCGTAAATTTGTTAATTTTTTTATTTCATAAATTCGAAAATCCAAAAACCCAAAAATGAGAAAATCTGAAATACTTACTAATAATACCTTAACTATTACTAACTATTAAATTATAGGTATTTGAATTTCCTTTCAAATTTGGCTGTTAATGAATGGAACAAATACGAATTTATCCAAAGTTACGCAATAAACAAAATAACGAATGCCACATCTAAACAAATGGAACATAACAAATTGATAATAATAAATAACAATAATAGCAATAATAATAAAAAGGTTTTATTATTATTACTATTTATTATTAATTAGTTCTGTTCCATTCATTTAGATGTGGCATTTGTTTCTTCGGATAATTGGTAACTTCGGATAAATTTGTATTTGTTACGTTCACTAACTTATTCTTTCGAATTTTCAGATTTTCTTTCTTATTTTCGGATGGTTTTATTTTTGGATTTTCAAATTTTCTAATTTACGAATTTTCAAATTTACCAATCTACGAATTTACAAAATTTTGAATTTACGACTTTTCAAATTTACAAATTGCGATCATAACAAATGACCCCAAAAATCGAATGAAATGAAAACAAAAACTAACAAATTTTTCGGCAGTGCACGTTTAATAGTTAGAAAAAAGTGAAAAGAAACTGCGCTAAAGTGTAAAATCTGGTAAATGATTAAAATTTACCTAGAAAAAAAGAAATAAAGGAAAGCAGCAACTATTCTGAAAACAATCATCAGTGCATGTAAATAAGAAAAATATATATAGTCGCGCTAACTTATGACCGTGAACATAAGCCCACCACTGAATAAATGAAAAAATCCAAATACCAACAGTGATAAATCGTATAGATGCTCAATGAAGAACCATGAAAAATCAGTGAAATATAAATAATGTTAAGGTGAGTGAACTATGATTAAACAGTTAATAAGATGATAGTCCACAACTGCTATATAGGACTCTCAAAGTTCATGTCTGAAAGTCCATGATAAACAAAACACCCGTGAATAAGTGTCCAAAAAAGCCAACAACAGAAAATCTTCTTATAATCCGTGACTTTCACCACCACCAGTAAGAATTCCTGCTTACCAGAAAGCGATGGTCCCCTATGACAGAGGACCTAAAACAGCCTCAAATGATACTCAGTGGAACCTCCGGATTTCAGCAAATGGTGAACTTCAATGGTTTAGTAGCCCGACAGCTCATACAACATCATGCGAATGTTCAACATCTCATCGTAGTGTTGTACGTCACCACGTTCTTAACACTCGAAAGTTCATCGAACTTTTGTGTGACCGTGTGTATGCAAGCCAAGCTTGAGCGGAATTCCGTCGGAAAAAAACATCCAACTCTTTTTTAACGGAAATTCCGCTTGTGTGTTCGGGGCATTACTCTCTCTTTCAGATGTTTCGGCCTGTCAGAATGTTTATACCTTTCATCAATAAGTTATCCATTCCTTCATCCTTTTCTTGTGTACCGCATTATAGGTTGTTCTCTGTTTTGGTGGTAAGCCAAAGCAGGCCACAATCCAGCAATGGAGCTCTCCTCTCAACGTGCTGATGTCTCTCTCACTCCAAGCACACTGCTCCACCTCTTATTAACTGTTTAATCATAGTTCACTCACCTTAACATTATTTATATTTCACTGATTTTTCATGGTTCTTCATTGAGCATCTATACGATTTATCACTGTTGGTATTTGGATTTTTTCAATTATTCAGTGGTGGGCTTATGTTCACAGTCATAAGTTAGCGTGACTATATATATTTTTCTTATTTACATGTTTAATAGTGATCACAAGCAGGTTATTGTAAAAAATATATATTTTTAATAGGATTGAATCTAAATAAACTTTTAAAAGAGAGTTTGTTTCAGGTTCATAGCAGAACAATGATGATATTTCCTATGAACCCACTAAGTCTTCCCCAGACAGTTGACGTCCAAGCGTGCCGTGTTTGTTGCCCAAGTTACACTGTTGCATATATTACTTAGTCTCCAATAATGTGTCTAAGGCCTCGTACACACGACCGGTTTTCTCATCAAGAAATGACAAGAAAACTGCTGGGAGAGCTTTCTTGCCGAGAAAACCGTTCGTGTGTATGGTTTTTCGTTGAGAAAACTGCCGGGAATCTCGATGAGAAAAATAGACAACCTGCTCTCTATTTTCTCATTAGGATTCTCGTTTTTCTCGTCGGGATTCTCGTCTGCCTTCCGAGTCTTAAAAAATTGTACATGCTTTAGAATCAAGTATGATACGGGAGCGCTCCTTTTGGTAAAACTAGCGTTCATAATGGAGATAGCACATTCGTCACGCTGTAACGGACTGAAAAGCACGAAGACTGAAAAGCGTGAATCGTCTCTCCCCTAACATTTACTAACACGCGGTAACACAATATCAGCAAAAGCAGCCCAAGGGGTGGCACCATTGGAATCGAACTTCCCCTTTATACTGCCGTCGTACGTGTTGTACGTCACCGCGCTTTACAATGACGAGATTTGGAATTGACAGTGTGCATGCAAGGAAAGTTTGACAAGAATCCCATCAAGCTTGACAAGAATCTCGTCGAGAAAAACGACAGTTTTTTTTCCGACGAGATTCTCGGTCGTGTGTACTAGGATTAAAAGGAAAGAGTTTGTGGCTCCGGAGTTCCCGAGAGCTTAAGGGGGGACCTTCAAAGAAAAGGCTTTTTGTTTGGTGACTCTGCAAAACTGTCAGCCCAGCTCGCTCGCGGAGTCTGCCTAAAAGACCACCTGCGGCTCTTGTTGAAACAGTTTTTACCATCTTAGCATTTTTAGGAGAAAAATTACTTGCTTTCACTTTGTATTAATATGGCTGTTTGTTTTCTTTTTATTTAAAGGCTCGGGCCCACCTAGGGTTGCCACTTCATCCCTTTAAACCCGAACACATATTAATTACACAGGTTCTGTGCCTGATTAAGGTGGTAGTTAAACACACTTGGTGCCTTAGATCCTGTGTAATTAACATGTGTTATGGTATAAAGGGATGAGGTGGCAACCCCAAGTCCACCCTTAAATTAAATTTTGGTTTCTTGGTTACTCCTCGTATCTTGGTTACTTCAACAGCAAAATTCATTGCCATAATTCCCAACTCTGTTTTTGTCCACCTGGGAGTTTTGGGTGTTCCCGTCCCCCTTTAGATGTTCCATCCTCCATAATAATAATACGAAAAATTTGCCCATGCACACATGTTAGTAGAGGAGCATTTAGATGCAAAAAAACATCATCAGCACGTTCTGGGGAGGAGCTCTTGGGCAGAAAAAATGCTTGGGGCACCTAAACAAGTGCTTGAGTGTTCGTTCCAATGGTCAGAATAAATGAATTTTCTGGGTAATGGAATCAAGGAACACCCAAATGCTTGATGCGCCTAAACGCACCTAAATGCATGTGCAAAGTGCAGCTATAGGTGCGTTTTGAAACAGCTTTTCTCCTGCCAGGAGAAAAGGTGTTCAGAGGAGCTGGGCAAATGCCCAATGTGCATGAGACCGTACAATGAAATTCCAGACTGCTATAATTCTCAAAAGTCAACTGGCACATAAGATTGATGCGTTACTTGATAAAAATTGCTTCCTCAGGATCCTCGCTGAATTATAAATGCAGAAAAATCCAATCTAGATAGAACGCATCATCAAGGAGGCCACATAAACCAAAATTTGTATTCTCAATAGTAATATGATAGCAAAGTTCAAATCTACATACACGTGTAAACTCAAGAGACACCCCTAAAAAAGGGCCACCTAACCAAAATGGTGATAAATATAAATTGTGCTCACTGGGTGATTCACCCCTGAAAGACACTCCAAAGAAAAGGATGGGAGGGAAGAACCAACCCTCAAATGTGTAAAAACCCAGATGCTGACCAAATCTAAGAACCAAAAATATTCCAGCTTGAAGATGCCAAAGGTCCCAGAAAAAAGAAGATCCTCTATCAAGTAAACCACCAAACACACAACTTAACACATGGCCCCGTAAACCAAAATGACGACCTGGCGTGATCAAATTCAGGTACTACATTGCTTGAATTTAATTTAAAAAAAAGATAATGATATAATAACCTCTTGCCAGCCACTTATTGCATGTGTGTGGCCACACATATGCGTCCATGGAAGGCCAAGGTTCCTTGGCTGCGGGCTCCCGCCAAAGTGACTAAAATGTCAAGTACTTTGGTTGGAGGCCGAAGGGACGAGAGGGCTTCCCGTGCTGCTCTGGTCCGAATATCCCTGAGTGTGGGAACTGGCACAGTGCACAAAAAAGCACAGTGGCCAGTAATCCAGTAGGAAGTAGCGATAGTCTCTGGACTGTAGTCAGCAGCAGTGCAGGCACACTGGAGGAGGACCAAGGATGGCGGCCGCAGGAAGACAGCAGGAACAGGACCTTGGATACTTGGTACAGAGACTGCGAGGACGCACAGTCAGACGTAGTTGCAGATACCAGTTGGCCGTGGTCAGATGGCAAGCCAGGGTCATCACAGAGGGTCACCAAGGATGTAGTCAGTAGCCAAGCCAGAGTCATAAGCAAGGAGCAGAAGTAAGCATAGTAAAGCAGCAGGCCAAGGTCAATACGAGAAAGACGGCAGAGTGTAGTTAGAGGCAAACCGAGGTCACAGTCCAGAACCCACAAAATAAGATAAGGAGCAGGCTGGGTCAGCAACAGGAAATCCGACCAGAAGCATGAAGACAGGTTATGGGTAGCTGAAGAACATCCAGTGATTATCACACATCAGGGCCTCCTTTAAATAGGCAGGTTAGCACTATTCCCAGGATACTGGCACACACGGATGCGCCAACATGTCAGTGCACGCTGGTTGTTACTGGCCAAAGTCCATCTGTGTGCTGGCATATGTGCACGAGCATGGGCATGAGCATTAACTGTGTATTGGTCTCCTGACACATAGACAAGTCCCAATCCCTAGAAATTATTGGACTGTCTCCTTATCTTATGACTGCCGTGGCAGCCAATCACAGTGGTCATGTGATCGGGCAGTCCTTCCAGCCTATAGCACACAGATGCGCCAACATGTCACTGCACGCTGGTTACTGGACAAAGTCCATCTGTGTGCTGGCACACGAGCATGGGCATGAGCATTAGCTGTGCGAGCATTGATCTCCTGACACATAGACAAGTCCCGATCCCTAGAAATTATTGGACTGTCTCCTGGTCTTATGACTGCCGTGGCAGCCAATCACAGTGGTCATGTGATCGGGCAGTCCTTCCAGACCCCAGGGCGTAAAGACCCAATTAAAAGGATGCCAAGGCTGGGCAGGGTTAATGAACACCGAGCGCCATTCATTTGCATCCTTTTTATCTGCTTGGAGTTCAGCTTTAATTAGTTGACTCAATGTACTGATCACCTTATGCATGAAAAAGAACAAAGGCCGGAGTTTCCTTTTAAATCAGTGATAGAGTTATGAAGGTCTTAGCAGGTTTCATATGCTTTCTGATTGAGCCGCATCCTAGACGTCTACAGATGTCATTATCTGTATTACAATTTTGCATCTTGAGTGCTCTGGAAGAAAATAGCTGTGTACTTGTAGCAAATTCTCTTCCCCTGAAGACAACCGCCGCCGCTCCGCATATAGCAAATAGTGCCAATACCTGGGTAGGACAGGGGGGCATCATGCACCATTATTCTGCGAGCGTAAACAGGCGATGGAAAAATTAATGGCACCACAAAGACTTACAAGGCAATTAAAACAATGCAGCATATCACAACTGTTTAGCTGGGACATTCGGAAGGATTTGCACGGTATAAAGGAAAAATGACAGTAGAAAGAGACCAAAGAGAGATCAGAGGCATGAAGGAAAGTCTGCAATCAATGGCTTAATGGCATGTGCTGATAGTTATATATATATATATATATATATATATATATACATACAGTATATATCTCTCCATATATACTCATATACTATATGTATACACAAATAATGTGCATATATATATATATATATATATATATATATATATATATATATATATATATAAATATATATAAATATAAATATATATATATATATATATATATATATAATAAATAATATATATAATAAATACCCCAATTTAAAAAAAATAAAAAAAAATAAAGGTTTTCCTCAGTTTAGGCCGATACGTTTTCTTCTACATATTTTTGGTAAAAAAAAATTCGCAATAAGCGTATATTGATTGGTTTTCACAAAAGTTATAGCGTCTACAAAATAGGTTATTGATATATGGCATTTTTATTATTTATTTTTTTTACTAGTAATGGCGGCGATCTGTGATTTTTATTGTGACTGTGACTTTGCGGCGGACGCATCGGACACTTTTGACATTATTTTGGGACCAGTGACATTTATACAGCGATCAGTGCTATAAAAATGTGATTATTATTATTATACAGGATTTATATAGCGCCAACAGTTTGCGCAGCACATTACTGTGTAAATGCCATTGGCAGGGAAGCCGTTAACACTAGGGGGCGATCAAGGGTTTAAATGTGTTACCTAGGGAGTGATTCTAACTGTGGGGGGATGGGACTGACTCTGGGAGGAGACCGATCGGTGTTCCTATATACTAGGAACACACGATCTGTCTCCTCTCCCCTGACAGGACGTGGATCTCACGTTCCTGCTCTGTCGCGGGTGACATCACGGCCGCCGGGCACGCGCATCAGCTCCTCTGTGACACGGTGGGCACACACGCGCGGGCCCCCTATACCGCCGGGAAGCCGAAGACGTCATATGACTATAGCTGGGTGGTGAAGTGGTTAATGGCATCCCAGTCTTAGTCCGTAGGGTTCAATATTGAGTTGGCCCACCCTTTGCAGCTATAACAGCTTCAACTCTTCTGGGAAGGCTGTCCACAAGGTTTAGGAGGGTGTCTATGGGAATGTTTGACCATTCTTCCAGAAGAGCATTTGTGAGGTCAGGCGCTGATGTTGGATGAGAAGGCCTGGCTCGCAGCCTCCAATCTTATTCATCCCAAAGGTGTTCTATCGGGTTGAGGTCAGGTTTATGTGCAGACCAGTCAAGTTCCTCCACCCCAAACTCCCTCATCCATGTCTTTATGGACCTTGCTTTGTGCACTGGGGCGCAGTCATGTTGGAACAGGAAGGGGCCGTCCCCAAACTATTCCCACAAAGTTGGGAGCATGAAATTGTCCAAAATGTCTTGTATGCTGACGCCCTAAGAGTTCCCTTCACTGGAACTAAGGGGCCAAGCCCAACCCCTGAAAAACAACCCCCCACCATAATCCCCCCTCCACCAAATGATTTGGACCAGTGCACAAAGCAAGGTCCATAAAGACATGGATGAGCGAGTTTGGAGTGGAGGAACTTGACTGGCCTGACCTCAACACGATTGAACAGTTTTGGGATGAATTAGAACGGAGACTAGGAGCCAGACCTTCTCATCCAACATCAGTGCCTGGCCTCACAAATGTGCTTTTGGAAGAATGGTCAAACATTCCCATAGACGCACTCCTAAACCTTGTGGACAGCCTTCCCAGAAGTTGAAGCTGTTATAGCTGCAAAGGGGCGGGGCCAACTCAATATTGAACCCTACGGACTAAGACTGGGATGCCATTAAAGTTCATGTGTGTGTAAAGGCAGGCGTCCCAATACTTTTGAAAATATAGTGTGTGTGTGTGTGTATATATATATATATACTGTATATATGTGTGCAGTATATTGTGTCGGTGTTGTGCCATGCCATGGGGTAGAAAAGTTTTTATATCACGCAGGGTTCTTATCCAGGCATTTTGAGGAGTTCCAGGGTGTTTGTCTCACATGGAGGGGACTAGCTTTTCAGTTTCCTCAGTGGTTTAAAAAACTAGGTTTGAGACCTGGAATCAGGAAACTTCGTAGAGACAAATGAGGGATCAAGTCTCCAATCCGGGGTCCAAATTTTAGGAACAATCAGCACACTAACTGGGCATGTGTGTGCAGAGCTTTTATTAGAGTCTTGGTTCAGAGCTTGACGGGGTTGGAGTCTTTATCCCACCGAAGACTCTACAAAAGTCTCCAGGCTCCAGGACCCAATCCAGGATTTACCTATCTCAGTGGAAACTGGAAATCACGTTTCCTTTCAGCCCTGAACCCTGAGTGCCACTATATCCTCTTTACTCTGGCTCGCCACTGAATATGAATATAACTTTACCACTGTCATATAACTCCTCTGACATGTTTCACTCCATAAGAGCTTATTCTACACTAATACTGAGTTTAGCGTGACACCTTGAGAAGAGCTCGGGAGGTCTGCCTTGTACCCGGTGGATAAAAGTATACAGTGGCTGATTGATTTGGAGGGTGGCTTTTTTCTTTCTTCTTTCGATCATAAGAAATAAACAACAATATGAAGATTATTTGTGAATGTTTGAGAGATTCGCACAGAGAATTTTTTTTTTTTTTTTACAAATATGACTGTTACAGTGAATATATGTATGGTCATAGCTAAAGATAGCATGACATTGTAATTACTTTTTTTTGGAGGGGGGGCTGTTTCATCCCAGGCAGGGCGATGCCCCACTGTCCCTGCAGCCCCAGGCCTCATGCCTGCTATGGCTTACCATGCCCCCCATAAAGTGACTTGCTATGCCTAGAACAGTCTATTTATATGACGCTTTGGTTCTTCTTTCAAACACTGTTTGCAAAATGCTCCCTCTGATATCTTTCAGCCGAGTCCAGATTTTTCCCAGTGAATACATTGCTTCTAATAGCGGAGGAGAGCTGAGTACAGTTTTAACGATCTCATCCTTATGTGGTCTGGATTTTGGAGGAAGTTCTGACTGACAGCTCCAAATCCAGCCAGGAGAGCGCCTATTATCATAATGTTGTACAGTTTATGTTCACTTTCTATGCTGCTTTTGCCTCTGGCTACAACACTGAGACTCCGAGGATAAGGGGGAGCTGTCACCGCTGAAATATTATCACACTTACCTCCATATGGATGGCAGGAGGGATATTTATTATGTGTGGAAGAATGAGAAGAATCAGAACCGCATTGCAGTATTTAATATAGATAGATGTAAGATAGATAGATAGATATGATATAGATAGATAGATAGATAGACATTAGATGGATAGATAGATAGATAGATAGATAGATAGATAGATAGATAGATAGATAGATAGATAGATAGACAAACAAATATATTACTCCCATGTGGTGCTATCCAAAGAAGATAGATTGATAGATATGAAATGGATAAATAAATTGATAGATAGAAAGATAGATAGATATTGGACAGATAGATATGAGATGGTTAAATAGACAGATACATGTGAAATAGATAAATAGATAGATATATAGATAGATAGATATATAGATAGATAGATAGATAGATAGATAGATAGATAGATAGATAGATAGATAGATAGATAAATAGATAGATAGATAGATAGATAGATAGATAGATAGATAGATAGATAGATAGATAGATAGATAGATAGATAGATAGATAGATAGATAGATAGATAGATAGATAGATAGATGGGCTAGATAGATCATTTGGGTGGCAGAAACAATAAAAATAATCTAAACTGCACTGAGATTGGTAGATAGATAGATAGATAGATAGATAGATAGATAGATAGATAGATAGATAGAAGGTTATATTCATAGGCGTGTGCAATGGGTGTGCCAGGTGTGCTTGGGCACACCCTAATCCTGGAGTTGGCAATCCGTCAATCATGGGCAAGTTACAGGTAAGCCACGATCCTTACTTGCCGACCCCCGGAACCTGGACAGGACAGGTGGCTGGGGGTGGAAATTAGTGGAACCCGATCTGTATTTTCTTTTGCAGCAGCTGAAAGTAGGCTTCTCCTCCTCTCCCTCTCGCTGACATTCAGCTGCCACAGGAGGAAAATACAGGGGATCGGTACCAATATATCAATATATGCCACCCCTCTTGCCCCTGTTTCTCTTATTTCTGCTGCCCAGGCCCCCCTGTGTGCTCCCCCCCCCCCCCATTGTTTCAGGATGACGAGCGGGGAAGAGGCCGGTTAATATGTCACAAACGCATATGTGTTGGAGCTTTGAGGTGCTCACCCTAATGCAATAGGCTGCGCACACCTATGGTTATATTACTCCTATGTGGCACAATCCAAAAGTAGAAAGATAGATAAATAGAGTGGCAGGAACTAATATTTAATATATGGAGAACAGTAAACAATAACCTAAACTGTATTGCAGTATTTGAGATTGGTAGATAGATAGATACAAAGAAAGAACTATAGATCAATCCAAGGTTCGGAATTAGATAGATAGACAGACAGACAGACAGACAGACAGACAGACAGACAGATAGACAGATAGACAGACAGACAGACAGACAGACAGACAGACAGATAGACAGATAGACAGATAGACAGATAGACAGATAGATAGATAGAACAATAGTTCAATCCAAGGTTCTGAAATAGATAGATAGACAGACAGATAGATAGATAGATAGATAGAAAGAACAATAGTTCAATCCAAGGTTCTGAATTAGATAGATAGATAGATAGATAGATAGATAGATAGATAGATAGATAAAATATATGGGTAGATAGATGATATGGATGGTGGAGACTAATATTTATTATATGGGGAACAATAAAAAGAGCCTAAATTGCATTGCAGTATTTGAGATTTGTGGATTGAAGATAGATAGATAGATACAATAGATAGATAGATAGATAGATAGATAGATAGATAGATAGATAGATAGATAGAGAGATAGCTAGATAGATAGATACAATAGATAGAGAGAGAGATAGATAGATAGATAGATAGATAGATAGATACAATAGATAGATAGATAGATAGTTATATTACTCCCATGTGGTGCTATCCAAAGTAGATAGATAGTTATTAGACAGATAGATATGAGATAGTTAAATAGACAGATACATGTGAAATAGATAAATAAATAGATAGATAGTTATTTTTTTTTTGGATGGACTATGTTACTTCCCCTCCATGTTCCAGTCCGGTTGGTGATTCTCCATAATGAAGGCCTGCGGTGACACTGCTATGGGGTTCTAATATTTGGCTGTACAGTTTCTATACGATGGAGTTGAGCGCTGAGCTGATTATATGTGACATTCGGTGAAGATCCATCAATCTCCCAATGTCATCATAAGGTCTCCACTGCAAAATCAGAATGCCTGAAGGGCATGTCACCTTCTGGCACATCTCATAGAAGACATCACCCGCCCATCCTCAGTATTTACTGCATTCAGCAATGTGGATGTAAATATTACTTGGTGTGTCTTGAATATTTGGAATGAATAATGTAACATACTTCCTCATACTACTATCATCAGTACCATATACAAAACTCATATGATCCGCAGGCTGATAATGATCCCGGGGTATGAAGGGGCAATTTACATTTTCACCTGGATTCCCTTTCATGTCCTGGGATTGTTCTTGAAAACACAATGTAGCTGATTAACAAAACCCATAAGTACATGGAACCGATTACCCATAATAACCTGATCTCATGTTTTATTTTCCCAAGCTGAACTCCAGGAAAGCAGCTAACACAGTAGAAATACATACTGTATATGGCTTTTTTTTTTACTTTTTTCTTTTTTTTTTTCTTTTACAACTCTAAGATGTTTACACTGCATTAAATTATACTGAATAGCGACCTCCCTACTGCTGTGATTGGACCGTGAAGGAGCAGCAGAATATTGATGGAGTGGCTCTCTTCTCTCTCTCTCTTCCTAAGCATATTCATTGACAACACACATACTGTACACTTCACCAAATCAACTTCAGGGAGTTGCTTTTGAAAAAACATTATTTTATTCAGATCCTGTGCAGTGCTATCCAAGGTTTCTAAAACATTATTGAAATGTTTGGTGGTGCTGTCCAAGGTTCTGAACCCACAATATATGACTGCTCTGAGGTGCTGTCCGGGGTTCTGAACCCAGGACATAAGACAGCTCTGTGGTGCTGTCCGAGGTTCTGAACCCAGGACATAAGACAGCTCTGTGGTGCTGTCCGAGGTTCTGAATTCAGGGTTTTATAAATGCTATATGGTGCTCTTTGAGGTTCTGAACCCAGAACATAAGACAGCTCTGAGGTGCTGTTCGAGGTTCTGAATCTAGGGTTATATGACTGCTGTATGGTGCTGTCTAAGATTGTTTTGAACCCAGGTTACCAGGTTATCTGAGTGCTTTATGTTTTTTTCCAAGGTTCTGATTCCAAGTTACAGTATCTGACTGCTCAAAGGAGCTGTCCGAGATTCTGAACCAAGGTTATCTGACAACTTTGTGATGCTGTCTAATGCTCTGAACCCAGGTTGTCTGACTGCTATATGTCACTATCTAAGGTTCCGAACCTAGGCAATTTGACTGTTGGATGGTGCTATCCAAGATTCTGAACCCAGGTCATTTGACAGCTTTATGGTGCTGTCTAATTCTCTGAACCCATGTTGTCTGACAGCTTTGTGATGTTGTCCAAGGTTCTGAACCCAGGTTGTCTGACTGCTATGTGGTACTGTCTAAGGTTCTGAACCTAGGTCTTCTGATAGCTTTATGGTGCTGCCAAAAAATCTGAACCCAAGTTTTCTGATGGCTTTGTGGTGTTGTCCAAGTTTCTGAACCCAGGTTGTCTGACAACCTTGTGGTGTTGCTCAAGGCTCTAAATCCAGGTTGTCTTACAGCTTTGTGGTGTTGTCCAAGGCTCTGAATCCAGGTTGTCTGACAACCTTGTTATGTTGTCCAAGGCTCTGAATCCAGGGCTTTGTGGTGTTGTCCAAGGCTCGGAATCCAGGTTGTCTGGCAACCTTGTGGTGTTGTCCAAGGCTCTGAACCCAGGTTGTCTGACAATCTTGTGGTGTTGCCCAAGGCTCTGAATCTCGGTTGTCTGACAACGTTGTGTGGTTGTCCAAGGCTCTGAATCCAGGTTGTCTGACAACCTTGTGGTGTTGTCCAAGGCTCTGAACCCAGGTTGTCTGACAACCTTGTGGTGTTGTCCAAGGCTCTGAATCCAGGATGTCTGACAACCTTGTGGTGTTGTCCAAGGCTCGGAATCCAGGTTGTCTGGCAACCTTGTGTTGTTGTCCAAGGCTCTGAACCCAGGTTGTCTGACTGCTATGTGGAACTGTCTAAGGTTACGATTACGAACCTAGGTAATCTGTATGTTGGATTGTTGGATGGTACTATCCAAGATTCTGAACCCAGGTCATCTGACAGCTTTATGGTGCTGTCTGATGCCCGAACCCAGGTTATCTGATTGCTATGTGGCACGGTCCAAGATTCTGAACCTAGGTAATCTTACTACTGGGTGGTGCCATCCAAGGTGCAGTGCTGTCTGGAGTTCTAACCCCAGTTTTCCGGGCTTTATCTTGGTTCTGAACACAGAAGCTCTATATACTGTATGTCCTCATGCATTGTAAGGACTCATATGGATTCATTGTGTCTCCATGAATCTTATCTTCCTTTAATCTATGTACATATGACACCTGTCTATAAATGTCATGGTCACAGAAGCTTCTAAACATAAGAAAGAATAAACAGAACCTTGTGTGCCAGCGAGAGGCTTTGATATCTCGAAGCAATAACTCACAAAGCTGCAATATATTTGCTCCAGCTGACCTTGAGCCTGTAAGAGATTTTTTTGTTTTGTTTTTGTTAAAAAAGTCTGAAAAAGCCACCAATATAAAAAAATAAAATAACACAAAAATATCTACAGGTCAGGATAGAGGTTATCATTTATTGTTGCTAATCTAAAAAAATAACATTGACGAATAATAAAAAGTGGCAGTAAATATGAAATATTTGAATGTCTGTTTAAAGAGGTATTAAACAAAAAATAAAAATGCCTTATATTTCAGCTTACCGATTCTCAGATGTGGTGGCTGCAGTAGTTTTCTTATTTAGGTTTGATCTTGCCAATAAGTCTGGTGTTTTCAACTTTATTTAACTACTTTGCACCCGCCCACTACATTTCTTAGTCCATCTAGCACGGCCCTCCCCCTAGATTTACAATGGTTCTGCCCCAGGATGTGTCTCCATTGCTCCTCCATCCAGATTAGAGACACCCCAAGACAGGAGGTATGTTGCTGGGCAGATCACCAGGAAAAATAAAGAGAAAAAGCCGAAAAAAAGAAAACGAATGCAGCCATCAAAGCTAAGAATTGGTAAGCTGCAAAATGTTACATTATTTTGTTTTTGGGTTTAATACGGCTAAACAGCAACAAAGAAGAAAATAAGTAACAATGTCAGCAATGCAGCATGTTTATAGACTGGAGATTAGATCTTTACAATGTAGCGTTATTCATATTACAGGGGTTACATTCTGCAATTAGTAATAACATCAGTAGAATGTGTTTAATGTGATATTTTGTATCAGAGGGAGAGGAATGAAGACTCAATGACAAGATAAAGAGGAAGAAGTGTAAGTCCTCCTGACACCGGACAGCTTGGCCCGGACAGCACTTACCAGTGACAGTAATAATGGTTCTGCTGGCGCTGTGACAAAATGATTTCCATGGGATTACATCTCCCATTTGGCTTTGGTAAAACTTAAATTTCCCCAGGAAGAAGTTTGCAAAAAATAAATTCAAGGTTGTCCACAAACATAAAGAGAGGGTAACCATTTAAACGGAGTGACTTATTGACTACGGATAGAAGTGAATGAATCCAAAATAACAGAAACGCACAATTCACAATCCAACCTTATTTTTTTTTATAAAAATGGCACTAACCCCCCCCCCCCCCCTCAAAAAAAAAAGATTATCATTCAGATTAGCAATTTTTAGATGTAATGGCTGTGTTAGTTTTCTTTCCTCCTTTATTTTCACCTGGTGATCCAGGTGGAACAAACAAACCAAGCTGTCCAGCAAAAGTGGCAGTTAAAGGGTTTCCCGCACTGCGTTCCAGTGTGAACCAGGCCCTCAGCCCTCGAGCAAACGAGCAGAAAAGAAAATGCTGCTGCTAGAGGCGTGTGCCATTTTCTTTAACCATTTGCCGACCGCGCTATAGACGATTGACGGATGCTGATCACAGATTGAGGTAAAGAGACAATCAGCGGCTCTTTACCACGTGATCAGCTTTGTCCAATCAAAGCTGATCATGGATGAAAATAGAAGCCAGATATCGGCACTCCTTTCCTCATGCTGACAGTGTGAGGAGAGGAGAGCTCATAACTGACTCCTCTAACAGGGGTATCTACACTGATAATAAAGGCAGTCCCAACAGTGCCCACCAGTGCTGCCAATCAGTGCCCATAAGTGCCTCCTTATCAGTGTCCTCTATCAGTGCCGCCTATTTGTGACCATCAGTACCATCTATCAGTGCCAATTAGTGCAGCCTATCAGTTACCATCAATGTTCATCACTGCCACCTCATCAGTGCCCATCAGTGCTCATCAGTCCCACCTCATTAGTGCCCATCAGTGCAGCCTATCAGTACTCATTGATGCTCATCAGTGCCCATCAGTGCAGCCTATCAGTGCCCATTAATGCTCATCAGTGCCCAACAGTGCAGCCTATCAGTGTCCATTAATGCTCATCAGTGCTGCCTCGTCAGTGCCCATCAGTGCCACCTCATCAGTGCCCAACAGTGCAGCCTATCAGTGCCCAATAATGCTCATCAGTGCCACCTATTAGTATCAGTGCCCAACAGTGCAGTCAATCAGCGCCTATCAATGCCCATCAGTGAAGCCTGTCAGTGCCCATTAATGCTCATCGGTGCCCATCAGTGCAGCCTATCAGTTCCCATTAATGCTCATCAGTGCTGCCTCATCAATGCCCATCAGTGCCACCTAATCAGTGCCACCTCATCAGTGCCCAACAGTGCAGCCTATCAGTGCCCAATAATGCTCATCAGTGCCACCTCATCAGTGCCACGTCATCAGTGCCCAACAGTGCAGCCAATCAGTGCTCATCAATGCCCATCAGTGAAGCCTGTCAGTGCCCATCAGTGATGGAGAAAAATTACCCGTTTGCAAAATTTCATAACAGACTATGAAAAAGTTGGGGGGGGGGGGGTTCAAAATCTGTCTTTTTTGGGTTGTTTAGCAAAAGAAAGCTCTAGTTGTGTCAAAAAAATAAAATTATAAAAATCTCGTCTGGGTACAGTGTTGTATGACCGTGCAATTGTCATTCAACGTGTGAGAGCGCTAAAAGCTGAAAATTGGCTTGGGCAGGAAGGGGGTGAAAGAGCCCGGTAGGCAAAAGGTTAAAGTGGTTGTAATGTTTTTTTTTTGTTGTTTTTTTTTTTTTAACCAGTTAAGGACCACCCTATGGCAGATAGACTGCTACAGGGCTGTGCTCAATCAAGTATGTACTGTATACGTGATTCTGCCCCTTTGGCTAGGGGGCGCACTGCTTCTGCTGTGATTATGCACAACAGCAGGAGCCGATCTGCAGGTGCCAGACAATGTATGTCCTCAGGCACCCGCCAATTGTCAGGCAGAGACACAGAACTGTGATCTGCCTCTATGTAAACAAGGCAGAGCTCCATTCTGACAGGGGGGGAGGGGATGGATTTTGTGTCCCTGTAAATCAGGGAATAACATCCATCACTTCCCTGAGTAAAAGCACCTCACATAGTACACAGAAACACTGACTAGGCACACAGTTAACCCTTTGATCACCCCAGATGTTAACCCCTTCCCAGACAGTGCCATTAGTACAGTGACAGTGCATATTTTTAGCACTGATGATTGTATTAGTGTCACTGGTTCCCACATAGTGTCAGATTGTCCTCCGCAACATCGCAGTCCCACTATAAGTTGCTGATCGCCACCATTACTGGTATCAAAAATTAAATAAATAAATTAAATAAATAAAAATTCCAGTATTTAACCCATAGTTTGTAGACACTGTAACTTTTGCGCAAACAACTCAATATACACCTGTTGGGATTTTTTTTTTTTTACCAAAAATATGTAGCAGAATATTGGCCTAAATTTATGAAGAAGTTTTTTATTTGGATATGTTTTATAGCAGAGAGTAAAAAATATAGTTTTTTTTTTTTTTTCAGTCTTTTATTGTTTATAGCTCCAAAAAACAAAAAAAATGCAGAGGTGATCCAATACCACCAAAATAAAGCTCTATTTTGGGGGGGGGGGGGGGAAGAACAACTATTTTATTTTTGTACAGAGTTGCACGACCGCGCAATTGTCAGTTAAAAATAACGCAGTGCCGTATCGCATAAAATGGCCTGGTCATGAAGGGGGGGGGGGTAAATCTTCTGGAGGTTAAGCGGTTAAGTAACTACTTTTCTCTTCGGCCCCAGAGGCTGACAATCTGATGCTCTCGTACAATTGTACTTTATGTAATGGGTGACATTTAGGATCCACTCTTGGATGTCCTTTTCATGGGACATAATGACAAAATACTGGAGAGATTTATAAAGCAGCAAAAAATTATCCTTTCCATGCTTCATTTATGGATTTGGTATGTTTCATTTGTGAGTATTCCGCCTCCCCGGAAAAAAAATAAAAAAAAAGGAATATGGCTTCCTAATGGGGCCCTGCAGTGTTCACTTCCTTCTCTCTATTGCACAAAGACAAGACTTCCCCACTCGCCAGAAGAAAAAAAAAGACGACTTCCCAAAATTGCAGAGTAACTAAATTACGAACTAGCCTAAAAAAAAAAAAATAATAATTTTACATATATATATATATATATATATATATATATACAGTATATATATATATATAATTTTATTTTTTATTTTTTAATATATAGTAAACTAAAAGAAACATATTTAATACAGCATTTGCTGCAATATTTTATACCTCCCTATTCCCCTTTCCCCCATTCTCCAGCATCTGTCCACTGCTGTGCATAGGGGAAAAAATATATATATATATAGACACATAATAATATATATAGTAAACTAAAAGAAACATTAAATACAGCATTTGCTGCAATATTTTATACCTCCTATTTCCGCTTTTCCCACATTCTCCAGAATCTGCCCCCTGTTGTGCATAGGAAAAAAAATGCCAAATTCACAAAATTACAGAGTAACTGAATTATGAACTAGCCAATTTTTTTTATAATAAAACAAATAAAAAATAAAATAAAACATGTAAATATAAATATATATATATATATATATATATATATATATACAGGCATACCCCACTTTTAAGTATACAACGGGACCAGAGCATGTATGTAAAACGAAAATGTACTTAAAGTGAAGCAATACATTTTTTCACTTCTAGGCTGTAGTGAGGGAGTCAGGGGCTGTAGTGGGGGTGCCAGGGGCTGTTATGGGGCGTCAGGGGCTGTAGTGGGGGTGTCAGGGAAACACTCACATGTAATTAGGCTCATCTGATGCAAGGGGGGACCCACTCCAATCCATCCCCCAGACATCGCGCTGTGCACAGGAGGTGGGGCGGCGGCCAGGAAACAGGAAGAGCACACTGGAATAGGGTAGGCTACATGCTCAGAGCTTAAGTTCCTTCTACTGCGGCTGATGGTGCAGGAATGTTTGTCTTGTGAGGCACTTTATGTACACTCGCGGGTATGTCCGTACTCGCGAGTGTACGTAAAGTGAGTGTCCGTAAAGCGGGGTATGCCTGTACACATATACACACACACACACATATAGTAAACTAAAAGGAACATAATAAATCCAGCGTTTGCTGCAATATTTATTCAAGAGTTCCTCCACATTTCACCCGCAGTTTTTTTTTTCTGCCACTAGATGTCCTCAGTCTAATGGCCAGCAACATTAAATATGTTGTGAGCAAGGCATTTATGGGTGAAACGCGTTAACATCTTCTGTACACACCTATCTTTTATGGAGATACAATAAATCTGGACTGATTTAAGAGCATGTACTGTATGGAGTTGCGGATTGTCTTACATCCAGCAACATTCAACCCTGGACCCACCCTAAGCCTGTCACTGGACAGTGAAAGGAGAAGCAGAACAGTGATGAGCTTATTTATTGTAGCCACCCTCTAACACAGTGATTCTCAACTAGGGTTCCTCCAGAGGTTGCTAGAGGTTCCTTCAGCTTTGGACATTTTTTTTGCCTCTCAGATAAGTTTCCACTGACACCATTGATCTTTTTATTTATCTGTAAGGAGGTAATTCTTCCCAATGATCACAAGTGTCAGGACCAGTTGTAGATTTCAAATTTTAAGCAGGGGTTCCCGGTGACCGGAGAACTATTTCAAGGGTTCCTCTGTATTGAAAACATTGAGAAAGGCTGCTCTAACACGAAGTCAGATCACAGCAGCAAAAAAAGAGGGGTAAGAATTGGAGATCTGGAGGTGGCTGAGAGCAATGGAAGGAACTTTTCCAAGTTAAGTTAAGAATACATACTGGAATTTTTTTTTTTTTCTTTTAAGCAAGTTTAGTGTCAAAAAAAGAAGTAAAAAAGGTTAAAAAAATTACATTAAATAAATGAATATTATTAAAAATAAATTGGGTAAAAAAAAGCACCCTCCTCCCATCCCCCTGTGCATACACGCAAATGCAAACACAAGTGTAGGTCATGCATGTTTATGTAAGAAGTGACCTAATCTTTTATTTTTATTTTAAATATATATTTATTTATTTAAAAAATGGGTAAAATATTTTATTTGTGTGCACTAAAATAATTTTTTTGTGTGGTCTGATAAAGAGCTGTGCAAATATCACTCGACATAAAAATGGTGTAACGCCACCACTTTATTCTCCAAGATCTGTGCTTTTCAGAAAATATAAAATGGACGCACACAATTGTAAGGTCTTTACATGTTTGGTATCTGTTTACTCTAAGCGACCTAATCTTTAATTTGAAAAATATATATATTTATTTAGAAAATGTGTAAAATATTGTGTTTGTGTGCACTAAAATGATTTTTTTTTTTCTGTAGTTCGATAAAGAGCTGTGCAAATTTCATGTGGCATAAAAAATTGTAACAGCCACCATTTTAGTCTTCAGGGCCTCTTCTTTTCAGTAAATATAAAATGGACGCACGCAATTTTGAGTCTTGACATATTTGGTATCTAATTACTCGACAAAATCTAATCTTTAAATATATATATATATATATATATTTAAAAAAAAATGTTTATTTATTGAAATAAGTAGGTATAATATTGTGCTTGTTTGCACTAAAAATGTTTGTGTAGTTTAAGGAAGAGCTGCGCAAATAAAAAAATATTTTTGTTGGAAAAAAACTGAATTAAAATTATATTTCCAGAATGATAATAAAAAAAAAAAAGCTGTGTAAATATCTAGCGACATAAAACAATTTTAACAGCCACCATTTTATTCTGAAGGGCCTCTGATTTCAGAAAATATAAAATGGGTGCATGCAATTTTGAGTCTTGATGTATTTGTTATTTATTTACATGACACAACCTAATCTTTTGTTTAAAAATAAATAAATAATATAAATATAATAAAAAATATCATAACAGCCACCATTTTATTCTGCAGAGCCTCTGATTTCAGAAAATATAAAATGGGTGCATGCAATTTTGAGTCTTGACATGTTTGGTATCCATTTACGCGACACAACCTAATCTTTTTTTTAAATATATATATATATATATATATATATATATATATAAATATTTATTGGTTTATTTATTGAAATTAGTAGGTATAATATTAAGCTTGTTTGCACTAAAAAAAAAAAATTGAATAAAGAGCTTCGCAATTAAAAATTTATTTTTGTTGATAAAAACTGAAATAAATCTATAATTATAGAATGATAATAAAAAAAAAAAAGAGCTGTGCAAATATCATGCGACATAAAAAAAAAATAGTAACAGCCACCATTTTATTCTGCAGGGCCTCTGCTTTCAGAAAATATAAACTGATTGCATGCAATTTTGAGTCTTGACGTATTTGTTATTTATTTACATGACACAGCCTAATCTTTTATTTAAAAATAAATAAATAAATATAATAACAAATATCATAACAGCCACCATTTTATTCTGCAGGGCCTCTGCTTTCAGAAAATATAAAATATAAAATATAAAATGTTTTAAGGGAATTTAGAGCAAAAAAAATGCTGATTTTTAACATGTGTGAAAATAAAATAAAAAAGAAATTCCAGACACAAAGCGGTTAAAAACGCGACGCCCAGGTTTCCAAATCCTCCACAGTGAATATAAAATGAATACTTATGGATCCCACACCAGGTACATATTTAAATACAAACAATACAGTACAATAAAACATCAGCCCATGAAAAGATCTCTCATCTCGTTTTATCTCCGGCGTGTATACAATATTCCTTCCTGAACCCGGAGAAGCGAATAGTTCAGCCGATGTTGTTCTTGGGTTTTGCGCACATATCATTTCCGCACTTTATATTGAAACCGACTCTAATATCTGATGTCACATTGGGCTGCTAATGACTGCAGTTATTTAAAAGATGGATTTTTACCGAGGAGCCCACGCCAAGCAGATCATCATCATCCCTCAGTGTTGAACATTTAGATGAATATATTGCTTAGAAGAGGCTGGAATATATCGCAGGCAGCCAACCTTACCGTCATTAGGCATTACTTAGAGTTTATGTGCCTGCGCTGTGTACATCTAATGCCTTCCACCGAGGGAGAGGAGATGAGATTGACTGATAGATGGGGGAACATGAAAAGAGCTGGAGAGGAACAAGAGGATGAGCCATCCATAATGGCTGGAGCTGGGTGCGCATTTCTCTAATGACTACACCAAAATCACACTTAAAGGGGAACCCCGGGATGTGCTTTGTCTTTGCTAGCATTTGAGAAGTACCGACACTCCCATATTGCAGAGATTGTCTTGAGAAAGCAGAACTTGCATTAAAGTGGACCTTCCACCCTTAAATAAATGTGATATTGCCCTGCCTCTTCCCCCCTCCCTCTTACACAAATGGTAACACAGTATATATATATATATATATATATATATATATATATACATATATATATATATATATTAATATATATCATAGGTGTGCGCAGCCTTTGGCATTAGGGTGTGCACCCCAAAGCTCAAGCACACTCTACCGATCACTCACAATGTTCATTCAGAAAGGGAAGGAGCCGGTAAATGGCATATTTACTGGCCCCTTCCCCCACTCATCTTAAAACATCCACAGCAACAACCGGTGGCAGAGGAGGGAAGCTGGCAGTGCTGTGGGGGGAAGGAGGGGGAGCCAGGTCAGTAGGGGGAATCTGTTCTGCACAGGGTGATTAGGGTGTGCCTGGGCACACCTGGCACACCCTGTGCACACGCCTATGATATATATTGATATATATATATATATATATATATATATATATATATATATATATATATATATGCTATTTTATCAAAAGTATTGGGACACCTGCTTTTACACACACATGAACTTTAATGGCATCCCAATAGCATCCCAATGTCTTAAGCCCTGTACACACGGCCGAGAATCCCGTCAGGAAAAAAAAAACTTTGTTTTTCCTGACGAGATTACTGGCAAGATTTTCTTGCCAAGCCGTGCATACAGACAGCCATTCAAAAGAACCGCCGTTCTTTTGAATGGCAAGAACGTGGTGACATCATCGAGAACGACGAGCATGCACTTGTCACATTCGATGCCGTTGCCGCCATCTTGCTTCACCCTACACTACCCTTGTAAGCTACCGCGCATGGGTCAAAGTCTCATCGCGCATGCGCAGGCTTACCAGAGGACAGGTAAGCTTGTAGCCTCGTACACACGCACAGTTTTTTCGTCAGGAAACAGGCCGACAAGAATCCCGACGAGAAAAACGAGAATCCTGACGAGAAAATAGAGAGCAGGTTCTCTATTTTTCTCGTCGAGATTCCCGGTAGTTTTCTCGAAACCATACACACGACCGGTTTTCTCGGCAAAAAGCTCTGCCAGCAAGGCTGTCCACAAGGTTTGGGAGTGTCTATGGGAATGTTTGACCATTCTTCCAGAAGCCCATTTGTAAGGTCGAGAAGGCCTGGCTCACAGTCTCCGCTCTAATTCATCCCAAAGGTGTTCTGTCGGGTTGAGGTCAGGACTCTGTACAGGCCAGTCAAGTTCCTTCACCCCAAACTTGCTCATCCATGTCTTTATGGACCTTGCTTTGTGCACTGGTCTGAATTATTTGGTGGAGGGGGGGGGTTATGGTATTGAGGTTGTTCTTCAGGGGTTGGGCTTGGCCCCTCATCCATGTCTTTATGGACCTTGCTTTGTGCACTGGTCTGAATCATTTGGGGGAGGGGGGGTTATGGTATTGAGGTTGTTCTTCAGGGGTTGGGCTTGTCCCCTCATCCATGTCTTTATGGACCTTGTTTTGTGCACTGGTGCGCAGTCATGTTGGAACAGGAAGGGGCCATCCCCAAACTCTTCCCACAAAGTTGGGAGCATGATATTGTCTGAAATGTCTTGGTATGCTGATGCTTTAAGAGTTCCCCTCACTGGAACTAAGAGGCCAAGCCCAACCTCTGAAAAACAACCCCACACTATTATCCCCCCAATTCATCCCAAAGGTGTTCTGTTGGGTTGAGGTCAGGACTCTTTGTGCACTGGTCCAAATCAGTGCCGACCCCCCCACCCCTTCAACCTCTGCAGCAATGCTGGCAGCACTCATACGTCTATTTCACAAAGACAACCTCTGGATATGACGCTGAGCACGTGACCTCAACTTCTTTGGTCCACCATGGCGAGGCCTGTTCTGAGTTGAACCTGTCCTGTATGGTCTTGGCCACCGTGCTGCAGCTCAGTTTCAGGGTCTTGGCAATTTTCTTATAGCCTAGGCCATCTTTATGTAGAGCAACAATTTTTTTTTCAGGTCCTCAGGGAGTTCTTTGCCATGAGGTGCCATGTTGAACTTTCAGTGACCAGTATGAGAGAGTGAGAGCGATAACACCAAATTTGACACACCTGCTCCCCATTCACACCAAGGACCTTGTAACACTAACGAGTCACATGACACCAGGGAGGGAAAATGGCTAATTGGGCCCAATTTGGACATTTTCACTAAGGGGTGTACTCACTTTTGTTGCCAGCGGTTTAGACATTAATGGCTGTGTGTTGAGTTATTTTGAGGGGACAGCAAATGTAAACTGTTATACAAGCTGTACACTCACTACTTTACATTGTAGCAAAGTGTCATCTCTTCAGTGTTGTCATAGAAGAAAATATTTACAAAAATGTGAGGGGTGTACTAACTTTTGTGAGATACTGTATATGTACGTAGTATGGAAACCAAAGGGTTGTTTTGGCGTGCTAGGTTGGTTTTAAGCAAGGGAAGCCATGAATAGATATGTATGATGGATAAAAAACAGGAACACATCCACTATGATCTTCATGCCATCCAATCTATCCATCATTATGACCTTTGTAGAACAGTAGAAGATTTGTGACTGATTGCATATTTAAGCTGCCTGCCCACACACATGCAGAAAATATATAATGGGGGTGGGATGGCAACACAAGCTTCATACTGTTCCAGGTAGAATGTGTAGAAAAGAAGGAAGTGGAGATGGTAGAATAGAGAATTCCTTTATAAATTGATAATAACAGTGATAACGGATGGGGTGCAATCACCTTGGTTCCTATCAGAGATTGTCCTGAAGGTGAGCGTCTCTCTGTCTGAGCAACGAGCGTGTCATCCATATGGGGATGAAAGGTCTGACACCGACTACAACAACAACCATCACTCACCCCCGGATCCTTCATGGGCCGGGAAATCCTAACAAGACTCATGCTTGACTTACCCCTCCAATGGAAAAGCTTTCATTACAGAATCAGCTAGCCAAGCATTTCTCTCTCATCCAGGAGGAGCATGGGAAATATACCACCCGAGAAATACAACACCCTGAGAAATACACCACCCCGAGAAATACACCACTCCGAGAAATACACCACCCCGAGAAATACACCACCCCGAAAAATACATCACCCCGAGAAATACATCACCCCGAGAAATACACCACTCCGAGAAATACATCACCCCCGAGAAATACACCACTCCGAAAAATACACCACCCCGAGAAATACACCACCCGAGAAATACACCACCCCGAAAAATACATCACCCGAGAAATACACGACCCCGAAAAATACATCACCCCGAGAAATACACCACTCCGAGAAATACATCACCCCGAGTTATACAACACTACGAAAAATACACCACCCCGAGAAATACACCACCCGAGAAATACACCACCCCGAGAAATACACCACCCGAGAAATACACCACCCCGAAAAATACATCACCCCGAGAAATACATCACCCCGAGAAATACACCACCCCGAGAAATACATCACCCCGAGAAATACACCACCCCAAGAAATACATCACTGCAAGAAATACACCACCCCGAGAAATACATCACCTCGAGAAATATACCACCTCGAGAATCACACCACCCCGAGAAATATACCACCTCGAGAAATACATCACCCCAAGAAATACATCACCCCGAGAAATACATCACTCCGAGAAATACACCACCCCGAGAAATACATCACTCCGAGAAATACACCACCCCGAGAAATACATCACTCCAAGAAATACATCACCCCGAGAAATACACCACCCCGAAAAATACATCACCCCGAGAAATACACCACCTCGAGAAATACACCACCCCGAGAAATACACCACCCCGAGAAATACATCACCCCGAGAAATACACCACCCTGAGAAATACACCACTCCGAGAAATACATCACTCCGAGAAATACACCACTCTGAGAAATACATCACTCCGAGAAATACACCACCTCGAGAAATACACCACCCTGAGAAATACACCACTCCGAGAAATACACCACCTCGAGAAATACATCACCCCCGAGAAATTACCTACCTGATGGAGGGGGGTTCTGTATTCTAATTCTGTACTTCATTTTTTCTCTTCTTCCTTCCCAATACATGGAAAGAGGGAAATGGAGGGAGAGAAAATAAAGAAACAAGGGATAGATAGATAGATAGATAGATAGATAGATAGATAGATAGATAGATAGATAGATAGATAGATAGATAGATAGAGAGATAGATAGATAGATAGATAGATAGATAGATAGATAGATAGATAGATAGATAGATAGATAGATAGATAGATAGATAGATAGATAGATAATATTAGATACTGACAGGAAGATTGTGAGACAAAAAATAAAAAGTTTTAACCTTCCATTGTATAAAAAGTGAACCTGTTCTGTATTTTTCACCAGAATTCTTTTTTTCCTGTGCACCTCTCTGATTTAGTTTCATGTTGTTATTCTGGCCTGACTTCACAACTATGATTCACCAACTGCCACCCACTTGTCCAAAGGGAAAGCCCTTCCTGGTCACAGAGATGATGTGATTGGACAGAGTAATGACAGTTGCTAGAAGTTATCTGTGAAGTCAGGGAAGTCAGGTCCTGTACCGGTAATAATGTAACATGCGGTGGTGTCCGCCCTTAGATGGACGCATGATAGTTTTTCTTTACCTCTCAGTATGTGCGTCATTCTGGTGTCTGCTATCATACAGAACACCTTGTAAAGAGTTAACGGCATCCACCCCGTCTTATGTCAAGAATCCTGGCAGAGTGGAAGATTCTGGCACCCAATTCTTTGTAATGCAAATATAGAAAGTGATACACTTGTCACTCATCACTTGTCATTTGCTTCTACGTAATACAGAGGCTAAAATTATCTCTGGAAGAATAATAAATTGGCAGAAATAAGAGGTGGGCGTTTGGTTGGCATTCTGTCTGCTCTTTAATTAAAGGGCTAATTTTGCCAAGATTGAACAAATTAAGCTTTAATGCAACTAGGCTAACACACAACATTCAAAGGCTTTCCATAATTTTATTTTCCAACATGCGGGAAATTCCTGAGCCAGAAGATCCTGGGTCAGTGCAATCTTTTATGGGTGTGGTCAACGAAAATATAGGCAATGGTCGGTGTAAACCAGCCTTTGTAAGCCATGAGTCTGTGGAGATGTAGGGTTCCTCCAGAGGTTTATAGGGTTTCCTTGAGCCATGAGCAATTTCTGACTCTCAAAGTAACCAATGACACCAGTGATCTTGTATCCATCTGTGCGTGGGGCCACCTATGTTAGGGGCATTCTTCCTACTGATCACCAAAGTAAGGAACATTCTTCCCACTGACCACCAATGTAAGGAGCATTCTTCCTAATGACCACCAATGTAAGGAGAATTATTCCTAATGACCACCAATGTAAGGAGCATTCTTCCTAATGACCACCAATGCAAGAAGAATTCTTCCCACTGACCAGTGACCACCAATGTAAGGAGCATTCCTCTGACTGGCCACCAATGAACGGAGCATTCTTCTCACTAATCACCAAATCACCAATGTAAGGATAATTTTTCCCCCCTGACCACCAATGTAATGAGCATTCTTCCCACTGGCCACCAATGTAAGAAGAATTCTTCCCACTGATCACCAATATAAGGAGAACTCTTCCTAATGACCACCGATGTAGGTAGAATTCTTCCCATTGACCAGTGGCCACCAATGTAAGGAGCATTCTTCCCACTAATTACCAAATCACCATTGTAAGGAGCATTCTTCCCACTGACCAAAAATGTAAGGAACATTCTTCCCACTGACCACCAATATATGAAGACCTCTTCCCATTGACCAGCGATGTAAGAAAGATTCTTCACACTGACCACCAATGTAAGGAACATTCTTCCCAATGACGACTACCAATGTAAAGGTCATTCTTCCCACTGATCACCAATGTAAGGAACATTCTTCTCACTGATCACCAATGTAAGGAGCATTCTTCCCACTGATCACCAATGTAAGGAGCATTCTTCTCACTGATGACCAATGTAAGGAGCATTCTTCTCACTGATCACCAATGTAAGGGACATTCTTCTCACTGATCACCAATGTAAGGAACATTCTTCTCACTGATGACCAATGTAAGGAGCATTCTTCTCACTGACCACCAATGTAAGGAGCATTCTTCCCAATGACCAGCAATGTAGCAGTAGTCACTGTGGAACAAATAATTCTCAAAATTTACAGTGGAGGCACTGAAGTCCTCCAAGTTCAGTCTCAACTCTTTAATCTTTCCTCTTCCTGCATACCTGCTCTGTGATTATATTAGAGATTAGATGGCAGGCGGGTTGTCAGGTTACTGCTGGGAAGGGAAACTGAGCTACAAAGAAAGAGTGTAAGGAAAACTGAAAATCTTCTGCTGAAGATTTTGAAGATTAATTACTTCACAGTGCCTACAGCCACATAGGTCAGTGAGGACATGCTTTAAATCATATTTAATGTTTGTTAAGGATATATAAAAATTTGAATGTCCATAGTATACCCTGGCCACGGGTTGACTTTAAGGCAAAAGGAACAAAATGTACAATTTGAGTGCAGGTGAAGTGTGTGCTGGGTTGTATTGAATTGTTTTCAGTTTTTGCTTTTGCCTGGAGTTGCTTTTAAACACAATGCAAAGAGCAATTGTTTGCAAGACAGTTATAAAATCTAATTACAAATAATGTGTCATTACTGATGTGAGCTGAAATGTAATTAGTGGATATAGATGACTCCACTTAGCCACCCTAAGGCAGCTGTTTAGCTAATGGGTTAGCATTTTTGCTGTGCAGTGACTGCATCTGGGCCCCACCAAAGATACTCTCTGCATAGCATGGAACTAATATGTGCTTCTCATGTCTGCATAGCTGTCACGTACCTGATAGGTGGCCGAGATGACGAGGAGGACCTCTCTTGCATCTCTGACCGGAGCACTTCTGGAAGTGGAACAGACAGTGCCAAGGAACAAGAGGAACGTGAGTACCGGTAGATATTGATGGCAGAACATTGGGCTAGAGATGCCGACCCAGTAGATCCAGCATAACATCTGGCCTGGAGAGAAGCTGAGAAGATGAGGGTGACCTGTCTTGTGTCTCTGACCCAAGCACTTCTGGAAGTGGAAGAGACCGTTCCAAGGGACAAGAGGCACATGAGTGCCGGTAGATGTTGATGGCAGAACTTCGGGCTAGAGATGCAGATCCAGTAGATCCAGGAAAACATCAAGCCTGGAGAGAGGCTGAGAAGACGAGGGAGGCCTCTCTTGTACAGTATCTCTGACCCAAGCACTTCTGGAAAAGGAACAGACAGTGCCAAGGGACAAGAGTAACATGAGTGCCAGTAGATGTTGATGGCAAAACATCTGACTAGAGATGCTGACCAAGTAGATCCAGCAGAACATCAGGCCTGGAGAGAGGCTGACATGACCAGGATGATCTATCTTATATTTCCAACCCAAGCACCTCTGGGAGTGAAACAGACAGTGCAAAGGTAGAAATAAGGAAGATGTGATGCTGCAACCTAAATCAAAGTCCAAATAACAGGATAAAGTAAAGCAGCCTGTGCCAGGACAGATGTTGCACATACCATCCAGCAGTAATAGGAGAAAGGAAAGAGTCTGGCAACTTGGTGCAGCCTCACATAAAATCCATAAGGCTTTAATGATGTTCCAACGAGACAAAGGGGCAATCCAATACACAGCGAGGTTGATGCGTTTCAGCCCTACTCTGGGCCTTAGTCATAACCAGAGTAGGACCGAAGGCCCAGTGTAGGGCTGAAACATGTAAACCTCGCTGTGTAATTGATTCCCCTTGTGTCTTGTTGGAATATCCATAAAGCCTTATGGATTTTATGCGAGACAGTGCCAAGGACAGGAGGAACAGAAGTGCTGGTAGATCTTGATGGCAGAACCTCAGACTAAAGAAGCTGACCTAAAAGATCCAGCAGAATATCAGGCCTGGAGCATCAGTTGAGGCAAAAGTAGCACCACAAGCGAAACCAGCATAAGTTAAAGAGGGACTCTGGTTGAGCTGCAAATGCAGGAAGGTTAAATCTAGGAGTGATCACAGCAAGCAGGCAATGGGAATACGCATAGGTGATTGGAGCTGATTCTAGGTGCGTCCACAGCAGGCACTCGGTGAAAGCTTGGAGCCAAATCACAGATACTGTAGGAGCAGATTTACAGAGGTATCCGGGGGCAGCAGTAAATAGGTAATAGGTTACATAATCACAACCCAAATTAGAATCATGGATAAAGCCGAGGTCAGGAACTGGTAGGCAGTTGTACAGATCAAGATCCATGATCAAGTCAGGGGAGAGCCGGGTCAGTAACAGAAATCAAATGCAGGTCACAAGCCAGAACTCCGAGCACAAGCTGAAGACAAGTCAGCACTGGCACTTAAATAGGCCATCTGACTGTGATCATGCACAAATGGACATGCCTGCAGGTGCATGCCTAGCCGCAAGTCTATATGCAGAGTCATGTGCATATTTCCATGCCAGCCAGTTAAAAGGAATTCCCTCTAGCAAATATCCTATAGCAATCTTTTCCAGACCCTTATCCCAGACTACAGCTCTTGTCTCGCAATAGATCTCTCCCATGGACGGCAGCCCCAGGAGAACTTGAACACTCCCTGCCCAGGCCTCCCCAATATTTATCACCTCACTCCGCCATGCTTTGGGTACCCCTTCCCAGGGATTGGCAGAGGTCTGATAAATATTCATAAATCAGTGGTTGACTCTCCTAGTCTATTTTCTAGAAACCTCTTACAGAAACAGACAGGAGCAATCAATCACTGACCTTAGGAATACTTGACCATACCTAGAATACAGATTCCTATTCCACTAAGTACTGTGAAGTAAAAACAACAAAATGTAGCCTAACTTTTGGCAGGGCAGGGTGTTACATGTGAAAACTGTTTCAAACTGGAAGAGATTGGGCCAGGAGTGTAACTATTTTTTTACCTTAAACATACATCCAGGAGGGGAGAGTTCAAGGAGGATCTCATCATATTACTGCTGCTTCTTCATTGTTCAATGATCACTTTTTTGGTGGATGACCAATACCCTCCCCTCCTCTTTTGTGTTAACCTTGTGGTAGGAACAGAACTTCCTGACTGAAGTACGCATATATGCGTCCTTGGGAAGTGGTGGTGATATCTGGATGATGGCTGCAGCTACAGTCATCAAGCAGATACCATTCTTTAGATCTGGTGATGGATATTTTAGTGTAAGCGGCGGAAGGGGCCCCTGTGTCGCCGTTTCCAGGCTCTCCCATCCAACAGAGTCTCTACCGGCAGTTGCACCGGCTGGCCATAGAGATGAAGGAGGAACTTACATTCCCCAATCATCTCTATGGTGTTTGAAACCGGAAGCGATGAAGATTTTGTCACTTCAGCTTTCGGTCTTTTGTTTACAGGTTGTTACTGGCTAGTAAAGCAGCCGATCAATCCAGTCTCAGTTTGATCGGCTGCTTTGAAGGGCAAAAGTGAGATCTGGGGTCTAACAGACCCCAGATCTCTTCATAAAGAGGACCTGTCATGATCCATGCTATCACTAGCATTAACAGGAGTCTCACTGAAACATAGTTTTATTGCGCACCAAGAATATGTGTGGCGCTCACCGTTGGTATTTCTGAAAGAGAAGCAAACTAGTGCATCCAAGAGAGCCCCAGGAATTTCCCAATAACCATTTTACTATGCAATCCACAGGAGTGGGTCTCAGTGCTCACTTGCAGCAGTCCAATCCAATAATAACAAAAATAAAACAAGGCTCAGACACATCAAGGAAGACCTAAGGAACCAGCGACTGACCATCAATATCACCAGAAATATTGACAATAATTAATCAACAAGGGTGAAAACGTATTGTAAACAATACCTACAGCAGACAACCTGTTCTCCAGTTGCCAGCTGGAGGTTCAAGAAGAAGAAAGGGTCACATGTTAATAATTTTGGGCACTGCCATTTTGCGGGTGCACTCTTTGAAACGTGATTGACATGTTTGGTATCTGCTCGAAACTACCTCATCTTTCATTTTGTACATAAAAACTGGGGATTAAATTGTGTTTGCATGCACTAAAATTCATTCTAATGTATTTTCTCCTGATAATATAGATTTGGTAAACAGTTGCACAAATATTATGGTACATAAAAAAAATTCCATCTACCACCTTTTATTCTTCAGAGCCTCTGCGTTCAGAAAATGTATCATGTTCCGGTGGTTTAAAGTGGTTGTGTAAACCCTCCTTTGCAAGTTTCACCTACAGGTAAGCCTAGAATAAGGCTTACCTGTAGGTGTTTTCAATATCTCCTAAACCTGCACGGTTTAGGAGATATTTGTGAATGGGATTACACATTGTCTACGGCGCATGCGCGCCGCAGACAACAGCGCAGGCGCACTGTAAATCCCATTCACAAATCCGGCGTTTGACGGCTCCCGCGCGCATGCGCGGAGTGACGTCTTCGCCGCTCCGGCCAATCACAGCGCCGGAGCAGCGATACCCGGAAGTGACCGATACCCGGAAGAGATGTCTGCGGCCGGAGGGGGAGACGAGGACGGCTTCGGGGGCTTCGATCTAAGGTAAGTAATGCATAATGAGCTAGTATGCTAGTCATACTAGCTCATTATGGCTTTGTCTTGCAGGTGTTTTTTTTTTTTCCGGGTTTACAACCACTTTAACAATTTTACCAAAATGCAAACTTTCTTATCAGTATAAAAAATGGAAAAAATAAATAAATGCTTTGAAAGGGAAGTGGTTAAAGCCCATTTAAAATGACTTGTCCATCTTAAGCCCCATACACACGGTGTATGAGCAAGTTTAAAAAAAAATCCTACCGTGTATACGCTCCATCGGACAAAATACATTAGAATGAATTTTAGTGCATGCAAACACAATTTAGTCCCCAGTTTTTATGTACAAAATGAAAGATGAGGTAGTTTCGAGCAAATAAATACCAAACATTTCAATCACGTTTTCGGTTTTCATCGGACAAAAGTTCGCTCTGCAAACGGACAAACTTTTCGGCAACAAAAGTCCGATGGTGCAAAGTCCTATCGGGTGGCGGTAAAGAGCAGAAAAGAGCAGAAAAAACACGTGATGTTGGGAAAGTTTTGGGAAAGTTTGCAGAAAAGTCCTGCCGTGTCTATGCTATGGGTGTTCCCAGCCAACTCCCTTCGGACAAAAATCCACTGAAAAGTTGGTTGGTTTGAAGTCCGATCGTGTGTACGAGGCTTAAAGCGGTTGTATACCGCAAAACTTTTTTTTTTTTTAAACCTGCAAGGCAAAGGCATAATGAGCTAGTATGACTAGCATACTAGCTCATTATCAATTACTTACCTTAGATCGAAGGCCCTGCAGTGGTCCTCGGACACGTCCTCCGTCGCCGCCATGATACCCAGAGTGATACCTGGGTATCGCCGCTCCGGCGCTGTGACTGGCCGAAGCGGCGATGACGTCACTCCCGCGCATGCGCAAGGAACGGCACAATCCCTGCGCATGCGCGAGTTCCGGCAGTGTCCGGCGGACTCCCATTCAAGAGCCGCCGCGCTCAGTTCGCCTGCGCCGTTATCTACGGCGCGCATACAGTCTTTTTTGCAAATATCTCCGAGACCGCGTAGGTCTCGGAGATATTACAAGCACCTACAGGTGAGCCTTAATGTAGGCTTACCTGTAGGTGCATGTAGTATTTTAGGATATACAACCGCTTTAAAGCCTCATACACACGGTCGGACTTCCATCTGACTTTTCCGTAGTTTTTTGTCCGAACGGAGTTGGTTGGGAACACCCATAGCATACACACGCTCGGACTTTTCTACAAACTTTCTTAAAACTTCTTACAACATCGCGTGTTTTTTCTGCTCTTTTCTGCTCTTTACTGCCACCCTTTGGTCAACTTCTGCTATTGTTGGTTGATTTTAACTTTAGTTGTTTTGTCCATCGGACTAAAGTCCGATGGTTATCTGTACACACGGTTGGACTTTGCTCTATCGGACTTTTGTTGGGCAAAAGTTTGTCCGTTTGCAGACCCAACTTTTGTCCGATGAAATCCAAAACCAAACGAAAAAAGTTTGTCCGATGGAGCGTACACACGGTCGGATTGTTGGTCCAACTTGCTTAAAACAAAGTTTTTTGGGCAAAAGTCCGACCGTGTGTACGGGGCTTAAGACTACTCTGTCCACAGACTGACAAACTCTGCTGTGCAATTTGCAAAATAAACAGGGATGGGCAGGATCAACAGGTAACAAAACAACTACACGAGGGGGGCTCAGTAAAAAGAAAACTGCTGTGTTACTGCTACTGTGGGACTGCTTCATATAGGTCATTTTTTTTTTTTTACCCATAATTTCACTCTAATTACTATACGTCAGCTACCGCTGGCTGTATAAATGTTGTTAAAAGCAATGGTGAGCATAAATATGAATTTTCTCCGCTTTGATAGAAAAAAATGAAAAAACAGAATTCAGATGGAATGCTAATACCTAGAAGCCAAGATCCGATTGCCGTTCTGGATAGATGAAGTGGCTCAGAAAACACATGATACATAATGAAGGGGAAAAGACTTCAGATTTAATGAATGTTCACTTGACACTAAATGAGCCCCAGATTCCAAATTACATCCGTTTAGGCCAATATGGCTCCATAAATCAAGACTCGAGCTTTAATAAATATTTATCTGCTTTTAATCAGCGTCCTCTTTCCGCCGGGTTTAACAGCTTTCTGCCGAGTTTATGGAATTATATTTATAAACTAATCGATAAATCCTTATTAATTTCATGTATAGTTTATGCGCCCTGTTCATCCAGAGATTTAATTAAGATTAAGAGACGTCCTGTGATGGCAGCGAGGGTCAGCTTGATAAAAATGGAATGGCTCTTGTTGGGGAGGAAACTTTTCCTTTTTATTTTTTTATTTATTTTTTACTTTCCTAAAATATTAATGACAATTATTATTATTTTTCCAGCAAAGAAAAACAAAATCAACATATATGTCATTATTTTATCTTGTTATTTTACAGTTTATTCGAAAATACTTTTAACTTTTTCAAATTTTTATCTGATTTTTTATAATTTTGTTTTTTAATTGTTATATGTTTTTTTTTATATATATATATATATTTTCATCTTATTTACTAAAAACTTTTAGGATATCCCTCCAGTGCAGGTTTCTCCAAATGTTCTAAACAAAGGGCCAGTTTTCTGTCCTTCAGACTTCATGGGGTCCAGACTGTGGTCAGCGGGAATAAACAATGCCCTATCCTTTGGTTTTAATGGAAGGAATAGTGCCCCATTGTTGGCATTCAAGGGAGAAATAATGCCCCATCATTGGTGTCTGTGGGAGGAATTGTGCCCCGACATTAGTGTCTGTGGGGAGGAATGGTGCCCCATCTTTGGTGTCAGTGGATGGAATGGTTCCCCAATGGCCAGATAAAGGCAAGCAAAGGGCCACATCCAGCCTGCAGGTCTCAGTTTGGAGACCACTGCTCTAGTAGCTGTCTATCAATCAGCACCTTTAGCCAAAAAGTCAGAGTATTAGGGCACAATGCTAAAGTTATGGTTTAGTGATCTGGGAGTTGGATCCTGTAACTTATGAGAAACACTCTAATCTAAGACCCCCAGACCAAAGCCCCACTTGATATTTATTAGGTAAGCCAAAAACAAAGTGCCAGTTTTCTGTCCTTCAGACTTCATGGGGTCCAGACTGTGGTCAGCAGGAATAAACAATGCCCTATCCTTTGGTTTTAGTGGAAGGAATAGTGCCCCATTGTTGGCATTCAAGGGAGGAATAATGCCCCATCATTGGTGTCTGTGGGAGGAATTGTCCCCCGACATTAGTGTCTGTGGGGAGGAATGGTGCCCCATCTTTGGTGTCAGTGGATGGAATGGTTCCCCAATGGCCAGATAAAGGCAAGCAAAGCACCACATCCAGCCTGCAGGTCTCAGTTTGGAGACCACTGCTCTAGTAGCTGTCTATCAATCAACACCTTTAGCCAATAAGTCAGAGTATTAGGGCACAATGCTAAAGTTATGGTTTAGTGATCTGGGAGTTGGATCCTGTAACTTATGAGAAACACTCTAATCTAGACCCCCAGACCAAAGCCCCACTTGATTTTTATTAGGTAAGCCAAAAATTACATTATATTCTGAATGGCATGACCCCTGAGCTAGAAAGGTTTGGCTCACTGGAGGCATCCACATTCTTCGAAGCACTGTAGGCCTTTGATTGCCCACAGACCTCTTTGTGTTACATACCTGGTTAGAGGCCAATGTGACGAGAGGGCTCCCCTTGCTGCTCTGGTTTAAACACCCTTGCAAGTAATAACAGGGAATGCAAAGCATAACGTGGCACGGGTGCCAAAAGGACCAGTGGCTGGTGGCTGCTCCTGGAGGTGCTCAGCAAGGTAGCTTTCAAGGAAGGAAATGGGAATCTTAGAAGGATTACAAAGAGACACTATAGAGAAGCAGGTTGGGACCAGCAGCTGGTGGAATGTTGACACCTATGGTAGGAAGAGATGATGCAGGATAGGACCAGCAGGGAAGGACGGGAGTAGCAGTGTCAAGGTCAATGGCCAAGCTGAGGTCATACATAGTTGAGCAGTAGGATATGGATTATAGTTTGGTTATATGGGAGTTTGATCCTGTAACTTGTACCTGGAGGCGCTCAGCAGGGTAGCTCTCACGCTAGGAAATGAGAATCTCAGAGGGATCATGGAGAGATACTGTAGAGAAGCAGGTTGGTACCAGCAACTGTTGGAATGTTGACATAGACAATACACATGATGCAGGATAGGATCAGCAGGGAAGGATTAAAGGGTAGCAGTATTTAGGTGAAGGGCCAAGCTGAGGTCATACACAGTTGAGCAGTAGAATGTAGATCAGGGATATGCAATTAGCGGACCTCCAGCTGTTGCAAAACTACAAGTCCCATCATGCCTCTGCCTCTGGATGTCATGCTTGTGGCTGTCAGAGTCTTGCTATGCCTCATGGGACTTGTAGTTCTGCAACAGCTGGAGGTCCGCTAATTGCATATCCCTGATGTAGATGAGTGAGCCAAGGTCAGGAGCCAAAGCCAAGGTCATACAGAGGTGGTCAGTAGGGTTGGAGATAATGGAGTGGTCAGGAGCCAAAGCCAGGGTCATACACAGTTGTTCAGTGAAAAGAAGGTCCTTAAACCTGCTCCTGGAGGTGCTCAGCAAGGTAGCTCTCAAGCTGGGAAATGAGAATCTCAGAGGGATCATGGAGAGATACTGTAGAGAAGTAGGTTGGGACCAGCAACTGGCGGAATGTGGACATGGACAATAAATATGATGCAGGATAGGACCAGCAGAGAAGGACTGGAGGGTAGTAGTGTCTAGGTCCGGGGTAGGCAACCTCCGCCCTCCAGCTGTTTTGAAACTACAAGTCCCATGAGACATTGCAAGACCCTGACAATCACAGGCATGACTTCTAGAGGCAGAGGCATGATGGGATTTGTAGTTTCACCACAGCTGGAGGGCCGAGGTTGCCTACCCCTGGTCTAGGTGAAGGGCCAAGCCGAGGTCATACACCGTTGTGCAGTAGGATGTAGATGAGCGAGTCAAGGTCTGGAGCCAAGCCAAGGTCATACAGAGGTGGTCAGAAGGGTTGGAGATAATGGAGTAGTCAGGAGCCAAAGCCAAGGAAATGCTTATTATGAACAGTCACGTGACTGTACATAACAACCTTATAGAAATTAAAACTTATTATAGCTTGGAGAATTTAGGCCATTGTCTTGTAAACTGGAAGTGCAGAATGCTTATGTAATGGTCAAATATTGCCCCTTCTGTGTACATATATATTCCCCCCCGTGTACACACAGTACATATTCTCTCCTGTGTACACACATATTGTTTATACATAAACAGAAACAATATAGTCATTGTTCATACTTCTTGATCTTGCCATTATTTCTTGAGTAGGTCTCAAAGCTCCCATATAATACCAGGATCTCTGTGTTTACTTAAGTGCTCCTGCACTATCCAACATCAGTAACAATTACCATTTAATATGACACCAACAGTGCTGCAGACACTAGCAGATCCTGCTGATGTAACACAGCTGACACTCACAACAGTTATTTGAGCAGTCATTTCCAAGCCATACTGATCTGAAATTTTCCAAAGATTGCAGTAAATAATTTTGCATTAAAGCAATATTAAACCCCAAAACAAAATTTTAATACATAGCAGTTTACAATCCCTAAATATGGAGACTGCATTTGTTTTTGTTTTTCTTTTTAGCCTTTTTTCCCCTTAATTTTCACCTGCCATTAATGCACTTGCTGTCTTTGGGTGTCTACACTCTGGGTGGAGGAGCAATGGAGATATCCTTGGACAGCAACATTGTCAGTCTGGGGAGAGTGTAGAGTTAAATGGGTTAGCAGATTTAGATGGACCTGACTAACTAATTAAATTCGAACTCCAGCTAATAATTTTTAGGCATTTTTTTTTCCTTTTTAGAATAAAGGTTTTCCATAAATGAATAAAAGCTGACCATTGTAAGCACCCCTGTCGGTGGTAAATGGTTTTGTCCCCACCCTGCTGCTACCACATCTGGTGGACAGCTTGGTCTATTAAAAAAGTTGAAAAATAAGACTTAAGCTGGCCATAGACAGTTTGAATCATGTATATGCAGATTATTGCTAGCGGTTGTTATAGACACTGGCAGTAATCACTGAGTTCTCCCGGCGGTTACAGCTTCCCCCCCACGCTCCCGCCAGGAGAACACAATGGCTTAGTGGGAGGGATTCCCCTGTCAACACTGCTTCCAGCTCTGACCAACACGTTTCATCACATATGATGCAATCAGGGGCATATTTATGATGAAACGCGTTGGTTGGAGCCAGAATCCATGACATCACCATGCATGCACGATATCTCATAATTCTGGGTATTGTAGTTTGGACGCCATTTTACAGGGTTTATGGATGGAAGTGTCGTTAACCGATTTTAAATACAGATACTCGTTGGATTTATACTATGTGAAGTTTTATTTACTTGCCACCTATTATTACTATGGGGATGGAAAGTGGAGTTTGATGCTGTTACGACACCCCGTGTATGAAAGGGGTTAACGTTGTTTAGGATATTCCATTCCCAAACACCAAAGCAGCTACCGACACTCCAGTCAGGCGAACAAGAAACCCAGACGAATAATTCTCCCCCAAATACGAGACGAGGCTCTGTATGAGGTTCAAGCAGAAATCACAATCTTTATTGAAAGACTACAGGCTTATATACCATAAAAGAGGAAGTGCATACATATCCTGCTCATATTACTCTGAAAATAAACCTGTGACCAGACCTAATTAACATGAGCTAATTAACTAATCCCTTACAGCAGCTGATGACTCAGAGACATGACCTTTAGGCCAGACTTGGCGTCTGTTAGCTCAGAAAACTTTTTTGTTTTAAAAGTGTTGGTATTTTTTCATCTGTTTAGCAAAAAATAATAAGCCCAGCGAAGATTAAATATCAGAGAAAATTGGCCTGGGCAGGAAGGGGGTGAGAGTGCCCAGTAGGCAAGTGGTTAAACTTGAGTGCTGAATCATCACCTATCTAGGTCGAGGCCATTGCATCATTGGGTCATTGGAGCTCTGCAGGGGGAGGGTATACTATACATTGGATGGGGAGAGGAAGGGAGGCTGTAGGGCAAATTTCATAGTTGGCCTTTAAAAGTGATGACTTTTGACCACTTCCTTCACTTTCAAAGCATTCATATTTTGCTGGTCATAAATACAAATTTTGATAACCATGATAATAGCGCAACAATCAACATTGCAGCAGCTTGGCAATTAGGCCAGCGGTGAGAAAATAATTGTCCTTATTTTAACTGTACAACGTTAGCATTTACACAAGTCAAGGCGCGCTTTTACGCATAATGTATTCCTTCGTTTAGCCATCAACGCATAACCAGACGTCAGGAGGGTTCTATCAAAGTCGAAGGAACCTAATAAAAGGCGTGAGATTTAACAGCTTGACTCTGCATAGTTTTTTTCATGCGGCGGGCAACGGCGCCACAGACATAACAAAGAACATAATTTGATATACGTTAAATGTAATGGCTTGCCGAGGGACTGCGGGGATGCTCGTGAAGGGATCCTATGTAATGAAGCAAGTAATTGAAAAACAAGGACTTTTTACTGTATCCTCGCAAAAACATTAATAACAAAAGTCAAAATGTCATCTGCCTGGGCACGCTAGGTAGCGGCTCACATTGTACAGTAATTTCTTACATTGTGTCGAGTCTGCAAAGTACACAAGATATTTTTCTTTCCTTTCATTTCCAGCTGGGATTTTCTCCGACAACCTAATAAAGTTTTTTAAAGGGTACTCTAGTCGAAGAAGAAAAACATATCTTCAAGCGGTTATAATGGCAGATGCCTAGTTTGAACATTTGTTCCTGGTACCTAAAACTGTTTTGCTAGTTTGTGGACACCTGTCCTACTAGATGTCCAAATATAGGTGGACACCCTTCTGAAATTGCTGAGGTTGGGTGTTTTCTGTGAAGGGTACTACAATTTAGACCAGCCTTTTTCAATCAGGGTGCCCAGGCACCCTGGGGTGCCTTGAGGTTTCTTCAGGGGGTGCCTTGGCAAAATGTCTAAAAATTGCCCAAAAATTGTATACAAGCCGGCATGTGGAATAAGCCTGCCTTTTAGTTACACAAAACGCTACCGGCGTCCTAACGTCCAATGGCATCGTCAGTTGATATGGAGGACATCAGTCGCCTGTACAGCATCCTTGTTTCCCCCTCTCCTGCCCCTCTCCATCAGTGTTGGGGTCACATTAGCTGAGTGATGGGTAACAATTGAGGAAGAAGAGAAACATTGGCATACTAGTCAGTACCAGTTTGCAAAAGTTTATAAATTACCTCTAACGTTGGGTGTCCTACTTGTGTGGATGTTGCTGCATTATGTAAAACTATTAGAATACTGTAGCTTTTACATTATAGAATGGGGTGCCTCGAGACTGTCCATCATTTTTAAAGGGTGGCTCAAAATTGTCCATAATTTTTAAAGGGTGCCTCGAGATTGTCCATAGTGTTTAAAGGGTGCCTTGACTGAAAAAAGGTTGAGAAACACTGTTTTAGACAATACAGTTTGGGGAACAGTTTAGGGAAGGTCCCTTTCTTTACCAGCATGACTGTGCCCCTTTGTACAAAGCCAGCTCCATAAAGACATGGTTTGATGGGTTCAATGTGGAGGAACTATATGGCCTCCATAGAGCTCGATAGAGCCCTGGGTTTGATGTGGAGGAACTGAGTGGCTTCCACAGAGCCCTAAACTCAACCCTACTAAATGTCTTTGGGATCCATTGGAACACCCATTGTGAGCCAGGTCTTCTCATCCAACATCAGTACCTGACATAGGCGTGCGCAGGGGGGGTGCCGGGTGTGCCTGGGCACACCCTAATCCCCTGACATACTTGTCTACAGCTGTATGAGAGGGGCAGCGGGCGGCATATAGAACAACCCGATGCTCTGTATTTTCTATCCTACAGCCGTTAAATGCCTTCGGGAGGAAGAGGAGGATAAGCGAGCATTCAGGGGCTGCATGGAGGAAAATGCAGACCATCGGTTGTACTATATGCCGCCGCCCCTCTCATCCCGCATGGTGTACTAGAACTGCTGGCTCCGCCTACCAGCTCCCCCTGACTCCTTCGTTCTAAGTACAGTAACTGCTGCAGGACCGCCCACTCAGCTTCTCCGCGGCTCCGTCCATTGAAATTAGAGCAGCAGGCAGATGGGGGCATGACGTCCGGGGGACTGAAAGAGCCAGCTGATCCAGTAGGAAGAGCGGAGGAGGTCTCCACTGTGTGAGGAGACACGTGAAGCTTGGAGGGAGCTGGAGACACAGCAAGCATGGAGCCCACACTGAGAGCAAGTGAGTGCCACCAATCCCATCCTTCCCCCCCCACCCAGCACTGCCACTCATCCTATCTCCCCCCCCCACCCAGCACTGCCACTCATCCTATCTCCCCCCCCACTCATTACTGCCACTCATCCTATCTCCCCCCTGACCCAGCACTGCCACTCATCCTATCTCCCCCCCCCACTCATTACTGCCACTCATCCTATCTCCCCCCCCCACCCAGCACTGCCACTCATCCTATCTCCCCCCCACCCAGCACTGCCACTCATCCTATCTCCCCCCTCCACCCAGCACTGCCACTCATCCTATCCCCCCCCCCCACCCAGCACTGCCACTCATCCTATCTCCCCCCCCACTCATTACTGCCACTCATCCTATCTCCCCCCTGACCCAGCACTGCCACTCATCCTATCTCCCCCCCCCACTCATTACTGCCACTCATCCTATCTCCCCCCCCACCCAGCACTGCCACTCATCCTATCTCCCCCCCACCCAGCACTGCCACTCATCCTATCTCCCCCCTCCACCCAGCACTGCCACTCAACCTATCTCCCCCCCCACCCAGCACTGCCACTCATCCTATCTCCCCCCCACCCAGCACTGCCACTCATCCTATCTCCCCCCCCCACCCAGCACTGCCACTCAACCTATCTCCCCCCCACCCAGCACTGCCACTCATCCTATCTCCCCCCCACCCAGCACTGCCACTCATCCTATCTCTCCCCCCCACCCAGCACTGCCACTCATCCTATCCCCCTCCCAGCACTGCCACTCATCCTATCTCCCCACCCCCTCCAGCACTGCCACTCATCCTATCTCCCCACCCCCCCCCCCCCAGCACTGCCACTCATCCTATCTCCCCACCCCCCCAGCACTGCCACTCATCCTATCCCCCCCAGCACTGCCACTCATCCTATCTCCCCCCCCCCCACCCAGCACTGCCACTTATCCTATCTCCCCCCCCACCCAGCACTGCCACTCATCCTATCTCCCCACCCCCCCCCAGCACTGCCACTCATCCTATCTCCCCACCCCCCAGCACTGCCACTCATCCTATCCCCCCCAGCACTGCCACTCATCCTATCTCCCCCCCCACCCAGCACTGCCACTTATCCTATCTCCCCCCCACCCTGCACTGCCACTCATCCTATCTCCCCCCCCCCCACCCAGAACTGCCACTCATCCTATCTCCCCCCCACCCAGCACTGCCACTCATCCTATCCCCCCCACCCAGCACTGCCACTCATCCTATCCCCCCCACCCAGCACTGCCACTCATCCTATCCCCCCCAACCAGCACTGCCACTCATCTCCTATCCCCCCCCAGCACTGCCACTCATCCTATCTCCCCCACCCCCCCAGCACTGCCACTCATCCTATCTCCCTACCCCCCCCAACACTGCCACTCATCCTATCTCCCCCTTCCCCCCAGCACTGCCACTCATCCTATCTCCCCCTTCCCCCCAGCACTGCCACTCATTCTATCTCCCCCCCCAGCACTGCCACTCATCCTATCTCCCCCCCCCAGCACTGCCACTCATCCTATCTCCCCCCCACCCAGCACTGCCACTCATCCTATCTCCCCCCCCACCCAGCACTGCCACTCATCCTATCTCCCCCCCACCCAGCACTGCCACTCATCCTATCTCCCCCCTCCACCCAGCACTGCCACTCATCCTATCTCCCCCCCCACCCAGCACTGCCACTCAACCTATCTCCCCCCCCACCCAGCACTGCCACTCATCCTATCTCCCCCCCCACCCAGCACTGCCACTCATCCTATCTCCCCACCCCCCCCAGCACTGCCACTCATCCTATCTCCCCACCCCCCCCCAGCACTGCCACTCATCCTATCTCCCCACCCCCCCAGCACTGCCACATCCTATCTCCCCACCCCCCCAGCACTGCCACTCATCCTATCTCCCCACCCCCCCAGCACTGCCACTCATCCTATCCCCCCCCAGCACTGCCACTCATCCTATCTCCCCCCCCCACCCAGCACTGCCACTCATCCTATCTCCCCCCTCCCAGCACTGCCACTCCTCCTATCTCCCCCCCCCCCACCCAGCACTGCCACTCATCCTATCTCCCCCCCACCCAGCACTGCCACTCATCCTATCTCCCCCCCACCCAGCACTGCCACACATCCTATCTCCCCCCCCCCCCACCCAGCACTGCCACTCATCCTATCTCCCCCCCACCCAGCACTGCCACTCATCCTATCCCCCCCCCAGCACTGCCACTCATCCTATCTCCCCACCCCCCCCAGCACTGCCACTCATCCTATCTCCCCACCCCCCCCCCCCAGCACTGCCACTCATCCTATCTCCCCACCCCCCCAGCACTGCCACTCATCCTATCTCCCCACCCCCCCAGCACTGCCACTCATCCTATCCCCCCCCAGCACTGCCACTCATCCTATCTCCCCCCCAACCCAGCACTGCCACTCATCCTATCTCCCCCCCTCCCAGCACTGCCACTCCTCCTATCTCCCCCCCCACCCAGCACTGCCACTCATCCTATCTCCCCCTCCACCCAGCACTGCCACTCATCCTATCTCCCCCCCCCCACCCAGCACTGCCACTCATCCTATCTCCCCCCCCACCCAGCACTGCCACTCATCCTATCTCCCCCCCACCCAGCACTGCCACTCATCCTATCCCCCCCCACCCAGCACTGCCACTCATCCTATCCCCCCCACCCAGCACTGCCACTCATCCTATCCCCCCCCACCCAGCACTGTCACTCATCTCCTATCCCCCCCAGCACTGCCACTCATCCTATCTCCCCACCCCCCCCCCCAGCACTGCCACTCATCCTATCTCCCTACCCCCCCCAACACTGCCACTCATCCTATCTCCCCCTTCCCCCCAGCACTGCCACTCATCCTATCTCCCCCTTCCCCCCAGCACTGCCACTCATCCTATCTCCCCCCCCCCAGCACTGCCACTCATCCTGTCTCCCCCCCCAGCACTGCCACTCATCCTGTCTCCCCCCCACCCAGCACTGCCACTCATCCTATCTCCCCCCCACCCAGCACTGCCACTCATCATATCTCCCCCCCACCCAGCACTGCCACTCATCCTATCTCCCCCCCCACCCAGCACTGCCACTCATCCTATCCCCCCCCACCCAGCTCTGCCACTCATCCTATCTCCCCCCCACCCAGCACTGCCACTCATCCTATCTCCCCCCTACCCAGCACTGCCACTCATCCTATCTCCCCCCCCCACCCAGCACTGCCACTCATCCTATCTCTCCCCCCCAGCACTGCCACTCATCCTATCTCCCCACCCCCCCAGCATTGCCACTCATCCTATCCCCCACCCCCCCAGCACTGCCACTCATCCTATCTCTCCCCCCCCACACCCAGCACTGCCACTCATCCTATCCCCCCCCACCCAGCACTGCCACTCATCCTATCTCCCCCCCCACCCAGCACTGCCACTTATCCTATCCCCCCCCACCCAGCACTGCCACTCATCCTATCTCCCCCCCCACCCAGCACTGCCACTCATCCTATCTCCCCCCCCACCCAGCAGCACTGCCACTCATCCTATCTCCCCCCCCACCCAGCACTGCCACTCATCCTATCTCCCCCCTCACCCAGCACTGCCACTCATCCTATCTCCCCCCCCCCCACCCAGCACTGCCACTCATCCTATCTCCCCCCCCCCCACCCAGCACTGCCACTCATCCTATCTCCCGCCCCCCCACCCAGCACTGCCACTCATCCTATCTCCTCTCCCCCCCACCCAGCACTGCCACTCATCCTATCTCCTGCCCCCCACCCAGCACTGCCACTCATCCTATCTATCTCCCCCCCCACCAGCACTGCCACTCATCCTATCTCCCCCCCCACCCAGCGCTGCCACTCATCCTATCTCCCCCCCCCACCCAGCACTGCCACTCATCCTATCTCCCCCCCCCCCACCCAGCACTGCCACTCATCCTATCTTTCCCCCCAACCAGCACTGCCACTCATCCTATCTCCCCCCCACCCAGCACTGCCACTAATCTCATCCCCCACCACTGCTGCCACTGATCCCAGGCCCACCCCAGCATTGCCACTCATCCCATGCCCCCCAGCACTTGCCACTCATCCTATCTCCCCCAACAAGCATTGTCACTGATCCCACCCCGCCTACCACTGCTGCCACTGATTTAATGCCCCTCAACACTGCCACTCATCCTATCTCCCCCCCAGCATTGCTACTGATCCCCCCCTCCACTGCCATGAATCCCCCACCACCACTGATCCCCATCAACCCCCAGCACTGCCAATGATCCAACTTGCCACTCATCCAATTCCCCCCAGTACTGCCACTGATCCCATTACCATCCCCCCACCACAACCACCATCAACACCACAGATCCCATCAACTTTCAACACTGCCACTGATCCCATCCCCCCCAGCACTGCCACTGATCCTATCCCCCCCAGCACTGCCACTGCTCCCATCAATCCCCTAGCACTACCACTGATCCCCACCCCCCCCCACCACTGCCACTCATCCCACCCCAGTACTGCCACTGATCTCATTACCCACCACCACAACTGCCACTGATCCAATCAACCCCCTAGCACTGATCACCCTCCCCCTCTCCAGCACTGCACTGATCACCCCCCCCAGCACTGCCACTCAATCCATCCCCCCAGCACTGCCACTGATCCCATTCCCCTCCCCCCACACCACCACTGCAACTGATCCCATCCCCCCCTCTCTCACCCCCACTTTCTCCCTCTGACCAGCTCAGCCATAAGATGTAAAATGTATTAGAATATTAAAAATTGTTTTAACACATTTCAAAATGTTGGTTTACATTTATTTTAAAAAGAGTCTGTGTCTGTGTGTATGCGTGTGTATATATATATATATATATATATAATATATATATATTGTGACAGCAGGAAGGTAAAGTCACCTGGTGCATCCAGGGGGGTAGGTATATTTCGCCCAGATTCAGGCTTTAACGCCGACTTATACAACTAGGTGGAGAGTTGTATAAGGCTAGTGGGCTCATGGATGACTCATACCTCTAGGGAGAATGTGGGGCATCGTACAGACAGGGAGTTGATGAGACCAGCTGAAGCTTGTCAGCTCATTTAGGCCTCTATAAGAACTCCCAGCTTCATTAGATGTTAGCTCATGCCTGGAACCAGACCTGTGTGGACTGTCTAGGGAGAGTGAACCCCTGTGCGGTGAGACAAAGCCTGTGTGGCTATTTGCTTGGACATTTAAAACCAGGGACTTAGGGACTAGGACAGCACTAGGCTGATCCCAGTTGTTAGTTAGGAAACCTGTATGTTTAGTCAGAGGTCAAGTTGACCAGGATTTATTTTATTTATGTTTCTTTTGCTTTGCTGTGTTTTGTCACTGTAAATAGAAAATAAACCGCACCTTTTTGATTTTGAAAACCACAACTCCGTTTGCTGGCCTGTTTTTGTGTGGGGAGCCCATCCCGGGGGTCACACACACCCGCTGCCGAGCTAACCCCACCCACTCACAGTTGGTGGAGAACCAGTGGCAGTTTTTTTTAAGCCAGCATGGAGGAGATACTGAAAACAGCTGGCTCTAGCAAATGCCAATCAACAGCAGACAAATGCAGGTTTGCAAAGGAGCCTTGCAGCCCAGCAGCAAGCTCATCAACAGAGCCTTGCAGCCCAGCAGCAAGCTCACCAACAGAGTCTGGAAGCTCAGCAACAAGCCCAGCAGCAATCTGAGGCCGGCTTCATAGACCTGTTACAGAAGCAAGAGCAGAGACTACAACAAATGGAAGCAGTAATGCAGCAACGTCCGCAGACCATGAGGAAAGCCGTCCCACTAATACCCGCGTCCTTTGGGGTGAGTCGTTTATTGACAAAATGACTGGAGAGGATGATCCAGAGGTATTTTTGACCACATTTGAAAGGACCGCTGAAAGAGAAAAGTGGCCTGAGGAGCAGTGGGCTGGACTGGTGGCTCCTCTGTTAACTGGTGAATCGCAGAAAGCTTACTATGACCTAGAGCCTAACCAAGCAAAAGACTATGTGATGCTAAAAGCTGAAATTTTGGCAAGGCTGGGTGTCACCCAGGCTGTCCGGGCTCAGCGTGTGCATAACTGGACTTTCCCAGCTTGGAAAACCCCCCAGGTCTCAAATGTATGATCTCATTCACCTGAGCAGAAAGTGGCTACAGCCAGAGACTTTGTCCGCACCAAAGATTGTGGAACGTGTTGTAATGGATCGGTTTTTGAGAGCTCTTCTTACTGCCATCCAAAAGTGGGTAAGCCATGGAGACCCAGAGACGGCCGATGGTCTTGTGGATCGTGTGGAGAAATACTTGGCTACAGAGAACCTGACGGCTCTTCCAGAGACACTCGGACTTTCCACCCTAAGACCAGACCATCCCCAGGGGCGGATAAGAGGATTCCAAGGGTGAGGGTGGAGAGAGTGAGAGGGTGGGAGCTCTACCCCAAGTTTGGCGAGAACAGCTGGGAAATCAGCGGCTCAAGAGGCGGCAAGAAGGATCGTTTGCTACCGCTGCCGGCAAGCGGGACATATTGCAGCCAATTGCCCGGTTTGGAGGAAACCCATGCAGTGTGACTTTCTGACGGGCAGACGTCAGTCGCTGTGTGCGATAGTCGCATGCACTGCCATTCGAGGAACTGAGAAACATTTATGCAAAATGTGTGTTAATGGTAGAAATGTTGTGGTATTGCTGGATTCAGGTAGCCTTGTGACCCTGATAAAGGCTGAGTTAGTTAAAACAGAGGTCTTTGGGAATAGCAAGGTAGCTGTTATTTGTGTGCATGGGGACACCCGAGAGTATCCAGTGACTACAGTGTGTTTCGAGACCCCCAAAGGTACCCTCTCTCATCCAGTGGGCTTAGTATCTCAGTTACCGCATGACGCCATTGTGGGAAGGGATTTTCCGAAGTTCTGGGAACTGTGGGATGATCCTGAGCCCCCCACTGGTGCCCCTATGTACCAGGAATGTGATAGCCAGAACTCCCCTGAGAGTGGTGAGGACTCTCCGGAATTTCCCTTAACAGTATTGGCAGGGGAGACTCAAGAAACTGGAGAGGAGCCCACCTCCTCAGACGAAAACCTACCGTCTGTGGAGTTTTCTGATCTTGAGGTTCACAGGGAAAACTTTGCCACAGAACAGTTGAAAGACCCCGCCCTAATAAAGGCACGGGAAAACGTAGTGAAAATAGATGGCGAGTTAGTGAACCCAGATAATACCTGCACTTACCCATACTTCAGCGTAGAGAAGGACCTACTGTATCGGGTGGCAAAAAGGGCAGAAGAAACCGTTGAGCAGCTTGTGGTGCCCAACCTTACAGGAAGTTGGTGTTGGAGTTGGCCCATGGGCACATTCTTGGAGGTCATCTGGGGACAGAGAAAACCCGAGAGAGGGTATTACAGAGATTCTATTGGCCGGGGGTGATGAAGGACATAGAAAATTATTGTTCCTCCTGCCCTGTGTGTCAGAGGTCGGCCCCCGATGCCACATTTCCGTAGCCCGCTGGTCCCTCTACCCATCATTGAGGTCCCGTTTGAGAGGATCGCCATGGATTTGGTAGGGCCTATAATCAAGTCCGCTAGGGGGCACCAGTACATATTAGTTATAATGGACTATGCCACCCGTTATCCAGAAGCGATCCCTCTCCGAAATACCTCGGCCCAAAACCATAGCCAAAGAGCTATCTCTTGTGTTTAGGCCGGGTGGGTATTTGTAAAGAACTGCTTACGGACCAAGGTACAACCCCTTTATGTCCCGGGTTATGAAGGAGCTGTGTAAATTGTTCAAAGTGACGCAATTACGTACATCTGTGTATCACCCCCAAACAGATGGGCTGGTTGAAAGATTCAACAAAACCCTAAAACAAATGTTGAAGAAAGTGGTGGATAGAGATGGAAAGGATTGGGACTGTCTACTTCCTTATTTGATGTTTGCTATTAGGGAGGTGCCCCAATCCTCTACGGGATTCTCCCCCTTTGAGTTACTGTATGGGAGACACCCAAGAGGGCTGTTGGATATTGCCAAGGAAACTTGGGAAAGTGAGAGTTCTCCCCACAGGAGTGTGATTGAGCATGTCGCCCCTGATGCAAGACCGAATTGCACAGGTAATGCCCATCGTGAAGGAACATTTGGCCCAAGCGCAGTTAGCACAGCAGAGAGTGTACAACCGTGGAGCCAAGACCCGTACCTTTTCCCCGGGGGATAGGATACTGGTACTTGTCCCTACGGTTGAAAGTAAATTCCTTGCCAAATGGCAAGGCCCCTATGAGATAATGGAAAAAGTGAGCGAAGTGAATTACAAGGTCAGACAACCAGGAAGGCGAAAGCCCGAACAGATCTATCACGTTAATCTGTTGAAAGCCTGGAGGGATAGAGAGTCCCTAGTCGCAGACACTTGGTCACCAGCTCAAACTGGTTGCGTGATTCCTGAGGTTGGAATAGCAGCCACCTTGTCACAACCCCAACAACAGGAGGTTAAGGAGTTTGTGCTTCGCAACAAGGAGGTATTCTCTGAGCTGCCGGGACAAACATCTGGGGTAGAGCATGACATCATTACCCCGCCCGGTGAAAGGGTGAAGTTAAAACCCTATCGGATCCCAGAGGCCCGACGGGAGGCAATACGGGAGGAAGTACAGAAAATGCTGAACTTAGGGGTGATAGAGGAGTCCCAAAGTGATTGGTCTAGTCCCATTGTGTTGGTGCCTAAACCGGATGGGAGCTGGCGATTTTGTAACGATTTTCGTCAGTTGAACAAAGTTACAAAATTTGACACCTACCCCATGCCACGTATAGATGAGTTGATCGACCGGCTGGGAACAGCCCGATACATGACGACTCTTGACCTCACAAAAGGGTATTGGCAAATCCCCCTGGCCAAGTCGGCCAAAGAGAAAACTGCATTTGTAACCCCAGACGGGGCGTTCCAATATAAAAGAATGCCGTTCGGGTTACAGAATGCGCCGGCCACATTCCAGCGGAAAATGGACCAGATGCTGAGGCCCCATCGGAAGTATGCTGCGGCTTACCTGGATGATGTAATTGTCCATAGCACAGATTGAGCCTCACATCTGCCAAAAGTGCAAGCAGTCCTGGACTCTGTTCGGGAAGCGGGGTTTACGGCTAACCCCAAGAAGTGTACCATTGGGCAGGAGGAGGCCAAATATCTTGGGTACACCATTGGGAGGGGAGTAATAAAACCCCAACTCAACAAAGTCGAGGCCATCCAGAGTTGGCCACGTCCCAACAGCAAGAAGCAGGTACGAGCCTTTCTGGGAATCGCTGGGTATTATCGGCGATTCATTCCCCACTTTGCTTCTAAGGCTGTGCCCCTAACCAACCTGACGAAGGGGAAAGGGTCGGTCATGATTAAATGGACCCCCGAGGCTGAGGCAGCATTCCAATTCTTGAAACAAGCCTTATGTAGCCAGCCAGTGTTGTACTCACCCGACTTCTCTAAAGACTTTGTCGTACAAAGTGATGCGTCAGATGTGGGGTTAGGAGCAGTATTGTCCCAGGTCTGGAACGGGGAAGAGCACCCAGTCATTTACCTCAGCAGGAAGTTGAAGTCCCATGAGGTAAATTACGCCACCGTTGAAAAGGAGTGTTTAGCGGTGAAGTGGGCTCTAGATTCCCTTCGGTACTACCTGCTAGGTAGGCACTTTGACATGGTTACGGATCACGCTCCGTTAAAGTGGATGGCTCAAAACAAGGAAACAAATAGAAGAGTGAATAGGTGGTTCCTGGCCCTCCAGGAATTCAACTTCACAGTAAAGCATCGCCCTGGCGTTCAAATGGGGAATGTGGATGCTTTGTCTCGAGTACATGAATGCCTGATTGCTGGTGTTCCAACCCCGAGGTTAAAACAAGAGGGGGGGGGTATGTGACAGCAGGAAGGTAAAGTCACCTGGTTGCATCCAGGGGGGTAGGTATATTTCGCCCAGATTCAGGCTTTACGCCGACTTATACAACTAGGTGGAGAGTTGTATAAGGCTAGTGGGCTCATGGATGACTCATACCTCTAGGGAGAGTGTGGGGCGTCGTACAGACAGGGAGTTGATGAGACCAGCTGAAGCTTGTCAGCTCATTTAGGCCTCTATAAGAACTCCCAGCTTCATTAGATGTTAGCTCATGCCTGGAACCAGACCTGTGTGGACTGTCTAGGGAGAGTGAACCCCTGTGCGGTGAGACAAAGCCTGTGTGGCTATTTGCTTGGACATTTAAAACCAGGGACTTAGGGACTAGGACAGCACTAGGCTGATCCCAGTTGTTAGTTAGGAAACCTGTATGTTTAGTCAGAGGTCAAGTTGACCAGGATTTATTTTATTTATGTTTCTTTTGCTTTGCTGTGTTTTGTCACTGTAAATAGAAAATAAACCGCACCTTTTTGATTTTGAAAACCACAACCTCCGTTTGCTGGGCCTGTTTTTGTGTGGGGAGCCCATCCCGGGGGTCACACACACCCGCTGCCGAGCTAACCCCCTCACAATATATATATATATATATATATATATATATCCACACACGTGTGTGTGTTTGAGTTTTGGGGTGCACACCCTAATCCAATAGGCTGCGCACGCCTATGGTACCTGACTGCACATCAGCTGATTGGAAACCATTTTCTATAGACATAGTACAAAATCTGGTGGAAAACCTTCCCATGGGAGTAAAGGCTTTTATAGCTGCAAAGGGAGGACTCCATATTAATGTCCATGGTTTTAAAATGGGATGTCCAGCCAACTCATAGGTATGATCAGGGCTGGGACAAGGTGTGGGCATAAAGGGCCCTGGGCGCAATAGTTTACTGTAGGGACGGGGGTGCCTTTCTTCTGTTATAAGGCGGACAGGAGGAGTGACAGAGGCAATGATTTTGACAAGTGAGTGACTGCTGGGCATAGGATCCCCTAAGCTTGCACATCATGGAGGGGGGGCGCAGTTTGGCATCTTTGCCCTGGATGCTGGGTGATCTTGCCCCGGCACTGGGCATGATGGTCATATAGCCACAACTTTTAGCTACAGACCGCACATTGCAGCATGTGTAAGGGGGTAGGGTGGTGTTGTTTGTCATGTCCTCTGTGTGCCCCATTAACTCATTGGGCACCAAGTGTGAGTCACACAGGAGGCCTACCCCAGGGACTGTTCTTTAGGCAATGTCAGGCAATAAACTGAATCACTCATCCCAGCATAGGGGTAACACCTTGTCCCAAGGTGTGTTCACCAATGCCCGGGTCCAGGCGAGGGCCATGGTCATGTGAAAAGTGAAACGTTAAGGCAGTCCCTCGACTCAGAGATTAGCCACTTGTGTGTAGTGTTGTATGCGGAATTCTTCCAAAATGTCGTCCCTTGTCCCATACACTTAAACATGTGTATGTGTTGCATTAGGAGGGACATGCAGAGCCTATTCCCACTCCAACAGTCAGCATACCTCTGTTATCTCACTCCCAGTAACAGAATGGGGTCCTGCTGAGCACATAGCGTGGACCTCCTGCATCCTGCAATTAACAATTTTTGCTCCATACCAAGTGACCAGGTATTGGGTCTCCTTCACGCTAGTCCACTCACGGAGACTGTCGAAGACAGACAGCTAAAGAGGGAGCCGAATGCCGATCCCCTTCGCTACCCGGAGAACCCTTCCCATATCTAGACACCATGCCAACGACTAGTTGCTGTTCTTCCTTCTGGTTACTGAAATAAACTTTATTGTAAGTTAACCTTTTTGTTGTAGCGATGTTTCACAGACCCTAATGTGCTAGTCCAAACCCCAGTTCCTAGAAATGAAGTGCCAGGACCCCACATGCACCCCTTGAGTAACTTCAGACAAGACTTTGAGCAGAGTAAACAACTTTACTTAATATTAGGCAAAACAGGTAAAATATGCAACGTCCTTTCTCTAACTAAACTTAACTTTGGCTGCCCCATGTGTGGGTGAAACAAACTGACGATAGCTCAAACAAAGGATGGGTCGGCATCCCGGTGAGCTTCTTAGGGCATAATTCAGAGTCTCCGTACGTGTATCCCGAGCCTGTTCCATGGTCTCTACTTCCATGTGCTTGGTTTGCTCCTTTTTTTCCCCCTAGGATCCAGGCCTCTTCCCTTTATATTACACACAAGAGGGAGACTGGACCCCAGAGGAAAACCCGCAAACACACAAGAAAAGGTGGCATGAGCATTAACCCCTTCCTCCCAACCTGGGCAGACAGTAAACTAACTAACCAACCTGCCTAAAAGCACACATCCAGAAATGTTTCCATGCAACTTCTTAGAAGCTGCCCCGTTCTTATTTTCTGTCCTGAGCATAGTCAGTAAAGGCATTTTTTTATTATTTGTGTGGCGTAGGCTGACACTGAAAAGACCCACTCTGAGCTATAGTAGAAAGCCTTGAGTGATCCATGTATGGGTAAGATCTAGGAGGAGCTCCCAAACTCTAGTTTCTCTAAATTAGAGAGAAGTAGTCTTATTGGATGCAAAATGGGGGGTATCTTGAAGCCTCCTAGATAGAGGTTAGACTTGACAAGTCTTCATGTCCCCTAAACATTTTTCTTTGGTATTTTATTTATTGGTGGAATAATATTGCTAGCAGTAAAATGGCCCCAGATTTATGTTCTCTCTGGGTCTTAGGTTCTAGGATGTATGCCTGGAACTTTTTAGTTTTAGGATAAGCATATAGGTTACAGTATGCTAGTTGGGTTGTTAGAATTCATCTGTGACTGGAACCATTATGTTGTTTGATTGTTCTGTAATTTTGGAATCATTTATATAGTTCTAATCCAATAAAGCTTAGGCATCACCCTTTCCCTCCTAAAGTTTTTTTTTTTTGTGTCATTATGTAAGCAAAACCCTAATGGGGTCTGCTATGCTTTATGTTTTATGTATATGAATCTCGGTAGTCATGGGGCTATGAAGTGCTTGATATTCACTCTTGCAAGAAGGATTGGGTGGCTGTTTGAAAAACTGAGGTCACGTCCTTCAGGTTTGTCCCAAGGGTGACAGCTGGCGGGCAGGCAAATTGTAAAGCAGACTCAAATTTGCTTAAACTAACAATTATTATTTGCAATATTGATCAGTATTTTTTTTAGCAAGAAGAGTAAACAAGGTGAAAATGACAATCTCATAGCTAAAAATAAAGGACTGTTATAGCAAGTAATGATTATGATAAATTAGCAAATAAAGCCAACTGTGTGGGTCAGGGCAGAAGGCAGACAGAATTTTTTGTAGAGCAGGCAGAAGGTGAAGTTAGGTTAAAGACAAAATGAAATTGGGAACCAGAAGAGAGGATGGTGGCTCAGAATAGAGGAACCCCGGGACAAACTGAGCCGAAACTGGGACTATTCCAAGGAGCCTCTAAGCACAGATTTGGTCCTGGAGCTAAAGCAAGGAAAGACTTGCCCCAGAAATGTCACATTGCACAATTTGAGTTTGATTACTCTAAAGACAAACCAAATAAAGGTCACGTTGCTTCCTACCCTCATTACGCAAGTTATGTGGATGAAGTTTACATTCCATTTTTTACCATTTACAGGGTTATCTGGAGGTTCTACCTCACTATCCTTAGAGCCTAGGGTGGGATATGTAATTTTTTCTCCTCTAGACTAGCTGCATTTGGCCGCGTCCCAACACCCATTCTGAGACAAGGCCTGTAATCTGCCCTGTTGGGAAAGGTATTGATTTCCTGTGGGGTGGTGGCAGCATCCAGGACAATGTTAAGCATGGACTTGGTGACTCCCTAGACAATTGCCTACTGGCCAATTTGACTTTGTCAGCACCATATTTGTTCTATGCATACTTGTTGATTTTGGAGCTATTCTTTAAACATTTCAAACGTAACTTTCCCAAATATACTGTATATTAGAATAGCTGAATAAACCCCAAGCCCAATCTCCACCTTTCTCCAGAGCTTATCTTTTAGAAAACAGGAGAGCCTTTTAGATTACTCATCACCTCGTGCCCAGCAAACAGGGTTCCCTTGAACTTTAAATATATGATATTATCACATCTTTGACCATCATGGTGCTGAGGAGGTGATTAGGAGTGAAATAAGTTGTTCTTCACTCACGCTGGCAGCTTGTCGGGAAGGATAAAGCTCTTAAGGGGTGGATTTTATGGAAATGTGGGGTTATTTGAAGGTTCCACATTACTATCCTTAGAGCCTAGGATGTGATACATACTTTTTTCTCCGGTAGACTAGCTTCCTTTGGCCGAGTCCCAACACCCATTCTGAGACAAGGCCTGTAATCTGCCCTGCTGGGGAAGGTAATAATTTCCGGTGGGGTGGTGGCAGCATCCAGGACAATGTTAAGCATGAACTTGGTGGCTCCCTAGACAAAGGCCTACTGGCCAATTCGACTTTGTCAGCACCATATTTGTTCTATGCAGACTTGTGGATTTTGGAGCTATTCTTTAAACATTTCAAACGTAACTTTCCCAAATATACTGTATATTACAATAGCTGAATAAACCCCAAGCCCAATCTCCACCTGTCTCCAGGGCATATCTTTTAGAAAACAGGAGAGCCTTTTATATTACCCATCTCCTCATGCCCAGCAGACAGGGTTCCCTTGTACTTTAAATATATGATATTATCATGTCCTTGACTTTCATGGTGTTGAGGAGGTGATTAGGAGTGAAATAAGTTGTTCTTCACTCATGCTGGCAGCTCGTCAGGAAGGATAAAGCTCTTAAGGAGTGGATTTTATGGAAATGTAGAATTCACTACTGGGAAGGGTCTATCTAATCCTCAGAACTATTTTAAGACAGCGTTGAAAGGCAGAGAGGTGGGAAGGGTCAGAGAGGAGAAAGAAATTGAAAAAGAACAAAATGGGAGAGAGACGTTGGGGAGCAGCTCTTAATCTCAGCGGGTGACGCGGCTCAGGAGCGACGACCCCCGCCATCACACGGCGGCGGAACAAAACGCAAGGGTTTAGAGTTGAGATACAATTAGATATCTGCTAAGGAGGGAAAATGAACCATAAAAGTCAAGACACAAATGAACGTGGCGTTTGCAAAGAGAAAAATTAGGTACTTATCAGCCGATGTGAAATGCATTGCCTTTCTCACCCATTAGGAGAAGTGTCTAAAAGCCATATAGGCCATATAGGCAAGACATGACCCTAAGACCATCTGCACAAAAAGCTCACCCCTCAGTTTGGGGTGAGATAAGATCAATCACCTTTCTTTATTTCAGGTATCTCCATTCTCCTCAGCAGTTTGTGTCTAAACCCTCTTTCTCAAGGCCACGATAAAGCTTTCATTCTCTCACGTTCCTCAAGTATTTCCTTACTTTAAAATATGTAACAGTGAGGGTCAAGGCATTACAATACATTTATAGCAATCGATTGGGTGCGATTACATGCTTCGAATGCAGAGAAAGACAGGCCACATTAGATGTTAATTCCGTGTACTGGAAATACTTCGGGAGCATTAGCTTCAATATGCATCAGACCATCAATCGCAGTTAAGTGTTGGCTGTTTTAAAAGGACCAGTCACAACTGGGCTGATGCAAGAGTGTAAATATTCGGTCATAAATGATAATTTTTAGGCTTACTATAAAATATTTATTCATATGTTTCCCAATTCTTATGCCGCGTACACACGACCGTTTTTCATGACAAGAAAAATGCCATTTTTAAAAATGGTCGTGAAAAACTGTAGTGTGTAGACTCCAGAGCATTTTTCTCGACGAGAAAAATTCCCGATTTTTTTTTTAGAACCTGCTCTATTTTTTCTCGTCGTTTTTCACGTCGTTCTTTTTAACATCGTGAAAAACAGTCATGTGTATGCTTTTACGAGGGGAAAAAAAATGCGCATGCTCAGAATCAAGTATGAGACGGGAGCGCTCGTTCTGGTAAAACTAACGCTCGTAATGGAGATAGCACATTCGTCACGCTGTAACGGACTGAAAAGCACGAATCGTCTCTCACCAAACTTTATTAACACGAGGATCAGCAAAAGCGTCCCAAAGGGTGGCGCCATTCGAATGGAACTTCCCCTTCATAGTGCCGTCGTACGTGTTGTACGTCACCACGCTTTGCTCGAGCATTTTTTTTCACGAACGTGTGTATGCAAGGCAGGCTTGAGAGGAAACACGAAAAATCACATCGAGAAAAACTTCGTTTTTTTCCATGACATGAATAATGGTCGTGTGTACGCGGCATTGTGCCTTGTACACACGACCGGATTTTCCGATGGAAAAAGTCAGACGGCCTCTTTTCATCGGATATTCCGTCCGTGTGTATGTCCCATCGGAATTTTTCCTTCTGAAATTCCGACGGACAAAAATTTCTATCGGAAAGTGCGTTCATCTGTATGCAATTCCGACGGACTAAAAACCATGCATGCTCAGAATCAAGCAGAAGACCCGAACTGCCTATTGAACTTCATTAATCTCGGCTTGTCGTACGTGTTGTACGTCACTGCGTTTTTGACGGTCGGACTTTTGTGTGACCGTGTGTATGCAAGACAGCTTGAGTGGAATTCCGTCGGAACTCCGTCGGACAATCCGTCTGACTTTATTCCGACGGACAGTCTAGTCGTGTGTACAAGGCATGAGTGTCACGTACCTGACTGTGGAGCCTGAGATTATGCACAATTCCTGTCCAAGTACCCCTCGTAGTGGTGACAGGGACTGCTAGGGCAGTGGAAGGGCGCAGGTGCCAGGAAGCTGTAGTAGTGAGCTGAAGCTGGGAAACACAGGAGTCCTTCCAGTGGTAGTATGGAGTCTGGTCACAAGCCTTGTTCAGCAGCAGCCAGGCAAATAGGTGCATGGTCAGGAAGAAGTTCAAGGTCAGAAACAGGCAGAAGTCTGTAACATGCTAGCAGCGAGGTACCAATCAGGAGGCGGTGATGTAGTCAGAAATCTAAGCTGAGGTCAGTAACACATCCGAGTAGCACACATATCAGGCAGGGATGATTCAAGAAAGGTGTCAGACGTAGCCGGGTCAGGAATAAAGTTAGCAGACTTTCAAGAACCTGGAACACAGGAACCAGAGCTGAAGACAATCCAGCACTGAGGCCAGGCACACTCTCAGTTTAAATAGACCTATGGGTGTCACGATCTGTGGATGCGTGCACACACCTACATGTAAGCGCACATGCCCGCACCTATCCGTCAATGCCCATACACGTGCGTATTCTAGTCCTTGCTTGTCTTGTTAGGCTATTATGCTCACGATCCTGCACATGCGCACCGGCTGCACGGAAATGAGCATCTGCTCTACGAGATCCCTGACACTCAAAGGCAAACTCTAACACAAAAAGAATAAAAAAATGATTGCCCTACAATAGTTGAAATTAAAAAGGAGCTTCCTCTGAATGATGAGAACGTCACTACACTCCATGTATCTGAGGTGTCTTTCCAGGGAATCAGGGAGTAGCCCAGTGTGGGCCGGACAAAACGCCTCAGTGTGTGGCTAGGACAGAGGCAGACCGAGGCTGCTACTATCTCTTTGATGTACCGGATTGCTTGGTGTGCGGCTCTCAGGGCACATGCTTTGCTCTTGAACCTGGGAATGGACTTGATATGTCCCCTCAGATATGGCCAATGAAAGCCAAAAATCTTGGCTTTGGGTGGAAAGTATAGGGACTGTGGTGTTGCACATTGGTTGAGCTAATCATTGCCTAGGCCCCTTCCTGACCTGACACTTCCCACTCCCTCCCCCCCCCATCCTTTCCATCTCATCCCCCCTTTTTTTTTGCTCTTCAACCCCCCCCCCCCCATATACACTACATTGTCAAAAGTATTGGGACGCCTGCCTTTACATGCACATGACCTTTAATGGCATCCCAGTCTTGGTCCGTACGGTTCAATATTGAGTTGGCCCAACCTTTGCAGTTATAACAGCTTCAACTTCTGGGAAGGCTGTAGACACTGTTTAGGAGTGTGTCTATGGGAGTGTTTGACCATTCTACCAGAAGCGCATTTGTGAGGTCAGGCACTGATGTTGGACGAGAAGGCCTGGCTCGCAATCTCCCTTCTAATTCATCCCAAAGGTGTTCTATCGGGTTGAGGTCAGGACTCTGTGCAGGCCAGTCAAGTTCCCCCACCCCAAACACCCTCATCCATGTCTTTATGGACCTTGCTTTGTGCATTGGTCCGAATCATTTGGTGGAAGGGGGGTTATGGTATTGAGGTTGTTCTTCAGGGGTTTGGCTTGGCCCCTCATCCATGTCTTTATGGACCTTGTTTTGTGCACTGGTGCGCAGTCATGTTGGAACAGGAAGGGGCCATCCCCAAACTGTTCCCACAAAGTTGGGAGCATGAAATTGTCCAAAATGTCTGGGTATGCTGACGCTTTAAGAGTTCCCGTCACTGGAACTAAGGGGCCAAGCCCAACCCTTGAAAAACAACCCCACACCATAACCCCCCCTCCACCAAATGATTTGGACCAGTGCATAAAGATATGGATGAGCAAGTTTGGGGTGGAGGAACTTCACTGGCTGGCACAGTCCTGACCTTAACCTGATAGAAGACCTTTGGGATGAATTAGAGTGGAGACTGCGAGCCAGGCCTTATCATTCAACATCAGTGCCTGACCTCACAAATGCCCTTCTGGAAGAACAGTCAAACATTCCCATAGACACACTCCTAAACCCTGTGGACAGCCTTCCCAGAAGAGTTGAAGCTGTTATAGCTGCAAAGGGCGGGGCCAACTCAATATTGAACCCTACGGACTAAGACTGGGATGCCATTAAAGTTCATGTGCGTGTAAAGGCAGGCAATATATTTTGACAATATAGTGTATGTCATATATGTATTTTTTTTTATTTTTTTTTTCATTGTTCCACTTAAAAAAAAAAATGGCTGGATTTATCTTTATCGCAGGTGTTTCTTCCTGCAGTCTAAGGCCCAGCTGTTCTATGCTACACACAAGAACACACACACACCAGTCACTGTGATTAAGCTGCTCTTTCCCTAAGTGCACCATCAGAGCTGTTTAATCATTAAAGAACTATAGTCAAACATTGTAAATGCAATGCATACTTAGTGAAAGCGTGTCATTTAGGAGAAGCGTCTCCTTCTCTTCAATTAAGATGAAATATAACACATGACACCTGACGACGTCTTTGCGCCTTCGAGATTTATTGGGTGTTGTTTAATGTACTACGGATCATACATGATTGGATGGAGCCATGCTGTGTCAGTGCTTGCCTAACTGCTGAGAATTTGCATGAGGGCCTGAGCAGGCTTAAAGGGACATGGTTAAATAGAACCTAAGCCTACTCACACATAGGCCACAGTATCCTCAAAATATAGAGTATGTGATGTATAATATAGCATACGTAGCCAGGTGCTGGGCTACAGCAATATGGAGGAGGAGACGTTGCCATTTATTCTTCTCTCCTTCTACTGTGATAATGATGTTATGCTTCACCATTCTCCTCCAGCAGGTGGAGAGCTAAAGCCAAGCAAGCCCATAGACTTCTTTACAGAATGCTTTGAATCCTGGGAGTTGTAGTTTGGTGATGGCAGCCATATAATGGGACAAATAGACTTCTTACACTTCAGATTCCAATAGACACTGTGCAGTAAGGGGTTTGGAGAAATGATTTTTATTAAACTGCCCGGGAAATGCTTCTTCATGGCACCAAGGGAGAGCGCCTCTGTCTGGATATTCGCCTGGCAGCGGGAGACCATACCAGTGGAAATCCAAGTCTGCGGCTGGGAGGGAGGACACCCAAGGGGCAATGCGGCACCACCCACATCACAGCACCTGTGTCAATTCGCCCTCTGTTTCTGGAGTCTTTTGGGGAGAGGAGAAGAGACGGGGCCTCCCCTTCTACAGCGAGCATTTTACAGCAGCATCCCGGGGACTGGTGAGAGGGCTACTCGTCCATTGCTGATACTGCAAGCAGGGTCTAAGCCACTGAGAGCAGGACACCAAGTGTACCCATTCCATACTGCACCCATACTGAACTCAATGCCGCACTTATTCCAAACCTAGACACAGGGCTTCTTTTCAGCGAGAACGCGGGGGAACACAGTTCTGGCACCTCCAACACTGAATGCATTTTATGGCAAGGAGTGCTGGAGGGTGTAATGATGCTGGCTGCTGGGGGATCTAATGTCACTGGTGGAGATCTATTTTTGTGTGGGAGTCTATTGTTGCTGGGTAAGTCTATTGCTGCTGGTGGGGTGTCTCTTGTTGCAGGGGGGTCTATTGTTGCTAGGAGGCATCTACTGTTGAGGGAAAGGTCTATTGTTGCTGCCTGCTAGAAGATCTGTTGTTGCTGGGTTAGTATTTTGTTGCTGGGGGGGGAGGTCTATTGTTGTGTGGGATATCTATTGTTGCTGGGGGACGTCTATTGTTGGTTGGGGGTCTCCTGTTGCTGAGGGGTGTATTTTTGTGGGGATGTGGTCTATTGTTGCTGGGGTATCAAATTCCATACAAATACTTTAGTAGCACAAAATTATACTTAGTTCTGTTTTCCCTAAAAGGGGCGGTACTTGGAGGTGGGTAGGAGGTAGAACCAAGGGATGGTGCTCAAAGGTGGGTAGGGGGCAGATATCAAGGGTGTATCCCTGAACCTATTCTTTGAGAAAAAAAAAAGCCCTGGCTACACATATATAGTGTAGGTGTCAATGTTATGTAAGGTACAGCCCAGTGTACAGAGGCTTAGAAGTACATTATGCACAAAGTCCATGGGTCAGAAGTATGATTAGATAGAGCCATGCTGGACAGGGGAGGGGTCAGGAGTAAATTATGCACAAAGCCCATAGGTCAGGCGGGGCAGATCCAGAGTCTTTTCTTCGGGGGGGGGGGGCACTGCCAAAAAATGTTTTTTTTTGTGGGAAATTTATCAGGGAAATGGTTGGTGTCGGCGCTTCAATCATCCCGGCACCATGGTTGTTATGGTGTCAGGATGATTGAAGCGCATTATTTCTATTATTACATTGTAATATGAAATTAAATAGTTCAACTCACCATAATGCAGAATCAGTGGGAGCCCCAAGCGTGTCACTTGCCACCGTTGCCTGCAATTAGTGGGAGCCCTGAGCGTGTCACTTGCCACACGTTGTGGATTGTCACTTGCCACGTCACCTGCCACATCTTGTGGATTGTCACTTGCCAAACCTTGTGGATTGTCACTTCCCACATCACCTGCCACACCTTGCGGATTGTCACTTGCCACGTCACCTGCCACACCTTGCTGATTGTCACTTGCCTGCCACCAGATGCAGATTGTCATTTGCCACGTCACCTGACACAATTTGCGGATTGTCACTTGCCACGTCGCCTGCCACACCTTGCGGATTGTCACTAACCTGCTAAGGTGTAGTTTTGGTTGTCTCTTGCTGTGTCCCAGACTCCCAGAGTCAGGCAGCAGAGAGATAATGTAATCTCTCTGCTGCCTGCACAGTGAGGGCGGAAGTCACTGCAGGAATGCAGGGCAGGCACGGGCGGTGAGAGATGATCTCATCTCTCTGCTCCCCCGCTCCCGGCTAGCTGATTGGCCAGCTGCCACACTGAGCCTGCTCTCTCACTCTCACCTGCGCTGCCAACACACTGAGCAGCACGGTCTGCCCACAAACCGCGCCGCCCCCCGACAACAAACCACGCCGAAAGCGGAGCCGCCCGCTTTCTTACCCGTCTGTGGAGCCGCACGCTATTGCACCTGCCCGCAGAGCGGCCTGACGTGACTCACTGACGTCACTCGTTGCTAGACGCCAAGCGGCCCAGGCGTTAGCAGCGAGTGCAGGGAAGAGGCTCCACCCACCTCCTCCTCCGCTCCTGGTATCGTGTCAGTGCACCACGTAACTACATTAGACGAGTCTCTCTCTGAGCGCCGCTGATCGGCTGATGTGAGAAACTGAGAGAAAGACTCAGAGAGGCAGCGGCAGCCGCAGAACAAGTACTGTATATACTCGAGTATAAGCCGGCCCGAATATAAGCCGAGGCACCTAATTTTACCCCAAAAAACTGGGGAAACTTATTGACTCAAGTATAAGCCTAGGGTGTCCTATACTTGCTTATACTTGCCTCACTTGCCTCCTATACTGGCTTATACTTGCCTCACTTTGCCTCACTGTGCCCATGCCTCACTGTGCCCATGACTAGACTGATGTTTAACATGGAAGTCTATGGAAGGAGTGCCCGGCTTTGAAAAATCGGTTCTCTCAGACACCAAACTTTTCAAACTTATAGAGGAGACATGGGGCTACATGTGTGCCAAGTTTGGGGTCCAGAGGACCTACGACCGGCCGGTACCGGGTCCGCAAAATCACTGGAGAAATGACCGTTTAACATTGGAGTCTATGGAAGGGGTGCCCGGATTTAAAAAATCAGTGCTCCCCGGTCGTAGGTCCCCCAGTTACCAAACTTTGCACACTTATAGAAGAGACATTGGGCTACATGTGTGCCACGTTTGGGGTCCAGGGGTCTTACGGCCGGCCGGTACTGGGTCCCCAAATTTCGGGAGATCAGGCGGAAAAAAAAAAAACAGAGCAAGCAAGTGAGTGTGACAGATGGTCTGGGGGGGGGGGAAATTGCCCTGTTGCCCCCCCTGGATCCGCCACTGAGGTCAGGATTATGATTAGATTTAGTCTTGCCATGTCAATGTTTGCCTAACTGCTGAGTCATGGGTCATGAGTATGATGGGGACTGCTAATCCAGCTGTGCAAATCTGCCTGACACCTCTGGTCCCCAGCCGTCTGCTTGAGATGACATCAATGATCATCTAGGTCCTATGAGGACCTCTCTGCTGGACAACCAATAGGAAGTGTTCACATAACTGCCCGATTAAGGAACCCACAGGAAGAAAACAGAAGAAGAGAGAATGATTGGGCCGGCGGTATGACCGTGTATTCAGGTAAGTAAAATGGCCATTTAGAAATAGAGTGCAGGGATCAAAAGTGGTTCCCTGCTTTCCATTTGAGATGATATCAATGCTCTTCTGGGTCCTGAGAGGACCCCTCCACTGAGCAGCCAATAGGAAGCATTCACATCACTATCCAAACAAAAAAGTCACAGAAAAAAAACAGAAGAAGAGAAAAGGATTGGGCCACTGGAACATGACCGCAGGTTCGGGTACGTAAAATGGCCATTTAGAAATAGAGTGCAGGGGTCAAGAGTGGTCCCCTGCTGTCCACTTGAGATTACATCAATGATCTTCTGGGTCCTGGGAGAACCCCTCCACTGGACAACCAATATGAAATGTTCACGTCACTACCCAAATATGGAACTCACAGGAAGAAACCAAAAGAAGAGAGAAGGATCTGGCTTGTGGCACATGGTCGTGGCTTTAGGAAAGTAGAAATGGCTATTTAGATATAGAGTGCAGGGGTCAAGAGTATGTAATTACTGTATTGCAGTATTAAAATGAAATTACAATATTAAAAAATACCAGCCAATCGGGAGTGCCATGTCACTGCGCAAAAAAAGGGAACCTCCAAGAGGAAAGCAAAAGAAGAGAGAAGGATCGGGCCAGTGGCTCATGACCGTGGGTTAAGGTAAGTAAAATGGCCATTTAGATATAGAGTGCAGGGGTCAAGAGTATGTAATTACTGTAGTACAGTAATAAAATAAATTTACAATATTAAAAAATACCAAATGGAAATTAGTGTGGGTGTATTGCCATTGAACTACAGGACCACATCCCTTGTAATTAAACAAAACTGAATAAGGAACTATTGGGACTTTTCAGGTCTATCATACCAAATGACAATATTTAATTAAAAGCTCATTATTTATTCAACAGTAAGTTAAATCTAGAGTACATATGAAAACATATACATACATGACCCATTTCATATGGTCCTTGGTTTCAAGACGGTATAGTGTTGACAAAATTGTGACATATTTCACCCTTTGGGCTTCTTCAGGGGATATATTGTCCGCTAATGGTCATGGCATTCTAAAAACAAAATGTAAATTCACAGACAACAAATGATTACAAGATTTTTTCCTAAATATTCAATGATGTTGATTCCACTTGCTTACCCCACACTTAAGGGTATATAACATGAATATATAATGTAGATTATTGTCACCTACCTGGTGGAAGAGTCTGGTATGCAGAGGGAGGCCTCTCTTACACCTCTGGCTCGAGGCCCCTGGTAGAGAAAACAGGAGGCGCAGGAGTGCAGAGTCGCACGAGAGCCTGGCAAGGTTGCTGGTAGACAAGCTGAACCAGAACTGGAACAGGAACTGAAATTGACCCAGGAACAGCTGTCAGACTTGAAACTGGAGCTCAGGCAGGTGCAGTCAGATGGACTGGAAGAGTGGATACACCAGTCCAAAGCAGGTGAACACTGGAGCAGGATCAGGTACAAGCAGGTTTAGGCAACTGGCTAGCGGCAGGGTAGCAGACGGGGTAGGCAGGAATGTGGTCTTAGGTACAGGCAGGTTCGGCAACAGGCTGGCAGCAAGGTAGCAGGAGGAGCAGGCAGGAACGTAGTCAACACAAGCCGAGGTAAGATGCAGGCAGATAAGCAGGGACGGTCAAAAGAAAGCCAGGTAGGGTCAGCTGGAGCAGGATACAGGTAAACAACAATCAGAGGTCTCAGGTAACGCCGAAGACCGAACAGCAAGGAGCCCAGGCATCAGTCCCTTTAAATAGCCCCGTTTGGCGCCAAGAGCCGTCACCGCCTGCTCCCACGCGTGCCCGCGCGCCTGTGCGCCTCTACCGTGCATTCACGCACCAGCGCGCGCCGATGCGCCGCTATCGCCATCTTGATTGCTGGCTTGCCCTTCCTGACAATTATTTAAAAAAAAAATCCCAAAAACGTCCAAACAAATTGGATTGTGTGTGATAGAATGCCATGAGCATTAGCGGACAATATAACCCCTGAAGAAGCCCGGAGGGTGAAACATGTCAGGATTTTGTCACCACTATACCTCCTTGAAACCAAGGATCATATGAAATGGGTCATGATTGTATATGTTTTTATGGACTCTAGATTTTAACTTACTTTTCAATAATGAACTTTAAATGAAATACTGTCCTTTGGTCTGATGTACCTAAAAAGGCCCAATACTCCCTTCTTCCATTTTGATTAAAAAAATACCAACCAATAGGAAATGTCCATGTTATTCCCAACTATGGAACCCACAGGAATACAGCAAGAGAAGAACAAAGGATCAAGCTGGTGGCTGGTGACCATGGGGAGTAAAGTGGCCAATTGTTTTTGGCATAACAACCATTAAAGAGGGGTGTGAGGGGGATGCCAAAATGTTTGAGAGGGGCTTTAATGTCTTAAGAGGTAAGTATGATGGCCAACCAACATTGAACACTTCCATGTTTCTCCTTGGCAAACTTTCCTTTAATACGACCCAGCCTGGAGAATAATTTAGACTACCCTGGCCTAAAACCTAAAGAGGTTTTTGAGCAGGGTCCCATTCCGATAAACATTACATTATTTCTAAATCCATTTAGAGGAGGTAAAAAAGTCATGTGCTTAATATATTCGCTGTTCACCAAAAAATTATAGCGGTCCAATCTATTTACAAGTCTTTTCTTTTCTCTGCTCCCCATTGGGAAATTACACCCCCTACCATCTACGTGCCAAAGACCTGAAAATAGAGAAATCATTCGCACACGGCGAGGCATTCACGCGTCTACGCATAGCCCTGACAAAACATAAAAGACAAACATATTATAGCACTTATACGCCAAGCTGGAAAATTATACAGGGCAGAGTAATATAAAGAAATGTACTGAGAGTTAAATAGGGTCTCAAAGGGGAGCGCTACTTAAGCCAAGTTAAGTCAAATTTTATCATTTAATAAAAGACCCAAAGCTGCTATTTTCTTTTATTCCTGCTTGTTTGCTATTTTAAAAACTTTTTTAATATGCTCTATAGCTGTAAAATTTTGATTGTCCTAAATATGGAAATGCATAGCTATTTACATTGCAGCTCTCTTTTTTTTTTAACATTTCATTTTTTGGATATGGCATTAAAAATAAAACGTAAGATCTTATTTAGCAGCAGGGACCTAATTTACAAAATTAAATGTTTAGTCAATAGGTGTTAACAACAATCCTCCCCCCCCCCCGATTTTTTTTTTTAAATAAATAAAACGACCTCTTTTATCCCAGTCGGTTAGGATAATATACATTTACTTTACTTGTAGAGACAAAGATTAACCACTAAATGGATGTTATTCGTTGTGTGGTAATGGTGGCCCTGTTTTCATAGTAGTTATAGTTGCTAGCATTCGCATAGTTAGAATGGCTCTGAACCTGGGTAGGCCAAAATGCTCATATGGGTCATATGGGTAGGGTATGGGTATGCATCGTGGTGTGCCAGCAGCAAGGAATACATTCAGAGGCCAAGCAGGATGAAAACATTATATTGTAAGACAGGGATATGCAATTAGCGGACCTCCAGCTGTTGCAAAACTACAAGTCCCATCATGCCTCTGCCTCTGGGTGTCATGTTTGTGGCTGTCAGAGTCTTGCTATGCCTCATGGGACTTGTAGTTCTGCAACAGCTGGAGGTCCGCTAATTGCATATCCCTGTTGTAAGAGTTCCAACAACATACAAACAGCTCCAGTGGAGCCACTTACAATAAGTAACAGAAGATCGAGATCCTGGAATGATGCCCACAGCTTCTGCAGCAAGGAGCGGGAATGTGGCCTGGTCAGTCCACACCTAAACAGGAGGCTTCCTATGAGGAGAAGGTGTAGTTCCTGCACTTCCCTACTCTTCAGGAACCTTTTCCTGCCTCTAAGCACCGTCCCTGCCAGACGGAGGAACCTGACCCTACCCTAACCGCTCGCATAAGGCTTGTCAAATCTGGGAGCCAAAGACCCAAGATGGCTGCCGAGGTCACATGGGGTGCCAACGTCCAATCGGACAGCTGTCTCCCTGAGACCACAGGAAGTCATAGAGGAACCAAGTTCCTCACAATTTCCTTCTCCGTCTGCATTGCCGCTTCGGTCAAGCGCCACCTACAGTGGGAAATATAGACTGTACCTGCTTACACTCAGGTCACCACAGCACTGCCTACACACAATGGAGAACAAGTAATAGGATAGGCCCAATAGAATTACATGATCAGGGGTTGTAGTAATAACTTGGAATCAATCAAAAAATGTAAATGATTACGAACATGTGCTACTGTATAGACAAACTTTGTATCAGCGTCTTCTGCTTACCTTATCTGAAGGAAGGTTTGAACTTCTTTATAATGTTGTGACATGTTCTGTTCTTTTCTCTTTCTATGTCTCTTTGATATCCAATAAAATTCTTTGGAACAAAAAAAAAAAAATCAAATAAACTGTCTATCAGGGCTTGGTTTATTTAAAACTCAAATAGATCAATATGACATTTACTTGGGCACAGTTAGTCACAGTGAAGCCTCCCATAACATTAACAGACCAATAGGGGGGCTCAGCGAGCAACTGGGGGGTTAAGGGTTGGAGTAAGGTCAGAGCAATTATATCTTTTATAGGAAACATGGTTTCATGGCAATAACTTGCAAGGTTCTTCTGGTACCTTTTATCCCAAATGACTTGTGTTCAAGACCAGCTGTTGATTAAACTAGCTACATGCCCAGAACCAGCTCAGTCTGTCTTTCGAAAATATGTATAGCTATGAGCCATAGACATTGTATAGAGTTATGAGCTATGGACATTAGGTAGCATTATGATCTATAGCAGTGTTTCTCAACTCCAGTCCTCAAGGCACCCCAACAGGTCATGTTTTCAGGTTTTCCATTATTTTGCACAGGTGATTTGATCAGTTTCAATACCTTAGTAATTACCACAGCCATTTCATCTGAGGGAAATCCTGAAAACATGACCCGTTGGGGCACCTTGATGACTGGAGTTGAAAAACACTGATCTATAGACATTGTAGTCCATGGAGTCCACTGTAGAGGATTATGAGAGGAGTGGTTCTTATTTTCCATATGTTGTGTAAGAGTCCAACGTTAACATACCAAACAATTTGTAGGACAGGGGGACTAAGAAATCTGAGCTCCTAAAGAAAGACCAACTATCAACAGAAGAACTTGTGTTTTGAAATTATGTACCATTATGAGCAATAGACATTGTGTAGAGTTCTGAGCTATGGATATTGGGTAACCTCATGATCTTTGAACATTGTAGCCCATAGAGTGAACTGTACAGGATTATGAGAGGAGAGGCTCTTGTTTTACTTTTGTTGTCCAACAGTCCAACTTCAACATATCAAACACCTTTTATTGGACAGGTGGGCTAAGGAATCTGGGCTCCTAAAGAAAGACTAACAATCAGTAGAAGAGCCTGTCTTTTTAAATGATATATCATTTTAAGCTTTGGACATTGTTATGTTCTATAGCCATTGTGTAGAGTTCTGGGCTATAAACAATGTGTAGAGTTCTGAGCTTTCGCTATTGGGGTTGATTTACTAAAACTGAAGAGTGCAAAAATTTGGTGCAGCTCTGCATAGTAGTCAATCGGTTTCTAATTCTGCTTGGTCAATTAGGCTTTGACAAAAAAAAACTAGAAGTTGATTGGTTTCTATGCAGAGTAGCACTCTCCAGTTTTAGTAAATCAACCCAATTGGGTACTGTTATGTGCTTTAGACATTGTGTAGAGTTCTGAGCTATGAACAATATGTAGAGTTCTGAACTCCTGGATATTGGGTAGCCTTATGATCTTTGAACATTGTAGTCCATGGAATGGACAGGATTATGAGAGGAGGAGCTCTTACTTTCCTTTTGTTGTCCAAACGTCCAATGTAAACCTACCAAACAACTTTGTAGGACAGGAGGGCTAAGGAATCTGGCCTAAAGAAAAACCAACCATCAATAAAAAAGCCTGACTTTTGAAATTATATCTTGTTTTGAGCTATGGACACAAACTTTTATTTTTAATTTTGTAAAGTTATTAGCTATGGTCATTGAGTCATGAGCCATGCACATTGTGTGCCACAGCCAATCTCAACCAGGGTTCTATGGAACCCTAACGGTTCTTCAGAGGTTGCTAGGGGTTCCTTGAGCTGTGGCTGATTGACCTCCCAACTGATGGTGCCTGCGTAATCCAGGCTCCAACACCAGTTGATAGAGACAGCTGCATGGCTCCAAATATCTTTTTTGCTGTCTATAAGGGAGGCATTCTGATCACCACTGTAGGAGGGGCATTCTTCTCCCTGACCACCAATGTAAGTAGCCGTCTTCCCATTGAATCCTGATGAATTAAATTTAGAAGGGGTTCCTTAATATCTGAAAAGTATTTCAAGGGTTCCTTTAAAATGGTTGCGGAAGGATGATGTAGAGTTATGAGCTATGGACATTGTAGAGAATTATAAGTGGAGTGGCTTTTATTTGCTTTCTATTGTCCAACCGTCCATAATAAAGCCTTTGATTTTTTTCCTGGGAGGTATTGATTATGTTATTACTGGACTAGAAGCCCCCCAGTGCCATTATGCAGTTCCGGTTGAGCTCAGAGGGCGGGTCCCACTCTTCGTAATCCTCATTACAAAGCAGCCTAATTTATCTTTGTTATTATTTGTATGTGCTAGTTTGTTCATTTGTGTTCACAATATCCTCTCCACTGTGCCTTTCTCTAGCATCCAATTAGCAGCACTTAACAGCTGTTAAATGGCGTAATTGCTCGTTGTTAGCTATCCTCATGCAGCATCAACCGAGAATTTAATTGAATGCAATTTACTGCTCACAAGTCCATCAGCTCGGTACAGAAAGGAAGAGAAAAAAAAACTCAAAGAAACAGGAGAAAAAATGAGAAAATCTATGATCTCGATGCAATTTTTTTTTTCCCCTGCCAAGTCAGGAAGGACTGTTCAATAAAATTGGCCTTTGCATTTCACTAGAGATAGGTGAAAAGCTGCGAGTTTAAAGACAGTGTTTGCACATGAAAGTTGAAGGGAATTAAGTGCTTTTTCTGTGCCAGTGGAAATTTACTGAGGAGATAACGGGGACTTTGTTTCGTAAAGTTTTCCAAAAGTTAAATTGGCCACAGCAAGGTCTTTTCACTGTCCTTGTCTGGAGCGCCATTAGGTCCTGAAAACTTTTTTTTTTTTCTATACTATGGTGAAAGTTTAAAGGATGGTGTCAGTCAATCATAGAAATGTTGCATACATACTGAGAACACTTGTTAGTTGGCTCTTTAATTAAAGTTGCATTGTCATCTCATAACAGGAGGTGCCTCATGGTGCAATCACTAAAATCTCATAGAAGTTTTAAAAAATGTTCTTTAGGAATTACACAAACTCTACTCTTGCAGTTGCGACCACCCTGCACTGCAATGGTTAAATGCTACTTTAGCCTAGGGCAGTGATGGCGAACCTTGGCACCCGAGATGTTTTGGAACTACATTTCCTATGATGCTCATGTACTCTGCAGTGTAGTTGAGCATCATGGGAAATGTAGTTCCAAAACATCTGGGGTGCCAAGGTTCACCATCACTGGCCTAGGGATATATGGTTTAGGTGTTGTAACGCACACCTGCAAGAACCTCTGGTGAACGTAGTCCTGTTCCCCTGGTTAGAGCACTCAAGGCACGCAGCATTTTCTTCACTTTTCCACTGACTTAAAGTAACAAAATTTGTATGGGGATACCCCAAAACTAATGATCTGAACACATTTAACACTCTTCTCCAGCTTGCTGAGCTACGCAAAAATGTCCAGCGGAGTCTCTAATGCTGACAGGGAGGTGACTTTTCCTATTGGACCAAAAAAACTGCACACAGTCACTAACTTTCAGCACTAGGTCAACTACTCACATGGCCACAGAGTCATCGGTTGCCTCCTTACAATATCCCCTGGCACAGTGGCACTCTCTAGTGAGGGAGATGTGAACTCACACCACCATAGGACAGCTGGACACTTTTCCCCAAACTTCTCCCTGGTACTCTCCACTGAGCTTCTCCAGACTCAAACAAACTCCGGGAATAAACTTGTGCGAATAGGCCCCTCAGCTGAAGCCTCAGCTGGGACCTTAATGTCTTTTAGATGGCACCTTCAGAAATCCTGCCCCAGGGGCAGAGCCCCTGCACAGGGGTCTACTCCAGCAGGACTGGACCCAGGAACTCTGCACCTCTTGCCTCAGGCCCCCAGACTATTTATGGAGTTTTCACCACCTTCTGGGCACACCTCCCCTGGGATTGGCTGAAGTCCCATAAATATTCCAGCTGCCCATTCTGTTTTCCCGCCCACTAGAATTCTTTAGAATACACATTTGTTGATACCTCATGGTCCCCAGCTTTGAGGGTTTAGACTGATCTGAGGCTACCTCATGGCCCCCAGCTGTGAGGGGGTAAGACTGATCTGAAACTACCTCATGGTCCACAGCTTTGAGGGTTTAGAATGTGCCACATCCACTTGGAGAATCCCATGCCCCAACCCCTCCCCTGTTACAAGTTCTGCAAGCAATAGGTCACAAAAAGACATCCCCTAGACTGTTTATTGGAGCCATAATGAATGGACTGTTGATTGGGTGACTGTCCGCCTCTGTTTGGGAAATAACCAGTTCAATTCAGCAGCCCCCTGTGAGGGTAGCACTACACATGTGTGCTAAAAAAAAAATGCAAAAATGGCTCTGTTGGTTAATGCGCTATAACACGTTGCGATAAAATTGCTTAGCCGAAATGGGCCCACATTATTCTAAATTATATTATTATACATTGTATTTTGTGACTAACTTGTGGACCTTCAGAATTCTGGAAATATTTGGACTAGTCTGACATTTCCTCCTCAAACTTCTACTTGGAGCCCCAAGAAAACAAGTTATGCAAATTCGGCTCATTCTCTCATTTCGCAGGTTTATCAGCTGGCTGAGAGTTCCCATCCGTACTTTAGACAAACAATTTGTATCATAAGCAGGAAACGTGGCCGCATTACATTCGATGCAATCGCAAAGTGTAAAAGAGGGCAATGCATCAAAGAGACGTCTGTATAGAGATCCCTTGCAGAGATCCATCACGCTGTGCTGAGTCTGGAGGGCAGAGCAGAGGGCGATGCATCATACGGGGAACTATCATGCAAAGGAAATTAGCATTCTGCTATTACAACGAGTACCAGCTTCCTGCGATAGGATCGTACATGCCATTGACATTAAAGAGTAACTGTATTGTACCGTATTTTCCGTGTGCATCAATTATTGCCTCAGAGTAAATTTGATGCGACTTTCTCAAGTCTTGACATGTTTGCTGTATCGTATTTGCATTGTTGTACTACAAATATGGACTTGTAAGTTCTCCCCCTAGTGGCCTGCTTCCTAATAACAGTTGAGATTCCACGTAGAAGACAGTCATTATTAAATTAGATCTAACCCAAATCATTAAAACCTCAAAGAATTTAAAAAAATATATATATTTTTTGAGATCTTTACTTTCATTAAATAATCCCTGGTGATCCTACCATGAAGGTCCTTGCTCAGACACTTCCTTTTATAGGGTAATAACGGTCTCCCAACTGTGGTCTTGTGTTGTCACCCTTTCAAATGCTCCCCTGGTAGAGGGGAAAAAACAATTGCTATCAAGCATCCGGGACGCCGCTTTCCCAACCCGACCCATGTAAAGTGGGCCTCAGCCAGCGCTACCCCACCATTTATTTTTCTTTATTTTTAAATTTTTGGTTTGTCCCATTCACCACACATTTTTTTTTCACTCTATCAATTCACCACTTTTTACATGTATACTTTTTCACTTCACTCAGCCTGTCAGTGCTCAGACCATACGCCGCACACCTCGTCAAATTGGTCTGCATGGCTGTCATCCCAGAAGGGAGACTCTTCTAAAGATGATGCATAAGAAAACCTGCAAACAGTCTGCTAAAGACAAGCAGACTAAGGACATGGATTACTGGAACCATGTCCTGTGGTCTGATTAGACCAAGATAAACGTATTTGGCTCAGATGGTGTCAGGCGTGTGTGGCGGCAACCAGGTGAGGAGTGCAAAGACAAGTGTGTCTTGCCTACAGTCAAGCATGCTGGTGGGAGTGTCATGGTCTGGGGCTGGCACTGGGGAGCCATGAATGTCAACATGTACTGTGACATACTGAAGCCGAGCATGATAGCGACCCCAAACACACCTCCAAGACAACCACTGCCTTGCTAAAGAAGCTGAGGGTAAAGGTGATGGACTGGCCAAGCATGTCTCCAGACCTAAACCCTATTGAGCATCTGTGGGACATCCTCAAACGGAAGGTGGAGGAGCGCAAGGTCTCTAATATCCACCAGCTCCGTGATGTCGTCATGGAGAAGGGGAAGGAGGACTCCAGTGACAACCTGTGAAGCTCTGGTGACCTCCATGCCCAAGAGGGTTAAGGCAGTGCTGGAAAATAATGGTGGCCACAAAAAATATTGACACTTTGGGTCCAATTTGGACATTTTCACTTAGAGGTGTACTCACTTTTGTTGCCAGCGGTTTAGACATTAATGGCTGTGTGTTGAGTTATTTTGAGGGGACAACAAATTTACACTGTTATACAAGCTGTACACTCACTACTTTACATTGTAGCAAAGTGTCATTTCTTCAGTGTTGTCACATGAGATAGAATAAAATATTTACAAAAATGTGAGGCGTGTACTCACATCTGTGAGATACAGTAAAACCTTGGATTGAGAGTAACTTGGTTTGAGAGCGTTTTGCAAGACAAGCAAAAATTTTTGATACATTTTGAATTGATATACAAGCGATGTCTTGATAAACAAGTAGCGTCATATCACTACAGAGTATAAAAGAGAAGAGAGGCGCCTCTAAGTGTAGCAATATGGTTACATTTAATGAAGGTACAACATTTAGCAACTCACATGGTTGATGATTAAAAGAGCCACATCTAAGTATGCAGGCATCCGGGGTAAAGCTGTCCACATAGACCAGGGGTAGGCAGCACCCGGCACTGGTGCCGCAAGCGGCACACAAAGCCTCTTTTGCCAGCACTCGACTCCCTCCCCATCAGCAGAGCAGTGCAGGGAAGTGTCAGTGAGACACTAATGCATTCCAATTTCAGAATCCCCCATGCGGCATCTGCACTGAGGGGGAGGCACTGCGCCCCCATACATTGTAAAAGATGGGAAACTTTGTTTGCTTCTCTAACTTTGCAGTAGCAGCGATCGTCAGTTTTGTGATGGGAAAGAGATTGGGTGGAGTTCTGCTGGGGGCGGTCCCTGTTTCCAGGAGGAGGACTGTCATTGGCCACTGCTAAAGCCAAACAGTCTTGCTAGCAAGGGCCACCATCTGGAGGAAGATGACTCGTTTGGTTGTCACTACCAATCTCAGAAAGAAGAGATTTCACTGTGATTGAGAAAACCACAACCAGATGACAGTTTTTGGAATTACTGTTGAGCTTCTGGGAACTTTGTTTAAACTATTCCTGAACTTTTGCATTACTTACTACTGAACCCCGGCACTCTGTGTCACTTTAAGCCACAGCCAGTATTCAGAATCAGCACAATGAAAATCACACCCAACTTTTCCTGTGGTGCAGAGCGCCGCACTTTTTCTTAGCTGTGGGGGCCCAACTTATGATCCTGCACACAGGCCCACTGCTTTCAGAAAATGCCTCTGACCTGAGCTCATCATTGTGCATTCCAGATGCTTGTGTGTGACACGGCTGGATGCGAGAGGCGGATCAGCAGGAGGAGTGTGCCAGGACAGGTAGATGTGTCTCATCTCTGCTTCCTTTCACCACTCTGCATATCATAGATGGGAAGAGGGAGGGTACAGTGGTGGAGCAGATGAGCAGGAGGGTACAGCAGTGGGGAAAATGAGCAGAAGGTGTTCAGAGGTGGGACAGAAGAGCAGGAGGATATAGCGGTGGGGCGGATGTGCAGGGAGGTACAGTGGTGGAAGAGATGAGAAGGGGCTTCAGCAGTGGGACAGAAGAGAAGGGGGGTACAGTGTTGGGGGAGATGAGAAGGGGGTTACAGTAGTGGGACAGAAAAGCAGGGGGGTAGAGCAGTGGGGTAGATGTGAAAGGAGGTATATTTGTGGGACAGATGAGCAGGGGGAACAGAAGTGAGACAGATGTGCAGGAGGTACATTGGTGGGGCAGATGAGAAAGCGGGTTACAGTGGTGGGGCAGATGAGCAGCTGGGTTCAATGTTAGGACAGATGAGAAGATGGTTCAGTGGTGAGACAGAAGAGCATGGGGATTCGTCAGTGGAGCAGATGTGCAGGGAGGTACAGTGGTTGGGCAGATGAGAAAAGGGGTACAGTGGTGGGACAGAAGAGCAAGGGGGTTACAGTGGTGGGAAAGAAGATAGGGGGTTACAGTGGTGGGACAGAAGAGCAGGGGGTTACAGTGGTGGGACAGATGTGCAGGGGGTTACAGTGGTGGGACAGAAGAGGGGGTTACAGTGGTGGGACAGATGTGCAGGGGGTTACAGTGGTGGGACAGATGTGCAGGGGGTTACAATGGTGGGACAGAAGAGGGGGGGGTTACAGTGGTGGGACAGATGTGCAGGGGGTTACAGTGGTGGGACAGAAGAGGGGGTTACAGTGGTGGGACAGAAGAGCAGGGGGTTACAGTGGTGGGACAGATGTGCAGGGGGTTACAGTGGTGGGACAGATGTGCAAGGGGGTTACAGTGGTGGGACAGATGTGCAGGGGGTTACAGTGGTGGGACAGATGTGCAGGGGGTTACAATGGTGGGACAGAAGAGCAGGGGGTTACAGTGGTGGGACAGATGTGCAGGGGGTTACAGTGGTGGGACAGAAGAGGGGGTTACAGTGGTGGGACAGAAGAGCAGGGGGTTACAGTGGTGGGACAGATGTGCAGGGGGTTACAGTGGTGGGACAGATGTGCAGGGGGTTACAGTGGTGGGACAGATGTGCAGGGGGTTACAATGGTGGGACAGATGTGCAGGGGGGTTACAGTGGTGGTACAGAAGAGGGGGGGTTACAGTGGTTGGACAGAAGAGCAGGGGGTTACAGTGGTGGGACAGAAGAGCAGGGGGTTGCAGTGGTGGGACAGATGTGCAGGGGGTTACAGTGGTGGGACAGATGTGCAGGAGGTTACAGTGGTGGGACAGCTGTGCAGGGGGTTACAGTGGTGGGACAGATGTGCAGGGGGTTACAGTGGTGGGACAGAAGAGGGGGTTACAGTGGTGGGACAGATGTGCAGGGGGTTACAGTGGTGGGACAGATGTGCAAGGGGGTTACAGTGGTTGGACAGAAGAGCAGGGGGTTACAGTGGTGGGACAGAAGAGCAGGGGGTTACAGTGGTGGGACAGATGTGCAGGGGGTTACAGTGGTGGGACAGATGTGCAAGGGGGTTACAGTGGTGGGACAGATGTGCAGGGGGTTTCAGTGGTGGGACAGATGTGCAAGGGGGTTACAGTGGTGGGACAGATGTGCAGGGGGTTACAGTGGTGGGACAGATGTGCAGGGGGTTACAGTGGTGGGACAGATGTGCAGGGGGTTACAGTGGTGGGACAGAAGAGCAGGGGGTTACAGTGGTGGGACAGAAGAGCAGAGGGTTACAGTGGTGGGACAGATGTGCAGGGGGTTACAGTGGTGGGACAGATGTGCAAGGGGGTTACAGTGGTGGGACAGATGTGCAGGGGGTTACAGTGGTGGGACAGAAGAGGGGGTTACAGTGGTGGGACAGAAGAGCAGAGGGTTACAGTGGTGGGACAGATGTGCAGGGGGTTACAGTGGTGGGACAGATGTGCAAGGGGGTTACAGTGGTGGGACAGATGTGCAGGGGGTTACAGTGGTGGGACAGATGTGCAAGGGGTTACAGTGGTGGGACAGATGTGCAAGGGGGTTACAGTGGTGGGACAGATGTGCAGGGGGTTACAGTGGTGGGACAGAAGAGCAAGGGGTTACAGTGGTGGGACAGATGTGCAGGGGGTTACAGTGGTGGGACAGATGTGCAGGGGGTTACAGTGGTGGGACAGATGTGCAAGGGGGTTACAGTGGTGGGACAGAAGAGCAAGGGGTTACAGTGGTGGGACAGATGTGCAGGGGGTTACAGTGGTGGGACAGATGTGCAGGGGGTTACAGTGGTGGGACAGATGCGCAGGGGGTTACAGTGGTGGGACAGATGTGCAAGGGGGTTACAGTGGTGGGACAGAAGAGCAGGGGGTTTCGGTGGTGGGACAGATGTGCAAGGGGGTTACAGTGGTGGGACAGATGTGCAATGGGGTTACAGTGGTGGGACAGAAGAGCAGGGGGTTACGGTGGTGGGACAGATGTGCAGGGGGTTACAGTGGTGGGACAGATGTGCAGGGGGTTACAGTGGTGGGACAGATGCGCAGGGGGTTACGGTGGTGGGACAGATGTGCAAGGGGGTTACAGTGCTGGGACAGAAGAGCAGGGGGTTACGGTGGTGGGACAGATGTGCAGGGGGGTTAGTGATCTGAAGTGTGGAGTTGCAGAAATTGGGGCTGGTTTGAGGCGTGAGAGTGCAGGATGGTAATTTCTCACTACTACTCAAGTAGTTTACAGCATTTACTTTATAAAAAATAAATAAAAAATTGCGATTGAGCGTGTGAAGCTGACATTTTTTTGTTATAAAATCAGCACTCTCAGTTTCTTTGAAAATATTTTTCGGCACACTGTGCTCAAAAGGTTGCCTACCCCTGACATAGACAGTCCTCCTCACCGCCATCAATGTCATCTCTTCCATGCTGCGCTCCACGAGCGCTTCAAGCCTCGCTTTGAAATTGCTCTACTGCAGGGTAGTCTTCCCGGTCACGATTGCAGACTGACAGCAGTGAGAGCCGGCGGTGCGGGGGATGGTCTATGTGGACAGCTTTACCCCAGATGCCTGCATACTTAGATGTGCCTCTTTTAATCATCAGCCATGTGAGTTGCTAAATGTTGTACCTTCATTGAATGTAACCATATTGCTACACTCAGGCCTCGTACACACGACCGATTTTCTCGGCAAGAACCAGCAAGAAACTTGCTGGCAGAGAGGTCCTGCCGAGTAAATCGGTCGTGTGTACGCGGCTATCGGGTTTCTCGTCGAGAAAACCGACAAGAAACCTCGACGAGAAAATAGAGAACCTGCTCTCTATTTTCTCGTCGAGATTCTCCTCGGCATGTTTCTCGACGAGAAAAGTGAGTGTGTGTACACTTACCTGTCCTCCCGGAAGCCCGCGCATGTTCGAAATGAATTCGATGCATGCGCGGTAGCTTCCTAGGCATACGTAGGGTATACCAAGATGGCGGCGACGGCATCGAATGTGACGAGCGCATGCTCGTCGTAGTCGATGACGTCACCGCGTACGCTCCATTCAAAGAACCGCGGGTTCTTTGAAACGAGCGTGTGTACACTCGGCCGGGACAAGTTTCTTGTCCAAGAATCTCGTCGAAAAAAACGACATGTTTTTTTCAACGAGAATCTCGGCCGTGTGTACGAGGCTTCAGAGGCGCCTCTCTTCTCTTTTATACTCTGTAGCTCCTGCTGGATTTTGCTTCTAATCCCCTTGTGGAGGCCTCCATTTGTGGATGGACATTTTATGGTTACACAACCAGATCACATTGCTGTAATCTTTTTATATGGACTATAAACTGAAGGATTTATGAATAAATGGTTGTGGAACAAATCATTTGAGTTTCTTTTATTTCTTATGGGGAAATTTGCTTTGATATACAAGTGCTTTGGATTACAAGCATGTTTCTAGGAATTAATTATGCTCGCAATCCAAGGTTTTACTGTACTGTGTATGCATGCAATAGCGCCCATAGAGCTGTGCTGACAGCGCACGCCCTGCGTGCTCCTGGCACAAAGACCGGCGGCTCATGGAAAGTTTTCCGATCATGTGACCGCCGTGACAGCCAATCACAGCGGTCACATGGTCACAAGCCCCGCCCACTTCCCAGCTTTCCAAAACCCTTAAAGGGCTGGTGGGAGCCGGCACTAAGGGTTTATTATTTCTCTGAGATTGCTGTATCATGAAGCCAATTCAGACACACGCAGTACCTAGCGGCGTTCCCCTTTATGTGTCTGTATCGCCGCCTCTCGCTCATCCATTCGCTCGGCGGTTTGGAGACATATGCTCGGAATAACGGGAAGCAGAAATAAATTGCCCTGACGCTGGGACGGCTATTATCCGCTCAGTTCCCAGGCTCAGGTGTACGTGCCTCCTAAGGAAGAGACATTAAATGAGTTTGTTAGGCGAGGAACAGGTCTGCCGTTTTCATTATGACTTATAATTGGTATTAAAAACTCAGTGTGAAGCGGCGAGATTGGCCGCCTGCAGCCTGGAGATTATATAACGGCTTGGGCTCTTCACAATCGCCTCTATTGCCGTGTTTATCTTTGTTTATTTTCTTTTCTCCTCCGGCTTTTTTTGGCGCGTTTGTGTTTTCCTTTTTTCCATCCCCGCACTCCCACCCCTGTCTGTTGTGGCATCTCCGTGGCCTGTGTGGGCACCGTTTTGGCTGGCGCCCAATTTGTCCGATTTGGGGCGGGCACCCTCTGGTGTTATAGAAGGCTCTGAGTCTTCATGTATTGTGGAGATAATCCCCCGAAGGCACAGAAAAATATTAAAGTAGGGGACTTGAAGCTACAGTTTTTTTTTTTTTCTATCCTTTTCCGCTATGCCCCGTGATCAACCTTTTTAAAGTGGACCCTTCAGGAAATGTATCGTTCTCCATGAAAATGTTCCTGACATCACACTATACAATAACAGAATGTTTTTTTTCTAATTAAAAATAAGTTCTTGTGCTTCAGTCCAGTGACATTGCCTAGGCTGAGATGATGTCATCAGTCTGCTGCAGGCAGGAGGAAGCATTTCCTCAGTCTCCTCTCCCCCAGTGACCAGACTGCAACATTGTAACTTTGCGGCTCTACCTTCTACTATTAAAACATAGTTCTTGAACTTCATTGCAGTGGGGGGTTGAGATGATGTCATCAGTCTGCTGCAGGCAGGAGGAAATATTTTCTCAGTCCCCTCCCCCCCAATTGATCAGATTGCAACAATGCAACTTTGCAAGTCACAAGGTGCATTGATTTTTAAAGAGGACTGTAATAGCAATGATCTCTAGCAGATCCACTGCACTTCTAATGCATTTTCCAAATCCAACAACTTCTAAAGCACTTTAAGTCTCTGACCCTTACTTGCAGCATGCTCATAGTCTCTGATCATCTCCTGAAGTATGTCTGCAGTCTCTAACCATCTCTGACATGATGTCTGTAGTTTCTGACCTTCTCCTGTACTATGTCTCCAGTCTCTGACCATCTCCTGTAGTATGTCTCCAGTCCCTGACCATCTCCTTTAGGATGTCTGCAGTCTCTGACCATCTCCTGTAGTATGTCTACAGTCTCTGACTATCTCCTGTAGTAATTCTGCAGTCTCTGACCGTCTCCTGTAGTATGTCTTCTAGTCTCTGACCATCTCCTGTAGTATGTCTCCAGTCTCTGACCATCTCCTGTAGTAAGTCTGCAGTCTCTGACCATCTCCTGTATTATGTCTCCAGTCTCTGGCCATTCCCTGTAGTATGTCTGCAGTCTCTGACCATCTCCTGTAGTATGTCTCCAGTCTCTGACCATCTCCTGTAGTATGTCCCCAGTCTCTGACCATCTCCTGTAGTATGTCTCCAGTCTCTGACCATCTCCTATAGCATGCCTGTAGTCTCTATTCTAAGAAAGAGGTTGGAGAATTATTTCCATTATTTCTATGAATGGCCATGTGCGTGGGAAGTGGCTTCATGAATTACACACCACTGAGAAGAAGTATTGCCCAATGAGAATTGTAAAGACACAATCCCATTGGATAACATTAATTCCCCTGGTAAACCTATTGGATATTCAAGTACAAAAATAATGACACAACTATACGGGAGAAATGCATTACTAAAAGGTTAAAGGTATGGGCTCACTGTATAAACCCCTCCCGTGGATTCCTCCAGTACAGCATACAGTTGAAGAGAAGCTAAAAATTTCTCCCACTGCCAAGCAGAATAACTGACAAGTCAATACAGGCCGTCCATAACGAGCCCTAGATGGGGCGAAATTACCATACGTGTTGCGGAGATAATGAGGCTCCTCTACACCTTTAGGATTGCTCTGTTTTATTGTAGATCTCGTCTTTCTTCTGTTCTATCGACTTGAAGCTGTTTTGCTACTGTGGCCAGTTTATTAGACTGATCGACGTGAAATCTCTGCCAGAGCGTCCAGAAAGCTCTTTGCTTCTGCTTAAATCAGGGGTGTCCAAACTTTTTTCAAAGAGGGCCAGATTTGATGAAGTGAACATGCGTGAGGGCCGACCATTTTGCCTGACATTCTTTGAACCATTAAAATTCGGTCTAAGTGTGTTCGTTCGAGCAATACACTGCCCAACAAGAATTCTCTTGCCTTTGTGGCTGTGTGTGAGTAAAGAGATGAGCTCAAGCGTATTATTTGGATATACCGTATTTATTGGCGTACAACATGCACCTTCACTTTAAGAGGGAAGTTTCAGGAAAAAAAATTAAAATTTTAAATAATGAACTGTGAAGCAAAATAAGGGTCAGTGCCCATCTGCAGACCCCCAATTGGCAGGAATGCACTCACCCACCATTGCCAGGAATGCACTCACCCACCATTGCCAGGAATGCACTCACCCACCATTGCCAGGAATGCACTCACCCACCATTGCCAGGAATGCAGCACCCACCATTGCCAGGAATGCACTCACCAGTGCAGCCTGTCCCAAGTGTCCATCTGCAGCTGTGCCCAAAAATTAAGCTTTATCGTTTTTAAATGTTGCCGCCCGCAGAGATACTTGGAGCCGGATGTCCTGTGTACTCGGCTCCTCTCGCAGTCTAGACCCTTGGCCCAGCTCCTATGATGGACATAACACAGGTCCAATAGCGGGACTGGGCATGACTGCGAGCAGAACCGAGCCTAGCCGAGTACACAGTACACTCGGTTCGGGCTATTTCTGCGGCGCTCGCTCCCCTCACAGACACATACCAGGGATCGGCATATACCACGCACCCACGATTTTCTCCTGATTTTAAGGGGAAAAAAGTTTGTGTTATACGCTGATAAATACGGTATATCTTTTGTGGCCCCGGCGCTAGGAGATCGTCGGGGGCCACAAAAGATATATATGTTTAGATAACCAGGCGGGCCATTCAAAACCGGGCTGCGGGCCATAATTGTCCCGCGGGCCGGACTTTGGACATGCCTGGCTTAAAGGAAACAGTCTCTGACAAACCAGAAGGCCCCTGTGCCCAACTAGGGTTGCCAGTTTTTCTTCAAGCCAAACTTAAAAACTTTAGCAACACACAGCAAACTTTTTTTTTCAGTATACATTATAGGATAACAGACCTGGAACACCTTTGGGTGCTCTAAAGAGAATAGTAATGTGGCGTGCATAGTGCCCTCTCACCCTCCTGCCAGGCCCTGTTCCAAGCTACAGTCATGTCTGAATATTGTGTCCAGGTTTCAGGAGGACACATTCTGGACACGTGATTCAAAACCGGGACTGTCCGAGTGAATCCCATGCCCAACCTGCAGCCTGTGGGCTTATGGCACTTATTGTGCAGGACTTGGGCCCCCGCAGACAGTATTCTTTGTTTTCCTGGTTTCTTTCTTTCACTCTATCTTACTGTATGCACCTGCACTGCATCAGAAAAAAAAAAGGTGCAGGTACATTTGTTATCCACTCTGGTGTGTTGGCAGTCCATTAGAATGATAATTTTGCAAGCCAGAAGCTACAATCCCAATGTATTCTAAACAAAACATAAGCACTTTACTAAGGCATACCAGAGGTTGTGCCAAATATGCCGCCGTAAAACGCTACAGCCCTGTGAACCCCACTTCCAACTTAGAACTAAAATTATACAACCGACACACCTTTTGGAGTAAAATTGTTTTCCTTAGAACAGAAATATGGAACAATACCTTAGAACAGAAATATAGAGCAATAACAATAATGACACCCCAGGTTGGCGATCCTTGGAGGCACTACCGAACCAACACAAAAATGGTATCTGCAGAACCACTTAAGGGTCCTCAGCCACAGAACATCGGCTTGAGGACAAAACCAAGATTCCCGCTGACATCTCCATTTCCACAAATTCCCGTTAACCCACCGTTAACTGGAATTAACCATATGACGCCATACCATAGACGGGTCCTTACTCTGATAATACACAGAAATTTTGGACACCTCCAAGGACCCCCAACCACCATACCACTACAACCACCCAACAAGTCCACCATCCACAGGGGCGGGAGGGTGGGAAGCTTCTTCTTCGTCTGTCAAAGTCCTCTGACCCCAAATACGTGGCCCCTCCCTAACCTGACATTTTACCCAATCACTGTCTCCACAAGTGGTACCATTCCTGACTAGACATGTGCAATTTGTTCTGTTCCGAATTTGTTTTTTAACAAATTTTGACAAATTCATTGATTCCGAAACATCCAAATTAACGAAAACCCATTTAACGAATTTTTCTGAATATTCGTAAATTTGAATATTCGTAAATTCCAATACCTATAATTTAATAGTTAGTTATTATTAGTTAGTTAGTTAGTTAGTTAGTTAGTTAGTTAGTTAGTTAGTTATTCTTTAGAATTTTCAGATTTTTCGTTCTTATTTTCGGATTCTTGAATTTATGAATTTTCGAATTTTCAAATTTACGAATTTACGAATTTTCAAATTTACGAATTGTGATCATAACGAATGACCCGAAAAACAAACAAAAAACGAGTGAAACGAAAACAAACCATTTTTTTCAGCAGTGCACATGTCTACTCATGACCATATACTGACCATATACTGTAATTAACATAGCCATGTATATGGTACCCCAAAAAGGAAAAAGACAAATCAATAGAGCCTGCCAAGAGGTCCACTATTCTTCCCCCGGGAGCTGTGAAGGGGCAGGGAGATGACAAAAACGTGATGTGCTATATATGAGTTTTTTCATATACTTTGCAGCCTGACCACCATGGCGTGCGTTGGCAAGCATCTTACAATTAACCATACTCCCCTGTGCCTCTCCTGAAGAAGCGAGAAATGTTTCACGAAACGCGTCAAGATTAGTTGCACAGTTGCTCCAGATTGATGGTGGTATCTTTATAGCATTTGTAGGTCCTATCAAAAAGGTTTTTTCCATATGATACACCATTTATGCATTGATGTTCATTAACTAGTTGTTATATTGTATGTGGTTTTTAAATGTATGTGAATACATTTTTCATATTGTTTATATATTTTGTTTGAGGTGTGACTCTTTAAAAGTCCAGTGGGCTAAAAAAAAATTGTTGTGTGCATACTATTTTGGGGCTGAGACACTACCTCTACCCATTTCACATCAGCTCTTTTTGTATGTCTATGTTAATATGGAGTTTCCTACTTTGTGTCTATAACAACCTCCAATCTTCTAGGCTGGAGGACTTTCCATAAGATTTCTGAGTGTGTCAGTAGGAATTTGTACCCATCAAGCCAAAACAGCATTTGCAAGGTCATGTGCCAATGTTGGATGGGAAGACCTGGGTCACAATAGGCGTTCCAATTCATCCCAAAGGTGTTCAGGAGGGTTGAGGCCAGATATCTATGGAGGCCACTCAAGTTCCTCCACACCAAACTCATCAAACCATGACTTTATGGAGCTGGCTTTGTACATAGGGGCACAAACATAAGAAAAGGGCCTTCCTTGAACTGTTACCACAAGCTTGAAACAGCACATTTGTCTAAAATATCTTTGTACGCTGTAGCATTAACAATACTCTTCACTGGGAACACCTGAGAACACCTGAACTCCAAAATTTGGAGGATGTCCCCATTTATTTGCCTATATAATAAGGTATGATGATCAGGTGCCAATAAACTTCTGACCATATTATTTACAGTATATGAGTCTTTTGACACCTGACCTTCACACCTACTTATACAGGCTAATGTATCGGGAACACCCTTCATTTGCCTAAGGTAATGCGTTTCCATTGAAGGGTACTTACAGCATAGAAAGACATGTTGGACAATTGTGCTCTTTAATCTTGTGGTAACAGTTTAGGGAAGGCTTATTTTGGTTCCTGCATGACTGTGCCCATGTGCACAAAGCCAGCTCCATAAAAACGTGTTTGATAAGTTTGGTATTGAGGATTTTGAGTGTCCTCCCTAGAGCTCTGACATCAACCCTACTAAACACTTTTGAGATGAATTGGAACACCAACGTGAACCAGGTCTTCTCATCCAACATCACTACCTGACCTCACAAATGCTGCTTTGGCTCATTATTGCCCATATAAGTAGGTGGGATGGCCAGGTACCAATAAACTTTTGACCATATCACTTATATGAGTCTATTGGTAGATGACTATTACACCTACATATATGGGCAAATATACAGGGACAGCCTTTCATATGGTTGAGTTAATGTGCTTCCAGTGAAGGGTACTGTCAATGCTACAACATATAAAGACATTTTGGACAATTATGTCCTTCTATCTTTGTGGTAACAGTTTGGGGAAGGCCCCTTTCCTATTCTAGCATGACTGCGTCCCTGTGCACAAACTCATTAAACACATCTCTATAAAGACGTGTTTAATGAGTTTGGCCTGGAGGATTTTGAGTGTCCTCCATACAGCTCTGACCTCAAATCTACTGAACACTTTTAAGATGAATTGGAACACCAATGTAAACCAGGTCTTCTCATCCAACATCAATACCTGACCTCAAAAATGTTCTTTTGGCTCACATTTGCCCATACAGTATATGTAGGTGTGATGGTCTGGTGCCAATAGACTTTTGGCGAAACTAATGATACTGAGTCTATCGGTAGATTTCCATTACACCTACTTTTTTGGGCAAATTTATGATGACAGCCCTCCATGTGGTTGAGTTATGCCCCGTACACACGATCGGACCTTTGTCCGACCAAACTCACAACGGAATTACGATGAAATTCCATCAGAGAAAAATAGAACATGTTCTATATTTAAACTCCGATGGAATTCATCGGAATTTCTCCGATGGGGCACACACACGGTAGGAATTTCCGCTGGAAAAAGTCAGTCAGACTTTTTCCATCGGAAATTCCTATCGTGATTACAAGGCATTAGTGTGTTTCCAGTGAAGGGTGCTGCTAAGTGCTAAAACTACAACATATAAAGACATTTTGGACAATTATGTCCTTCCATCTTTGTGGTAACAGTTTGAGGAAGGCCCCTTTCCATTCCATAAAGAACCCAGAGGCCCCAGGACCATCCATCTCCTGCCCTCTTTTTCTTTTGATATCATCGCTGGTGGTTCCATGTCCTCTGCTTCCTTTTCTTTCTCGTACATCACGGGACACAGAGCGGCATAGTCATTACTATGTGGGTTATATAGTTTACCTTCAGGTGCTGGCACTGGCAACTTCCAAACCGGAAGTACCCTCCCCTATATAAGCCCCTCCCATCCGGGAGCACCTCAGTTTTTTGCCAGTGTCTAAGGTGTTGGCCAAGAAGTAACATGTGTTTTTCACTGAGCTTGCGTACAGGTTCTTTTGGGCCTCAGTAAGCTATTCCGGATCCGACCAAAAAAGCTTCATAGCTAAACGGTCGGTACCCGGGCCTTGCAGAGAAGAGCAAGGTTTTGCCTGTAATGCTTCTCTTAGGAGAGCTGGACCCTGGGATCCAGAGCTCTGGTCATACCCACGACCAAGATGTTTTCTGTGCAGGGTGCTATACAGGTCCAGGGGAGTGGAATCCTTGGGAACCCGGTCCCTGAAGGTTTAATTACAATGCCTGCCGTGAGAGGTGAAGTTTGGGCTTCTGTGGACCAAACAAAGTCCTGCGGCGGGGAAAAGGTAAGTGGGGGCCCCTCAGGAACTTGGTTCTATTGAGGGGACCCCCAAGCCTAATATGTCTTTCTTCCTGTTACCTAACGGTATTCCCGCTAAATATTATGCATGCCTGTAACTACTAAAAAATGTAATAATTTTAAGAGTGGTCAAGAAAAAAAAAAAATGGTTAAACCGCGGTACCTGTGTTAAACCACTAGAGGCCGCTGTGGAACGTTGTTTTCTTGTCATATGGATTTTTTCTTTCCAAGTCAAAATCCAGGCAGATGGTGAGTTCTCTGGATGGGAAACTGTTTCCTCTGCCATGTTGCAATGCTCGTCCATCCCCTGGCCCTGTGGCAAACAGGGCCCTGGCTTCTGTCCCTAGTTCCTTTCAAAAAAGAGCGCCGAAGGCGCACGTGCCCGCGCGCGTGCGCGTGCACGCGCCTCTATTTATAGAGGTGAGCTGGAAAAAGGGGCGGAGCTTGGTGGATGACGCTCTGTGCGCGCCGCAGCGCTTCTGCGCATGTGCGGGCGTCCCAGCATGTTAAAAGGCACAATTATGTGTTGTGAGCTGGCTATGGAGTGCAGAGACAGAGCTGGCAACATTTAAAAAAGGCATACAGCAAGCGGTTGATGCAGGCATCCCCATAGAAAGGCACATTAGTAGACACCAACTGTTTTTATAGCAGCAATTGTGCTAGACTATTGTCAGTAAGTGGTGTATTTCGGCTGGAATACCTCAGCTTTGGGCTTAGGAATATGCCGTCTAAAAACTCCGGGACTAAAAATCCCAGGAAGCATAGGGGGTCTCCTTCGGGCTCTGAGGATCTTGGGCATGCTTCGGCTGCACCAATCTCTCCTGAAGAATCAGAGGTTAGTGACCGTAGAGCACCCTCAGGAGTACCTGGTACTGTGGCTGTCCTCAGTTCACCTGCTCCTGTGTATGTAACAGAGGAGGTTTTTTCCTCAGCTCTGGGAGGGCTGGAAGAGAGATTGTCAACATTGATCGCTGCTTCCCTGTCACAGGGAAAAAGCGCTCGATCTCCGTCTCCTCCCTCAGAGTACCTGTTAGCAGAGCAACAGTCCCATACAGGGATCGACCTACCTGAAGGGGATCAGGATGAGGTTGATTCTGTTGTAGAGGAATCAACAGTGGAAGAGCCATTCTCAGCATCACATGCTGAAAGATTATGGGTTCAGTCCCTGACTAACATGGTCCGATCAGCATTTAAAATGCCCCTTGCGGAGCCATCATCCACTTCTGTCTCCTCGTTGGGGTCGCTAAAAGCTCCCCAGACTGTTTGTTCCTTTCCAATCCATCCTTTACTGGAAGGGCTCATTTACCAGGATTGGGAACATCCTGATAAAATATTTACTCCCCCCAAGAGATTTCCGGTGGTCTATCCCATGGAGGATAAGTTTATCAAAAAATGGAGGGTCCCTACAGTGGACGCAGCCATCTCTTGTGTGAATAAATCACTGACATGTCCAGTAGATAATGTCCAAATGTTCAAGGACCCAATAGATAAAAAATTGGAGTCCTTATTAAAATCTGCTTTCTCTACAGCAGGCTTGGTGACACAACCAGCAGTGGCAGCTATTGGGGTCTGCCAAGCAGTGAAGGATCAGTTGAAACAGGTCTTAAGGGACTTGCCAGATCAGCAGGCTCTTGCCCTAGCTGATCTACCTAGAGCCTTATGCTTTGCGGTTGACGCCATAAAGGATTCAATCCATCAGGTCTCCCGCCTTACGCTGTCTGTAGTACATATGCGCAGGCTTCTATGGCTCAAAAACTGGTCTGCTGAAGCTCCCTGTAAAAAATTGCTGGTCAGCTTCCCATTTCATGGTGAACGCTTATTCGGGGAAGACCTGGACAAATATATCCAGAAAATTTCCAGCGGTAAAAGTACACTCTTGCCGGTTAAAAACAGAGTTAGAGGTCCCTCTTTTAAGAGGCCTGCTTCTCCAGTCCCTAGGACATCGGCTGTGAAACAGTTCCGACAGCCTCCTTGGTCAAATCCCGGGGGTAAAAATCAGGGACAATCGCAGGGTAACAAGAAACCCTGGGTCAGGAGAGGTACAAAACCTCCCCCAAAGTCAAATGCATGAAGGGTTGCCCCCACTCAATCGGGTGGGGGGAAGACTTCAGTTGTTCGCAGAGACCTGGCGGGACACGATCAGAGACAGATGGGTGCTCTCCGCAGTAAGTCTGGGATACAAATTGGAGTTAAAAGACTCCCCTCCTTCCCATTTTATAAGGTCAAATGTGCCAAGGGATCCCCGGAAGAGAGGATTCCTCCTGTTGGCACTAGAACAACTATTGCTCCAAGGAGTAATTATGGAGGTTCCCCTGGAAGAATGGGGGTTCGGGTTTTACTCAAACCTCTTTACAGTCCCGAAGCCAAACGGGGACGTGAGGCCCATATTAAATCTAAAAGGGCTAAACAAATTCCTACATATCAGGACTTTCCGGATGAAGTCGATCCAATCGGTGGCCACTGCCCTACAAGGGGAGGAATGGTTAGCCTCGATCGACATCAAAGATGCTTATTTGCACATTCCCATCTTTCCAGTCCACCAAAAATTTCTACGCTTTGCAGTAGAAGGGCGCCATTTTCAGTTCAGAGCCTTACCCTTCGGTCTGGCCACAGCACCAAGAGTGTTCACAAAAATTCTGGCCCCATTATTGGCCAATCTAAGAACACAGGGTGTAACGATAATGGCATATCTAGACGACTTGTTGCTGATAGACCACTCAGTGGAAAAACTAGAAGTGGTCGTTCACAAGACAATCAAGTATCTGGAATCTCACGGTTGGATTATCAACCGAGACAAGTCAGCCCTAAAACCAGTCAAAAGTCTGGAATACTTGGGGCTAAGGCTGGATTCAGACCAGAGAAAAAATTTCTTGCCTCAAGAAAAAGTGTCGTCTTTGAGAGATTTGATCCACCTAGTGGGTACAAAAAGACAGCCGTCCATACGCCTGTGCATGAGGCTGCTGGGAAAAATGGTGGCATCATTCAAAGCAGTACCCTACGGTCAATTCCATTCAAGGAATTTGCAAAGGGCTATACTGTCAGCCTGGAACAAAAAAGTTCAGGCCCTAGACTTACCAATGTCCTTGTCCCCTTCCGTTCGCAAGAGCCTCCGTTGGTGGTTGGTTCCCCAGAATCTGGAAAAAGGGAAATCCTTCAGTCCGATTTCTTGGAAGGTGGTCACTACAGATGCCAGCCTTATAGGCTGGGGAGCAGTACTGGAGCAATGGTCTCTCCAGGGCAGATGGTCGGATGCAGAAAAGGCCCTGCCCATCAATCTCTTAGAGATACGAGCAGCCCGGTATACCCTAGTAGCATGGACATCCAAACTCCAACGGTGCCCTGTCAGAATTCAATCGGACAATGCCACGGCAGTGGCATATATCAATCATCAGGGTGGCACCAGGAGTCGTGCAGCCCAGAGGGAAGTAAATTGCATCCTGAAATGGGCAAAAAGATATGTCCCAGCCATATCCGCGGTATTCATTCCAGGAGTGGAGAATTGGAAGGCGGACTTTCTAAGTCGCCAACAATTATGCCCAGGGGAATGGTCCCTTCACCCCAAGGTTTTCCGGACAATATGTCAGCGGTGGGGAACACCGGATGTAGATCTGCTAGCATCCAGATTCAACGCAAAGGTGGACAGGTTTGTCTCTCGGACAAGGGATCCCCTAGCTTGCGGCTCGGATGCCCTAGTGTTCCCTTGGGATCAGTTCAAGCTGATATATGCATTTCCACCGCCACAATTGTTACCTCGATTACTCCGCAGAATCAGGGTAGAAAAGAAACCAGTGATTCTGGTGGCTCCAGCGTGGCCCCGAAGAGCATGGTATGCGGAGATTGTAAAAATGTCTGTGGGGAGTCCTTGGACCCTCCCACATCGTCCGGACCTGCTTTCGCAAGGACCGATATACCACCCTTCCTTACCAGCCCTAGGTTTGACGGCCTGGCTATTGAAGCCCACATTCTAAAAAAGAGAGGTCTCTCTAATCCTGTGGTATCTACCATGATCAATGCCAGGAAGCCGGTATCCAGGCAGATCTACTATAGAATCTGGAAGGCGTACATCGCCTGGTGTGAGGCCAAGAAATGGCATCCACGTAAGTACGTAATAGGTAGGATTCTGGACTTCCTACAGTGGGCTGTAGATAGGAAGCTTGCCTTGAGTACTATCAAGGGTCAGATTTCGGCCTTGTCAATATTTTTTCAAAGGCCCTTGGCTTCGCATTCACTAGTCAAAGCCTTTATACAAGGAGTGATGCGTATTAGCCCTCCGGTTAATATTCCCATATGTCCATGGGACTTAAACCTGGTTCTGTCGGTTCTACAGAAGCAACCATTTGAACCATTACAGCACATTTCCTTGGTTCTCACCAGGAAATTGATTTTTCTAGTAGCCATTTGTTCGGCTAAAAGAGTGTCGGAATTAGCCGCTATGTCCTGTAAAGAGCCATATCTGGTTATCCATAAGGACAGAGTAGTGTTACATACTCATCCAGCCTTTCTTCCTAAGGTGGTATCGAGGTTTCATTTGAACCAAGATGTGGTTCTTCCTTCCTTTTTCCCCAAACCTAGTTCGGTAGAGGAAAAGTTATTACATTCTTTGGATGTAGTAAGAGCAGTTAAAGCTTATCTAAAAGCCACTGCTCAGATTCGTAGAACGGATACTTTGTTTATTCTGCCGGAAGGCCCCAGAAAGGGTCAGGCAGCGTCAAAATCTACTTTAGCCAAGTGGATTCGACAGGTCATTATGCAAGCCTATGGCTTGAGAAGGAGACCGCCTCCGTTCAAAGTTAGGGCGCACTCCACGAGAGCAGTTGGAACTTCCTGGGCAGTGCATCACCAGGCCTCCCTGGCTCAAATCTGTAAGGCCGCAACATGGTCTTCAGTTCACACGTTTACTAGGTTCTACCAGGTGGACGTTAGAAATCAGGAGGATGTCGCCTTTGGGCGCAGGGTGTTGCAGGCCGCAAAAGATCCTCATGTCTGATAGCGCTCAGCTTATGTATGGTGTATCCCCCCCCCTCATTGGGCATTGCTTTGGGACGTCCCACATAGTAATGACTATGCCGCTCTGTGTCCCGTGATGTACGAGATAGAAAATAGGATTTTTATAACAGCTTACCTGTAAAATCCTTTTCTTGGAGTACATCACGGGACACAGAGCTCCCACCCCTCTTTTGGGGACACTTATTGCTTTGCTACAAAACTGAGGTGCTCCCGGATGGGAGGGGCTTATATAGGGGAGGGTACTTCCGGTTTGGAAGTTGCCAGTGCCAGCACCTGAAAGTAAACTATATAACCCACATAGTAATGACTATGCCGCTCTGTGTCCCGTGATGTACTCCAAGAAAAGGATTTTACAGGTAAGCTGTTATAAAAATCCTATGATTTCCTACCATCAAATCTTTCCATATGAGATACAAAAGCCTTGCAAACAAATCTCAAAGATCTAGGAGGCCTCTGGTGGTTCAATATCTTCTACTTCCTTAATTCCTACCATCGAATCTGTCCACCATTTTTCTAACAGTTTGGTAAAAGCCCTTTACTGTTCTTGCATGACTATGCCTCTGTGTACAAAGCCAGCTCCATCAAAAACCCCAGAGGCCCCATGAACCATCTTTTTCCTGCCCCCCAAATTTGTCCAGATGAGATGCAAAAGCCTTGCAAACAAAACTCAAAGATCCAGAAGGCCTCTGGTGGTTCCATATCTTCTACTTCCTTATTTCCTACCATTGAATCTGTCCAACATTTTTCTAACAGTTTGGTGAAAGCCCTTTACTGTTCCTGCATGACTATGCCTCTGTGTACAAAGCCAGCTCCATCAAAAACCCCAGAGGCCCCATAAATCATCCATCTCCTGCCCCCCAAATTTGTCCAGATGAGATGCAAAAGCCTTGCAAACAAAACTCAAAGATCCAGAAGGCCTCTGGTGGTTCCATATCTTCTACTTCCTTATTTCCTAACATCAAATCTGTCCAGATGAGATGCAAAAGCATTGCAAACAAAACTCGAAGGCCCAAGAGGCCTCTGGTGTTTCCATATCGTCTACTTCCTTATTTCCTACCATCAAATCTGTTCAGATGAGATGCAAAAACCTTGCAAACAAAACTCAAAGACCCAGAAGACCTCTCATTTCATTGTATCCCATACATTCCAAAAATATACTGTAGCGTTCCATTTCTGTCTTCCGTCTTGCCATACGCCCTTATGGTTCTGTTTATTTTTTCCCTCAGATTCCTAACACTGAAAATCACAGGTTTGACAAAGTAGCTAAGAACAAGTCTGTGCCGCCTAGATCAGCAGGAAGTGTCTCACTGTCATGGCTCCCCGCGGGAAAGATCTGCAAAGTGGAGTCCACTGCATAAACAACCATCAGACAGCCAGCAACCTGCGCTCTTTACATAAACACTGCATTAAAAGGCATCCTGGGAGTGCAAACAGACTTAAGGCAATGCCACGAAAAGGCTGCTTATTTGATCTTTCAGGAAATAATGCTTGTCGGAGAATACATTTCCGTAAGGCTGTCTAACAGGTCTCGGCGCAGCGATAAAACATTTTTCCCTCAAACGGTCGGCTGCAAAGGGAAGGTTTTTATTTATTGTAAAAGGCGTTTAATTTGAACTTTGTGCGCCCGTCAATCCGCTAGAATGTATTTCTTTGCCAGCTGATACGGCGATTTAAATGTGCATTATTCTAAGTTGGTGAATGTTAGGAGTAAGCAAGTTTGGAGAGTGCAGAGAGGCCGATAGGATGGCCTAATCTCACACAGACTTATGCCACAAAAGCTGGTTTAATTCAGTGATAAAGCGGAATGTGTTTCCAGGAGAAAATAATCCAATCTCCTTTCAGAGCAAAACATTCCGATAAACGAGGAACTATTCCCATTCACTTCTACTAATATGTTTTGGTTATCATTTGATAGGCGTCTCCTCCGAGCCAAGGTATACGGAATGCAAAATATATTGTACTGTGCACAGCGAGGGAGGCTTGTATTGGGAGTTTATTTGTAATTATATTGTCAGAAGTTTTTTATGAGAAACTTGTAGCTTACTTGTAATCAAGGGTCTCCCTCCCTTCCTTCCTTCCTTCCTTCCTACCCTCCCACCTTCATTTTTCCCTCCCTTCTTTCCTTCCTTTCTCTCTTCCTTCCTTCCTTCCTCCATCCCTTCCTTTCTTTCCTTCCTTCCCTTCCTTACTCCATCCTTTCCCACCTCCCCCCTTCCTTCCTTCCTTCCTTCCTTCCTTGCTTCTCCTTCCCTCCCTCCTTTTTTACATTTGTTTCTTCCTTCCCCTCCTTCCTTTCTTGTAATCAAGGGTCTCCCTCTCTTCCTTCCTTTCTTCCTTTCCTCCCTCCCTTTCCCCCTCATATTTTCCTTTCCTTCCTTATAATCAAGGGTTTCCCTTCCATCCTTCATTACTTGTAATTAAGGGTTTTCCTTTCTTCCTTCCCTAATTGAAATCAAGGGTCTCCCTTCCTCCCCCCTTCCTTCTTTTCTTTATTTCTTCCTTCCTTCCTCCCTTTCCCCCTCCAACTTTCCTTCTCTTCCTTTCTTACTTGTAATTAAGGGTCTCCCTTCCTCCCTCCCTTCCTTTCTTCCCCCTCCTACTTCCATTTCTTCCTTACTTGTAATCAAGGATCTCCCTTCCTCTCTCCCTTCCTTCTTTTCTTCCTTCTTTACCTCCCTCCTTTCTTCCTTCCTCCCTCCATTCCCTTCCTTCCTTCAGCTTTCCTTTCCTTCCTTTTTTTACTTGTAATCAAGGGTCTCCCTTCCTCCCTTCCTTTTTTTCCTCCTTCCTTTCTTATAATTAGGGGTCTTCCTTCCTTCCTTCCTTCCTTCCTTCCTTCCTTCCTTCCTTCCTTCCCTGCTTCCTTCCTTGCTTCCTTCCTCCCTTCCTCCCTTTCCCCTCATACTTTCCTTCCTTCCTTACTTACTTATAATCAAGGGTTTCCCTCTCTTCCTTCAATACTTGTAATCAAGGGTCTCCCTTGCTCCCTTCCTAGCTTCCTTCTTATCTTTCTTTCTTCATTCCTTCCTCCCCCCTCCATCCTTCCTTTCCTTCCCTTCCTTCCTTCCTTGTAATTAAGGGTCTCCCATCCTCCCTTCCTTCCTTCCATTCATCCTTCATTCCTTCCTTCCCTCCCTCCCTTTCCCCCTCATACTTTCCTTTTCTTCCTTATTAATCAAGGGTTTCCCTTCCTTCCTTCCTTCATTACTTGTAATTAAGGGTTTTCCTTTCTTTCTTTCCCTACTTGTAATCAAGGGTCTTCCTTCCACCCTTCCTCCCTTCTTTTCTTTATTTCTTCCTTCCTTCCTTCCTTCCTCCCTTTCCCCCTCCAACTTTCCTTCTCTTCCTTTCTTACTTGTAATTAAGGGTCTCCCTTCCTCCCTCCCTTCCTTTCTTCCCCTCCTACTTCCCTTCCTTCCTTACTTGTAATCAACGGTCTCCCTTCATTCTTTTCCTCCCTCCTCCCTTCCTTCCTCCCTCCATTCCCTTCCTTCCTCCCTCCATTTCCTTCCTTCCTTCAACTTTCCTTCTCTTCCTTTTTTTACTTGTAATCAATGGTCTCCCTTCCTCCCTTCCGTTCTTTCCTCCTTCCTTTCTTGTAATTAAGGGTCTTCCTTCCTTCCTTCCTTGCTTCCTTTCTCCCTCCCCCTCCCCCTCCCTTCCCCCCTCATACTTTCATTCCTTCCTTACTTATAATCAAGGGTTTCCCTTCCTTCCTTCAAAACTTATAATCAAGGGACTCCCTTTCTCCCTCCCTAGCTTCCTTCTTATATTTCTTTCTTTCTTTCTTTCTTTCTTTCTTTCTTTCTTTCTTCCTTCCTCCCCCCTCCGTCCTTCCTTCCTTTCTTTCCCCCGCCAACTTTCCTTCCCTTTCTTATTTGTAATTAAGGGTCTCCCTTCCTTCCTTCCTTCCTTCCTTCCCCCTCCTACTGCTCTTCCTTCCTTACTTGTAGTCAAGGGTCTCCCTTCCTCCCTCCCTCCCTTCCTTCCCTTCTTCCTTCTTCCTTCTTTTCTTCCCTCTTTCCCTCCCCCCTCCCTTTCCTTCCTTCAATTTTCCTTCCCTTCCTTATTTTACTTGTAATCAATGGTCCCCCCTTCTCCCCCCTTCCTTCCTTGTAATTAAGGGTCTTCCTTCCTTCCTTCGTTCCTTTCTTTCTTCCTTCCATTCCCTACTTGTAATTAAGGGTCCCCTTCCTTCTCTCCTCTTCCCCTCCTACTTCCCTTCCTTCCTTACTTGTAATGAAGGGTCTCCCTTCCTCCCTCCCTTCCTTTCTTTCTTTTAGCCATCTCTTTGCCTTATTTCTGCCTGCAGGCTTGACTGGGACTTTCATGTGCACCAATGGTACAATTGGGCCCCACTGCTAGCTGGCTGAAGAGCTAGGACTAAAGACTGCACTTAACAGCTATACATGTGCATTTTCCACTAAACAATCCTGTGTCTATTTCCTGGTACAAATTCACAGTCAAACTGAAAGTATCCATACTGGTGACTTTATAAGTGTTTGGAGTAACTTTTAGTCAACCAGGTGTGTCAGAGGGGCTGAGGTTATTTTCAGAGTCAAGGTGCAGAACAGAGAACCCAAATTACCAAGCGGCTCAGCACTACATACTGTATCTATAGCCTCTCTCCCACCTTCCATGATCTGCCTGCATTGCATAGAGAAGCACAGAGAGCCAGTGATGACATCAATGTGTTATGATAAAGTTAGAAGAATGGAAAATAAACTCCAGCTTCAATTGTCCAGCCGATACATTTTGAAATCTAAGGACGCATCCAGGGGCAAGTATGTATATCTCTGGGATGTTCCCTAGAAGACCATTGATCTGATACATGGTATACATGGAGAGGAGTTATATTTAGAAACAATGTATCTTCTTCTCAGGTAACTTGTCATAAATAAACATGATCTCTCTTCCTCGCAGTGGGGATTTCATTAATGATTCCCCCGTAGCGTACAACCTGCCCCCCGTGCCCTCGTTAGCCGACCCATATAGATTATTCTCATCCCGATCATTCAATGTTTTTGTTTATTTTTATCTGCATGGCAGGTAATGAGCTGACAGCGAGCCGTGGACTCCTGCCAGCCATTAATGGTGGAGACGACGCAGGCGACGGAACGCTGCAGAGGACATCGGGGGGGCTCAATTAACTAAGTGGGGCTTTCAAACCGGCCAAAGGAGGGAAGAAGGGAAGAAGGCAAGAAAGGAAGGAGGGAAGAAGATGAGGAGAAAAGAAAGACATAACGGAAGCAGGCAAGAAGGGAAGGTGGAAAGGAGGGAAGATGGGAAGGAGGGAAGGAGAAACTGAGGGAAGGAGGGAAGGAGGAAAGGAGGGAAGAAGAGAAGGAGGGAAGGAGGGAAGGAGAATAGGAGGGAAGGAGAAAAGGAGGGAAGGAGGAAAGGAGAGAAGAATGGAAGAAGGGACGGAGGGTAGATGGGAAGGAAGGAAGGAGGAAAGGAGGGAAGGAGGTAAGAAGGAAAGGAGAAAAGAAGGGAAGAAGGAAAGGAGGGAAGAAGGAAAGGAGGGAAGAAGGGACGGAGAGTGGAAGGGAAGGAGGAAAGGAAGGAGGAAAATATGAAAGAAGGGAAGGAGGTAGAAGGGAAGAAGGGAAGGAGGAAAGAAGGGAATGAGGGAAGAAGGGAAGGAGGAAAAGAGGGAAGGAGGAAAGAAGGAAGGAAGGAGGGAAGAAGGGAAGGAAGGAGTCAAAGTGGGAAGAAGGGATGGAGGGAAGAAGGAAAGGATGGAAGAAGGGAGGGAAGAAGGGAAGGGAGGAGGGAAGGAGGGATGGAGAGAAGAAGGGAAGAAGGGAAGGAGGGAAGAAGGGAAGGAAGGAAGAACGAAAGGAGGGAAGAAGAGAAGGAGGGAAGGAGAAACTAAGAGAAGGAGGGAAGATGGGAAGGAGGGAAGGAGAAAAGGAGGGAAGGAGAAAAGGAGGGAAGGAGGAAAGGAGGAAAGGAGGGAAGAATGGAAGAAGGGACGGAGGGTAGATAGGAAGGAAGAAGGGAAGGAGGGAAGAAGGAAAGGAGAAAAGGAGGGAAGAAGGAAAGGAGGGAAGAAGGGACGGAGGGTGGAAGGGAAGAAGGGAAGGAGGGAAGGAGGAAAGGAAGGAGGAAAATAGGAAAGAAGTGAAGGAGGAAAAAAGGGAAGAAGGGACAGTGGGTAGAACGGAAGAAGGGAAGGAGGAAAGAAGGGAAGGAGGGAAAGTGGAAAGAAGGGAAGGAGGGATGGAGGAAAGAAGGAAAGGGTGGAAGGAGGGAAGAAGGGAAAAGAGGGAAGGAAGGAGGGAAAGTGGGAAGAAGGGAAGGAGGGATGGAGGAAAGAAGGAAAGGATGGAAGGAGGGAAGAAGGGAAAAGAGGGAAGGAAGGAGGGAAGAAGGGAAGGAAGGAGGGAAGAAGGGAAGGAAGGAGGGAAGAAGGGAAGGAAGGAGGGAAAGTGGGAAGAAGGGAAGGAGGGATGGAGGAAAGAAGGAAAGGATGGAAGGAGGGAAGAAGGGAAGGAAGGAGGGAAGGAGGGATGGAGGGAAGAAGGGAAGGAGGGAAGAAGGGAAGGAAGGAAGAAGGGAAGAAGGAAAGGAGGGATGGAGGGAAGGAGGGAGAGTGAAGGTAATCATTAAATCATAGTTTTTTTAATTGAAACCATGAACAGGATCATAACCAACTAATTTATAATAGGCAAATCTGCTGTGCGGTATGAAGAATTCTCTGATAAATGCTGAGTGAGGATTGGCTGGGCCGGTTTTGAGAAAATTGTGTGATCGGAGCCGATCTCCAGAAGCCGGTGGCAGCATGTACGAGCAGGGGGACGAGCACACAGACCCACATTTTAAAGCCCCAGTCCGGGCTGCTGTTACATTTACCCCTCCGCACCACATGGGTTAGATCTGATCTCCAGCCTTCCCTTCAGACTTGCACAGTTGTAGCGGCTCCTTTCCTCAACTAAAATGGCTTACTCTGATTTCATTGCACACTGTGAGCTGCTCACAATGTGCAATAGAAGCTGCAGTAAATCAGAGCTTGCCTCATTTCCTGGCTGGTGGACACACATCATCATTTAGTGCTCTCCATCCTGTCTGTCCCTGGCCCATCCCTTTCATTCATTGGATCTCAGTTCTTGCAATTATGGAAGGTCAGAATCACACGCAGGTGTTACCTGGAGTCCTGGAGTGCTCCCTGCAGGGCCCTACTGTCTCCCACAACGCCCCTGCAAAGCCCCCAGTCTTCTGGAGAGACAATATAACCTACAGTTGCCCACCCAGATCCCTCCAGAAACCCCCCTACAGGGCCACCACGTATGCTGCAGAGGCCCCCCAACCAACCCCCTCTAGAACCCCAACCCCCCACCCACAGTGATATCCAGCCCTATCCAGAGTCTTTCAGCCCACTCTTTTCATTCATTGGATTTCAGTTATTTCAATCATGGAGGTTCGGGGCATAGGCATGACCTAGGGTGGCTGCTGTTTTCAGGAGGCTATATGTAGCCCCTCCCACCAGCCATAATTTGCCTGCATTGCATACAGATGATGATGTCATTGGAATTCTGATGAGGGGGTGGGGTGAACCATGGAAGGCAAAATATACGCAGAGTAAATGACGTCATTGGAATGCTGTCATTGGAATGAATGATGTCATTGGAATGGATGATGTCATTGGAATGGATGATGTCATTGGAATCAAAAATGTCATTGGAATGGATGATGTCATTGGAATCAAAAATGTCATTGGAATGGATGATGTCATTGGAATTCTGCCATTGGAATGGATGATGTCATTGGAATTCTGATGAGGGGGTGGGGTGAACCATGGAAGGCAAAATATACGCAGAGTAAATGACGTCATTGGAATGCTGTCATTGGAATGAATGATGTCATTGGAATGGATAATGTCATTGGAATGAATGATGTCATTGGAATGGATAATGTCATTGGAATGGATGATGTCATTGGAATTAATGATGTCATTGGAATGGATGATGTCATTGGAATTAATGATGTCATTGTAATGAATGATGTCATTGGAATGGATGATGTCATTGGAATTAATGATGTCATTGGAATGAATGATGTCATTGGAATGGATAATGTCATTGGAATGGATGATGTCATTGGAATGAATAATGTAATTGGAATGGATGATGTCATTGGAATTAATGATGTCATTGGAATGGATGATGTCATTGGAATTAATGATGTCATTGGAATGAATGATGTCATTGGAATTAATGATGTCATTGGAATGGATGATGTCATTGGAATTAATGATGTCATTGGAATGGATAATGTCATTGGATTGAATAATGTCATTGGAATGGATGATGTCATTGGAATGGATAATGTCATTGGAATGGATGATGTCATTGGAATGAATAATGTCATTGGAATGGATGATGTCATTGGAATTAATGATGTCATTGGAATGGATAATGTCATTGGAATGGATGATGTCATTGGAATGAATAATGTCATTGGAATTAATGATGTCATTGGAATGAATGATGTCATTGGAATGGATAATGTCATTGGAATGGCTGATGTCATTGTAATGAATGATGTCATTGGAATTAATGATTGTCATTGGAATGGATGATGTCATTGGAATTAAAAATGTCATTGGAATGGATGATGTCATTGGAATTAAAAATGTCATTGGAATGGATGATGTCATTGTAATGAATGATGTCATTGGAATTAATGATTGTCATTGGAATGGATGATGTCATTGGAATTAAAAATGTCATTGGAATGGATGATGTCATTGGAATTAAAAATGTCATTGGAATGGATGATGTCATTGGAATTCTGCCATTGGAATGGATGATGTCATTGGAATGCTGATGAGGGGGTGGGGTGAACCAAGGAAAGCATAATATAAGCAGATTAACCACTTTAGGACCACCTGTCCGCATTGTACTGGCTTCTACAGGCCTGACGCTTGATTCCGTGTTCAGGGCCCTCCCACTGTTATTGGACAAAGCAGTATTTTGTCGGCAGGTCCCAGCCAATTATTGGCCGGGATCTTACTGACAAAATCCTGCTGTTGCTCGGCTGTGTCCATTCACGGCCCAGAGCCCTGTGTTGATTTTCTCAGGGAACACTCTCTTTGTTTCTCCTCCCTGCAAAGCAGGGAGGAGAAACAAATGTATTTTTAGTAAAAAGCAGCACATAATACACATTGTTAGGCACACATTTAACCCCCTGATTGCCCCTAGATGTTAACCCCTTCCCAGCCAGTGTCATTAGTACAGTGGCAGTGCATATTATTAGCACTGATCACTGTATTAGTGTCACTGGTGATGTCAGTTAGTCATTTCCCATCCAGTGTCAGTTAGTGTCAGATTGTATCGGCGCCAATACTAGTATAAAAAAATAAAAATAAAAATTCCAGTATATGTACCGTAGTTTGTAGACCATGGGTAGGCAACCTGGGGCCCTCCAGCTGTTGCAGAACTACAAGTTCCGTCATGCCTCTGGGAGTAATTATAACTGCCAGCCTTGCAATGCCTCATGGGAAATGTAGTTCCACAATAGCTGGAGGGCCCCAAGTTGCCTACCCCTGGTGTAGACGCTATACCTTTCCCACAAACCAATCAATATACACTTTCTTACCAAAAGCTTGTAGCAAAATACATTTTGGCCCAAAATTTATGAAGAAATTAAATTTTTTTTTTATTGGATATGTTTTATAGCAAAAAGTAAAAAATATTGTTTTTTTTCCCCAAAATGTTAGGTCTAATAGACTCCAGATCTCTCCATAAAAAGGACCTGTCACCGCCCATGCTATTACAAGGGATGTTGATCATCCCTTGTAATAGCAATAAAGTTGATAACAAAAAAAAAAAAATTAAAGTGGTTGTAAAGCAAAACCTTCTTTGCTGCAGCCCCCCTCCCCCTTTTTCTTACCTGAGCCCGATCCAGCGATGTGCATGAGTGCAGCGGCTCCAACCACTGTCTTTCTCCTTACTGGACAGATTGATAGCAGCAGGAGCCATTGGCTCCCACTGCTGTCAATCAAATCTATTGACACGAGACCGGGGGGGGGGCGGGAGGCCGAGTCCCGCTGTCTGTGTCAATAGACGCAATAGTGGGACTCGGGAGCGAGCATGCACGAGTGCCCCCAGGGAAAGCAGCTTTCCGTGTGGGGGCACCCGATGAAGGAGAGGAGCCAGGAGCGCCGATGGGGCACCCCAGAAAAAGAGGATCGGGCCATTCTATGCAAAATCATTGCAGGTAATTATAAGAATGTTTCTTATTTTTATCTTTTTTTTTAGAAGAGGGTTACAGTGTTAAAAAAAAAATGTAATTAAAAAAAAATTAAAAAAATTCAGGCGCTCCTGTTTTCACCCCTGTTGAATGAATGAATGAATGAATTAATGACTTGTATAGCGCTACACATGCGAACTGAATCGCCTCTAGGCGCTTTTTGCAGCCAGTGTCTGCTTGGCTGGTGCGGTCATTTTACCCCGTTCACGCGCAAATGCGAACACACGTACATCCCGCACGCATATGTAAACGGCGATCACACTACAAACATGAGATATCGTTGCAAACGTCAGAGCAAGAGCAATAATTCTAGGACCTGACCTCCTCTGTAACTCGAAGCTGGAAATTTGTAAAGGCTCTTAAAGCGTTGCCTATGGAGATTTTTCAGATTTTCTTTCTTATTTTCAGATTTTCGGATATTCAAATGTACGAATTTATGGAATTACAAAATGACTAATTTACGAAATTCTGAATTTACGAATTTACAAATTTTCGAATTTACGAATTTAGGAATTGCGATCATAACTATTGATCTGAAAAAAGAAAAAAAAGAATGAAACTAAAACGAACAAATTTTTCGTCAGTGCTCATGTCTAGTGCAAATGTTGTTTAGGTACGTAGGTGTTGCCAATATGTGCGTTTGTTTTATGTTTTTTTTTTTTTTAAATGTTACTTTATTTTCTTAAAATTTTTTTTTTTTTTAAAGTTAACTACCGGTATATTGCTATCATATAAGGGGCCAAAAGCCCCCTATGTGAAAGCATTTTAATGTGACAGGTTCTCTTTACCGAGACATCAGGGGTTTATTAGATCCCTGCTGTCTCCCATGCACTCCATAACATGTCCTTAAAGGGCCGGTAAGGTTTTTTTTTTACTTCCAATAAGTCCTATACTATGGAAGGTGAGTTTTTGGAAAGGAAAATAGGAATGTGTTGATTGTGACAAAATCCCCCCCCCCCCCCCCCCCGTGATGTACAGCCCCTCCCCCACAAAGAATGCCAACGCCACCGCAGTAACATTACAGTCACTGGATTCAAAGTATTGACTCAAAGCCAGGAACACAAAATGCCAGCCGTAAGAATAATAATGATAGATTGGATGTAACAAATCAAAGTCATTTTGTGCTAGGAATGCGCTCCATTGTCAATCACAGTGATCACATGACCGGGAAATCCAAGGAAACACTGGGAGCTGGCCCTTTAAGAGCCAGTAATGAGTTATTAACGTCCTATTACCCCTTAAATGTCTCCTTTAGGAGGCACTTTTTCAAAAAAGGAAAATGTCTGATATTTTTTTTTTTACCTAGATAGATATAATCAATCAAAGTAATTTTGTGTTGGAATCACACTTCATTGCGTGCCCCCAGCACTGTGATCAAGCTGTCACTGACACTCCCGGTCACTGTTTACAACCAGAAGCCAGTTGGATGGGTTCCCAATCACATGACCACCATCACTACCAACCACAGTGATCACATGACCGAGAGAGCCCAGGTAGCGCTGGAAGCCGGCCCTTTAAGAGGTTCTTAAAGGGCCAGTAAGCGGTTATTCACTCTCTATGATCCCGTATATTTCTACTTTAGGAGGCACTTTAAAAAAAAAAAAATTCAGATTTTTTATTAACCTAGATAGATATAATTAATCAAAATCATTTTGTACTGGAAGCGCGCTCTCCATTGCACGCCCCTAGCATTGTGATTGAGCTGTCACTGACAATCCCGGTCACTGTTTACAACCAAAAGCCATTTGGATGAGTTCCCAATCACGTGACCACCATCAAAGCCAACCACAGTGATCACATGACCGGGAAACGCTGTAAGCCGCCGTTTTATGAGGTCCTTAAAGGGCCTTGAAGCTGGCCCTTTAAGAGGTCCTTAAAGGGCCAGTAAGCGGTTATTCACTTCCCCTATATTTAGAATTTAGGAGGTACTTTTTCAGAAAGGGAAATGTCTGATTTGTTATTTTTTTTATTATTACCTTTAACCACTTAAGGACCGCCTAACGTATATATACGTTGGCAGAATGGCTCCTGTGGGCAGAACGACGTATATATACGTCACCTTTAAAAAGCCGCAATGTGCCCGCCGCGAGCTCTGTGAGTCCGACCGCGGGTTCCGTGGACTCAATGTCCGCGGGGATACCCGCGATCGTCTCACGGTGAGGAAGAACGGGGAAATGTTAATGTAAACAAGCATTTCCCCATTCTTCCTAGTGACAGGACACTGATCACAGCTTCCTATAATCGGGAGCGGTGATCAGTGTCGTGACACACATAGCCCATCCCCCCTACAGTTAGAACACATCCATAGGACACACTTAACCCCTTCAGCGCCCCCTCCTGGTTAACCCCTTCACTGCCAGTCACATTTACACAGTAATAAGTGCAATTTTATAGCACTGATCGCTGTGTAAATGTGAATGGTCCCAAAATAGCGGCAAAAGTGTCCGATGTGTCCGCCATAATGTCCCAGTCACGATAAAAAACGCTGATCACCACCATTACTAGTAAAAAAATAAAATATTAATAAAAATGCCATAAAACTATCCCCTATTTTGTAGATGCTATAACTTTTGCGCAAACCAATCAACAAATGCTTATTGTGATTTTTTTTACCAAAAATATGTAGAAGAATACGTATCGGCCTAAACTTAGGAAAAAAAAAATATTTTATATATTTTTGGGGGATATTTATTATAGCAAATTAAAAAATATTGCATTTTTTTCAAAATTGGCGCTCTATTTTTGTTTATAGCGCAAAAAATAAAAACTGCAGAGGTGATCAAATACCACCAAAAGAAAGCTCTATTTGTGGGAAAAAAAGGACGTCAATTTTGTTTGGGAGCCACGTCGCACGACCCCGCAATTGACAGTTAAAGCGACGCAGTGCCGAATCGCAAAAAGTGCTCTGGTCTTTGGCAGCCAAATGGTCCGGGGATGAAGTGGTTAAACACTGAATTTTTTTTTCCTGCTTATTTCCTATGGGCCCCCGGAAAGACTTGCAGTCAGATTTCCAGCCCACCCCCCCCTCTCCCGCCACCACCGCAAACACAGAAACTTTACACTCAGGGGATTCAAGGTATTGACTCAAAGCCTGGAGTTAGAAAATGCGAGCCAAAGGAATATGAATAGATATAATCAGTCAAAGTAATTTTATTCCAGGAGCGTGCTCTATTGCACGCACCTAGCGCTATGATTGAGCTGACACTGACACCTCCCGGTCACTGTTTACAATTGGACACTGGTGAATGGGCTCTGGATCATGTGACCACTATCACAGCCAATCATAGTGATCACATGATCGGGAAAGTCCGGCCTTTTAAGAGGTCCTTAAAGGGCTAGTAAGCGGTTATTCACTTCCTTTGACCCCCTATATTTCTACTTTAGGAGGTACTTTTTCAAAAAGCAAAATGTTGTATTTTTTATTTTTTTATTTTATTACCTCTTTAAAGATTGAATTGATTTCCTGCTTATTTTCTATGGGCCCTGGGAAGAAATAGTGATCACATGATCGGGAAAGCCCAGGAAACGCTGGGAGCCGGCCCTTTAAGACGTTCCTAAAGGGCCGGTAAGGGGTTAATGACGTCCGATGGGGAGGAAGGAAATCTTTTTTATTTTTTTATTTTTTTTACCTTTTAGTATAGAATTTATTTTTCATGTCTTTCTCTTATTGTGACAACCCCGGAGACGTACAGTCAGAACTGCCGCGAGTGCCACCGCAAAACGCAGAAATTTTACAGTCACAGGATTCAAAGTATTGACTCCAAGCCCGCAAAGCAGAAAACGCCAGCCGAATGAATATGATTCTGAATAGATATAAGAGATATAATCAATCAAATTAATTTTGTGCTGGAAGCGTGCACCATTGCGTGCCCCTAGCGCTATGAGCTGTCACTGACACCTCCCAGACACTGTTTACAATTGGACACTGGGAGGATGGGCTCTGGATCACGTGACCACCATTCCAGCCAATCATAGTGATCACATGATCGGGAAAGCCCAGGAAATGCTGGGAGCTGGCCCTTTAAGATGCTCTTAAAGGGCCGATAAGGGGTTAATGGCTTCCGATGAGCCCTATATGGCAGGTAACATTTCACAAAGGGAATTTTATTTATTTATTTTTTTCCTTTTTAATATGAATTTGTTTTTCATTTCTTTCCCCTATTGTGACAGCCTCAGAGGCGTACAGTCAGCCTCCTCCCCCCCACCGCCGCGAGTGCCACCGCAAACCGCAGCAACTTTACAGTCACAGGATTCAAAGTATTGACTCAAAGCCTGGAGTACAAAATGCCAGCCGAAGGAATATGAATGATAAATTGGACATAACAAATCAAATTGCAAAGCCTTGGAATACGGCATGAAAAATGACTTTGCGCTGACACTGTCAGGAGCCGTCAGTAAGACGGAGTTAAGGAAAGTAGAGAGCGAGAGAGAGAGAGAGAGTGAGCGGAAAAAAAAAATATATCTCATACATAAAAAATGATAGCGATCTCCAGCCTCACCGTCGCGTGTACTGCTAAGCAGGAGGAACGCTCTGCTCCCTCTGACTTATGTTCTGCGGCCTGGCGCTGCTTCTCCTACTCCGCCGCGATGGTACCTCCGCTTAAGGGTCACCGAGCCGGTATGGAAAAGTCGAAAAACATCCAATTAATTGGATCTGGTGGGAGGCATGGATGTCTCTCGGCTGCTTAACATTGATGGTAACGGCGCCACTGCTAGTTCCGTAAACACTTCCGGACGTACACGTGGTGGGGATACAATGGTAAATGATTTTCTTTGAGGAAGGTGGGGTATAAGAGGTCTTCAAGGTCTGGGGATATGATGGTAAATGTTCTTCTTTGAGGAAGGGGGGTATAAGAGGTCTTTGAGGTCTAGGGGTATGATGGTAAATGCTCTTCTTTGGGGAAGGGGGGTATAAGAGGTCTTCGAGGTCTGGGAATACTGTGGTAAATGTTCTTCTTTGGGGAAGGGGGGTATAAGAGGTCTTCGAGGTCTGGGGATATGATGGTAAATGTTCTTCTTTGAGGAAGGTGGGGTATAAGAGGACTTTGAGGTCTGGGGATATGATGGTAAATGTTCTTCTTTGAGGAAGGGGGGTATAAGAGGTCTTCGAGGTCTGGGGATATGATGGTAAATGTTCTTCTTTGAGGAAGGGGGTATAAGAGGTCTTCGAGCTCTAGGGATACAATGGTAAATGTTCTTCTTTGGGGAAGGGGGGTATAAGAGGGCTTTGAGGTCTGGGGGTATGATGGTAAATGATCTTCTTTGGGGAAGGGGGGATATAAGAGGTCTTAGAAGTCTAGGGATACAATGGTAAATAATCTTCTTTGAGGAAGGGGGGTATAAGAGGTCTTCGAGGTCTAGGGATACGATGGTAAATGTTCTTCTTTGGGGAAAGGGGGGTATAAGAGGTCTTCGAGGTCTGGGGGTATGATGGTAAATGCTCTTCTTTGGGGAAGGGGGGTATAAGAGGGCTTTGAGGTCTGGGGATACAATGGTAAATAATCTTCTTTGAGGAAGGGGGGTATAAGAGGTCTTCGAGGTCTAGGGATACGATGGTAAATGTTCTTCTTTGGGGAAAGGGGGGTATAAGAGGTCTTTGAGGTCTAGGGATACAATGGTAAATAATCTTCTTTGAGGAAGGGGGGAATAAGAAGTCTTCAAGGTCTAGGGATACAATGGTAAATGTTCTTCTTTGGGGAAGGGGGGGTGTAAGAGGTCTTCGTGGTCTGGGGGTATGATGGTAAATGATCTTCTTTGGGGAAGGGGGGATATAAGAGGTCTTCGAGGTCTGGGGATATGATGGTAAATGTTTTTCTTTGGGGAAAGGGGGGTATAAGAGGGCTTTGAGGTCTGGGGATATGATGGTAAATGTTCTTCTTTGGGGAAGGGGGGGTATAAGAGGTCTTCAAGGTCTGGGAATACGATGGTAAATGTTCTTCTTTGGGGAGGGGGGGGGGTATAAGAGGGCTTTGAGGTCTGGGGATATGATGGTAAATGTTCTTCTTTGGGGAAGGGGGGTATAAGAGGTCTTCGAGGTCTAGGGGTACGATGGTAAATGATCTTTTTTGGGGAAGGGGGGGTATAAGAGGTCTTCAAGGTCTGGGGATACGATGGTAAATGTTATTCTTTGGGGAAGGGGTGTATAAGAGGGCTTTAAGATCTGGGGGTACGATGGTAAATGATCTTCTTTGGGGAAGGCTGGGGGTATAAGAGGTCTTCAAGGTCTAGGGATACGATGGTAAAGGTTCTTCTTTGGGGAAGGGTGGTTATAAGAGGTCTTCAAGGTTTGGGGGTGCAATGGTAAATGTTCTTCTTTGGGGAAGGGGGGTAAAAGGGGTTGACCTTGCTTTTACACCTGCCTCTATGGCTGACCAAAGTATCATTGCACAGTGAAGGTTTTTTTTTTTGCCAGTGTGTGGCAAAGAGAGTTGTGTTTGACGTTGGGTGCACTCCAACAGAGCAAAAATAGCAACCGCTCAGATCAATTTTTAACTAGAACACAGGGAGGACGATACATAGAACAATACGAGGATCCCACGGCACGCTCTGCAGCTAGTCGGCAGGAAAAAAGGCTTAAAAATATATGTATATATATAACCAAAAACGAATATATATATGTATACAGTATATAATTTTAACGTGATAACAACCCCAAATACGCCTCCAAGACGACCACTGCCTTGCAAAAGAAGCTGAGGGTAAAGGTGATGGACTTGCCAAGCATGTCTACAGACCTAAACCCTATTGAGCATCTGTGGGGCCTCCTCAAACGGAAGGTGGAGGAGCGCAAGGTCTCTAACATCCACCAGCTCCGTGATGTCGTCATGGAGGAGGGGAAGAGGACTCCAGTGGCAACCGGTGAAGATCTGGTGACCTCCATGCCCAAGAGGGTTAAGGCAGTGCTGGAAAATATTGGCGGCCACACAAAACATTGTCACATTGGACCCAATTTGGATATTTTCACTTAGGGGTGTACTCACTTTTGTTGCCAGCGGTTTAGACATTAATGGCTGTGTGTTGAGTTATTTTGAGGGGACAGCAAATTTACACTGTTATACAAGCTGTACACTCACTACTTTACATTGTAGCAAAGTGTCATTTCTTCAGTGTTGTCACATGAAAAGATAGAAGAAAATATTTACACAAATGTGAGGGGTGTACTTACTTTTTTGAGATACTGTATATATATATATATATATATATATATATATATATATATATTCATACACATATTATGTTACCAACAGAACGTTATTGGCAACCCGGTCTTAGTCCGTAGGGTTTAATATTGAGTTGGCCCACCCTTTGCAGCTATAACAGCTTCAACTCTTCTGGGAAGGCCGTCCACAAGGTTTAGGAGTGTGTCTATGGGAATGTTTGACAATTCTTCCAGAAGTACATTTGTGAGGTCAGGCACTGATGTTGGAGGAGAAGGCCTGGCTCACAGTCTCCGCTCTAATTCATCCCAAAGGTGTTCTATCGGGTTGAAGTCAGGACTCTGTGCAGGCCAGTCAAGTTCCTCCACCCCAAACTCCCTCATCCATGTCTTTATGGACCTTGCTTTGTGCACTGGTGCACAGTCATGTTGGAACAGGAAGAGGTCACCCCCAAACTGTTCCCACAAAGTTGGGAGCATGAAATTGTCCAAAATGTCTTGGTATGCCGACGCCTTAAGAGTTCCCTTCACTGGAACTAGGGGGCCAAGCCCAACCCCTGAAAAACAATCCCACACCATAATCCCCCCTCCACCAAATGATTTGGACCAGAGCACAAAGCAAGGTCCATAAAGACATGGATGAGCGAGTTCGGGGTGGAGGAACTTGACTGGCCTGCACAGAGTCCTGACCGCAACCCAATAGAACACCTTTGGGATGAATTACAGTGGAGACTGCGAGCCAGGCCTTCTCGTCCAACATCAGTGCCTGACCTCACAAATGCGCTTCTGGAAGAATGGTCAAACATTCCCATAGGTCATGTTTTCAGGCTTTCCATTGTTTTGCACAGGTGATTTGATCAGTTTCACTCCCTTAGTATTTACCACAGCCGTTTCATCTGAGGGAAATCCTGAAAACATGACCTGTTGGGGCGCCTTGAGGACTGGAGTTGAGAAACCCTGCCATAGACACACTCCTAAACCTTGTGGACGGCCTTCCCAGAAGAGTTGAAGCTGTTATAGCTGCAAAGGGGTGGGGTCAACTCAATATTGAATCATACAGACTAAAGCCTTGTACACACGGTCGGACTTCCATCGGACTTTTCCGTGGTTTTTTGTCCGAACGGAGTTGGCCGGGAACACCCATAGCATACACACCACAGGACTTTTCTGCAAACTTTCCCAAAACTTTTTACAACATCACGTGGTTTTTCTGCTCTTTTCTGCTCTTTACCGCCACCCTTTGGTCAACTGCTGCTAATGTTGGTTGATTTTAACACTAGTTGTTTTGTCCATCGGACAAAAGTCCGATGGTTTTCTGTACACACGGTCGGACTTTGCTCCATCGGACTTTTGTTGGGCAAAAGTTTGTCCGTTTGCAGACCCAACTTTTGTCCGATGAAAACAAGAAAAAAGCAAAAAAAGTTTGTCCGATGGAGCGTACACACGGTCGGATTGTTGGTCCAACTTGCTCGAAACGAAGTTTGTTGGCCAAAAGTCCGACCGTGTGTACGGGGCTTAAGACTGGGATGTCATTAAAGAACATGTGTGTGTAAAGGCAGGCGTCCCAATACTTTTGGTAATATAGTGTATGTGGCTGCTGTACCATATGTACTTGTATGAAAAAGTATCCTATTCTCTTTATGTTGCTTCCTTTGTGTGATATCCCTGGTGTTACTGCCAGTCCCTCTGCTTTACAATCAAAAACTGACCACACCAGGCATGGGGGCACAGTGTGGTCAGTTTTCTGGCTGTACCGGGAACTGAGCCTGCTCTCCTCCCATGATCAGACTTGTCCTGAACCCCCCCCCCCCCCCCGCACAGCCATTCACCGGAAAGATCAGTGTACTGGTGTTTTTCCTCCCCTAGCTCTAATGCAGCTGCAAACAGATGGAAATAAACAGTGTTTATAATGTTTTTATATCTTTACACAAATGTTTTGCCTTTCATCCTTTGTTTTGCCTTCTTGCGTTGGTGGCAACCAGCCCAACTTTTCCAGTTCTGGTGTCACAGGGACCAGGGCCGTCGCAACAGGACAGGCAAAACAAGCAATTGCTTGGGGCCCCGAGCTGGTCTGGGGCCCCAGCCTAGGGTGCCTGCCTGCTGCCTGTCACTGTCCTGGATTTCCGCCCGGGGTCCAGAGCTCGAGTCCTGCGGGAACGAATGGGAACGGCGTCCCTGCACTTTTTTCACAGCAGGAACGCCATTCCCTTTGCAGGACTCGAGCAGCCGAGCAGATCCGCGGATTGCGGCCATAGGAAAGGCCGTGGCTTCGACCTAGCTCCGGAGCAGCGGCCATCTTGGTACACCCAGCGGCAGCGGCCGAGGTGAGATGTGGGAGATGTGTACAGGGGGGAGATGTGGACATTACAGGGGGGAGATGTGGACAGTACAGGGGGGAGATGTGGAGATTACAGGGGGGAGATGTGGATATTACAGTGGGGGAGATGATGTGGATATTACAGTGGGGGAGATGATGTGGATATTACAGTGGGGGAGATGATGTGGATATTACAGTGGGGGAGATGATGTGGATATTACAGTGGGGGAGATGATGTGGATATTACAGTGGGGGAGATGATGTGGATATTACAGTGGGGGAGATGATGTGGATATCACACGGCCCCCCTGTCCATCCCACGGTCCCCCTGTCCATCCCACAGTCCCCCTGTCCATCCCACGGTCCCCCTGTCCATCCCACGGTCCCACAGTCCCCCTGTCTATCCCACTGTCCATAAACAGTCCTAAACAGCATCTTAATGTTAATGTGTATCTGTATCGCTATGCTGTGGTTCCTGTAGGCTTTGCGTGAGTGTGGGGGGGGGGGGAGTGGGGGGCCTCCATGTCCATTTTGCTTGGGGCCCCCACATTCCTTCAAGCAGCCCTGACAGGGACAGGAAGTGAGGGACAATCTCCCCAGTGAAGTATTTTATTTAAATAAACAATGGACATAAATGTAATGCCGCGTACACACGACCGTTTTTCTCGACGAGAAAAACTACATTTTTCCCATTCTACGAGAAAAACGATAATCTGTGGGCTTTCTGTCGTTTTTTTCGACGAGAAAAACGGCATTAAAAACGACGAGAAAAATTAGAACATGTTCTAATTTTTCTCGTCGTTTTTTTCGACATGTTTTCCGCGGCAGTGTTTCCCATAGGGAAACGCTGCCGCGGAGCCCACACACGGTCGTTTTTTTCGACCAAAAAAAAAATGACATTTAAAACGGCCGTGTGTGAGGGGAACAAGCTGTTCCTCGTTTTTAACGTCGATTTTCTCTACGGTGTTTTCACCGTCGAAAAAAACGATCGTGTGTACGCGGCATAACTCTTTACTTTAGTTTCCAAAATGATAAAAAGAAAAAAAAAAAACAGCTGAAGTATGATTGTCTCTATTGTAGAGCCGCTTTAAAACGCCACCCTCTGCCCCCTCCTGGTAAAGCCGGGTATTACACATTTCAATAACACCAGTAAGTCTTTGTGCGCCGTTGATCTCCATAACATCAGCGCTGACACACCTGAGCGTCACAGTGAGTCTATCTGCTCATCTCTGTCTTTCAAGTAGCGGCTAACTAAATTGGATTTTTATTTATTCTCTGTCTGCAAAGTATAAAGTGACGGAGCATTATAAGGGGGCGCCAGGCAATTAACCTGTCTGCGTCCCGGGATCTGACAGAAACAGACTCCAGAGGGAGCGGATAAACATGGATGTGAAAGGCCAGTGATGGCAAAACCGCAAACAAAATCAAATATTTGCTCTGCGGTAATACTTACATGGTCAAAGGGGCATCTCGGGACAACGTGTTAATCTATCAGCCAACTGTGTACATAATGCAGCAAACATCAATGTTCTGCTAAAGGCAGAAAGTCCCACCGATGTACTCTAAAGATTCGTAGACTACAGGGCAGCCATAGGCGTGCGCACAGGGTGTGCCAGGTGTGCCCAGGCACACCCTAATCACACTGTGCAGCACAGATTCCCCCTACTGCCCTCTCCACCTCTTCCTCCCGCAGCGTTTCCGACTTCCCTCCTCTCCTCTCCTGCTGGCTGTTGCTGCGGAGATGTTTTAGGATGAGTGGGCAAAGGGACCAGTAAATATGTAATTTACTGGCCCCTTCCCTTTCTGAATGAACATTGTGAGTGATCGGTAGTGTTTGTTTAAGCTTTGGGGTGCACAACCCTAATGCAATAGGCTGCACACACCTATGAGGGCAGCCAAATGGCTCTTCACAGTTATTGTGTGCAGGACTGCAGGCTCTTGCCAGTCGTTTGATCCCTAAGATCAACATTTCTTGGCATGGCGTCCGTAGACAGTAGGATTAGAAAAGATCTCTTCCTGAGTGACCAAGGGCGGGCATAACTGCCGTATCGGTGCTCTCGGTGCCAGCCATATATTTTTGGCTCAGAGTTTTCGACTTTTGTGAGCACCCATGTTTCTACTCTATGGGCAGTCCCTAGTTAACGTCACCCTAAGACCCTCATTCACATGACCAAATTTGCGGCGCCATGGTCAACTTGGACGTTTAAATGAGGCCTACCAAGGTGATCTCCTTCTGTAGTCACGACACAACCTGGTACTTCCCAGTAGGCATGGGCGTCCGCTCCATAGGGCAAGGGGGGTCGTTTGCCCCCCCCCCCGGAATTCGAGAAGGTGTTGGCCAAATTGGCAGTGTTCTACACCCTCCGCCGCCCTTACACCCACTTCCAGCCCCGCTGGACCTGCTGAAGGTGAGAAGGAAGGAGAGCCAGGCTGTGTGTGCAGTATGGAGGGAGGAGGAGATGTCCTACAACACGTGTGTGTGTGTGTGTGACTGCAGAGACATGACGTCATAGGACACGTCATACATATGGTCAGTGTGGTCAGTGTGCAGTGTAGTGGTCAGTAGTCAGTGTGTAGTGTAGTGGTTAGAGTGTAGTGTGTGTAGTGTCCAGAGGTGCAGGGTGCTGCTGTGTAATGTAAAGGGGTGCAGGGTGCTGTGTAATGTAAAGGGGTCCAGTGATGCAGGGTCCTGTGTAATGTAAAGGGGTCCAGTGATGCAGGATGCTGTGTAATGTAAAGGGGTCCAGTGATGCAGGGGGCTGTGTAATGTAAAGGGGTCCAGTGATACAGGGTGCTGTGTAATGTAAAGGGGTCCAGTGATGCAGGGTGCTGTGTAATGTAAAGGGGTCCAGTGATGCAGGGGGCTGTGTAATGTAAGGGGTCCAGTGATGCAGGATGCTGTGTAATGTAAAGGGGTCCAGTGATGCAGGGGACTGTGTAATGTAAAGGGGTCCAGTGATACAGGGTGCTGTGTAATGTAAGGTGTCCAGTGATGCAGGATGCTGTGTAATGTAAAGGGGTCCAGTGATGCAGGGTGCTGTGTAATGTAAAGGTGTCCAGTGATGCAGGGTGCTGTGTAATGTAAAGGGGTCCAGTGATGCAGGGGGCTGTGTAATGTAAGGTGTCCAGTGATGCAGGATGCTGTGTAATGTAAAGGGGTCCAGTGATGCAGTTGACTGTGTAATGTAAAGGGGTCCAGTGATACAGGGTGCTGTGTAATGTAAAGGGGTCCAGTGATGCAGGGTGCTGTATAATGTAAAGGGGTCCAGTGATGCAGGATGCTGTGTAATGTAAAGGGGTCCAGTGATGCAGGGTGCTGTGTAATGTAAAGGGGTCCAGTGATGCAGGGGGCTGTGTAATGTAAGGTGTCCAGTGATGCAGGATGCTGTGTAATGTAAAGGGGTCCAGTGATGCAGGGGACTGTGTAATGTAAAGGGGTCCAGTGATACAGGGTGCTGTGTAATGTAAAGGGGTCCAGTGATGCAGGGTGCTGTATAATGTAAAGGGGTCCAGTGATGCAGGATGCTGTGTAATGTAAAGGGGTCCAGTGATGCAGGGGGCTGTGTAATGTAAGGGGTCCAGAGCTGTGGGGTGCTGTGTAATGTAAAGGGGTGCAGGGTGCTATGTAATGTAAAGGGGTCAGTGATGCAGGGTGCTGTGTAATGTAAAGGGGTCCAGTGATGCAGGGTGCTGTGTAATGTAAAGGGGTCCAGTGATACAGGGTGCTGTGTAATGTAAAGGGGTCCAGAGCTGTGGTGTGCTGTGTAATGTAAAGGGGTCCAGAGGTGCAGTTGTGGAGAGGGGGTACACAGTAGTGACAAAGAGATATTTAAAGATGCAGGGGGCACAGAGGGGTGTTTTTACATTTTAACGTGGGGGGGTCGCTTTTAACCCCCCGCTAGCGATCAAAGAAAGGGTAAAATGCGACTGTGTATCACCGCTTCTGAAGCACCCCCTCCTGAAAACATTTCAGCGGACGCCCATGCCAGTAGGCACTGTAGTTGTAGACTTCCTCTGGCCTCCCTAAGACTTTATTCACAGGATCGAAGTGGTGAGGCAAGCAGGGCTTTTTTTCAGCGGGAAAGCGGGGGAACGCAGTTCCGGCACCTCCTGGACTGACTGTATGTAATGGCAAGGGGTGCTGGGGTGTGCTGCAGGGTATTGATGCTCACTGCTGGGGATCTATTTTTGCAGGGGGGGTCTATTGTTGCTGGTTTGGGACCTATTGTTGCTGGGGGGGTCTTATGTTGCTGGGGCGGTCAGTTGTTTCTGAAAGAGATTTACTGTTGGGGAGGGATCTATTGTTGATGGCAGCCAGAGAGTCTATTAATGCTGGCTGTGCGGAGATCTGTTGATGCTGCCGGGAGTCTATTGTTGCTCTTGGGGAGAAATTTTGTTGTGGGTGGTCCATTGTTGTTAGGGGGATCTATTGTTGCTGGCTGCAGGTGATCTATTTTACTGCTTTTCTTGATACCATTACCAAATTCCATGCAAATTCCATAGCACCACAAAATGATACTTGGTCCTATGTTGTCTAAAAGGGACGGTACTGGGAGGTGGGTAGGGCCGGAGAAAAGGGGTGACTCGGAACGGGGGAGTTCCTGTACCTATTGTCTGAGAAAAAAAGCCCTGGAGACAAGTAACCGGCAATTACACTTGGGCTCCCAGCTGCCGTTTTCCCACAGACTATTTGCTGGGCCAAGGCCAACTTGGCCATGTGAATGAGGCCCACCAATGTGACCTCATTCCGTAGTCCCAACAAAACCTAATACAGCCCAGTACAAATGTACTGCATTTGTAGACTTCCTCTGGCCTCCCTAGGACCTTATTCACATGCCATGGTGAGCCAAGTAACCAACAATTACTTCTGTGGCCACTTTCAGTCTGTCATTGCTTTGAAGTGTCCGCACACACCTGGGCTCCCAGACGCAGTTTTCCCACAAATTAATTGCTGGGCCACAGCCAACTTGGCCATGTGAAAGAGGGCCCACCAAGTTTATTTTGTTCTGTAGTCCCAACAAAACCTGGTACTGCCCAGTAGGCACCATATTTGTAGACTTCCTCTGGCCTCCCTAAGACTTTATTCACATGATCGAATTGGTGAGGCAAGTAACCGGCAATTCCATTTGGGCTCCCACAAATTAATTGCTGGGCCACGGCCAACTTGGCCATGTGAAAGAGGACCCACCAAGTTTATTTTGTTCTGTAGTCCCAACAAAACCTGGTACTGCCCAGTAGGCACCATATTTGTAGACTTTCTCTGGCCTCCCTTAGACTTTATTCACATGATCGAATTGGTGAGGCAAGTAACCGGCAATTCCACTTGGGCTCCCAGCTGACGTTTTCCCACAAAACGATTTGCTGGGCCACGACCAACTTGGCCATGTGAATGAGGCCTACCAAGGTGATATCATTCTGTAGTCCCAACAAAACCTGGTGCTGCCCAGTAGGCACTGCATTTGTAGACTTCTTCTGGCCTCCCTAGGACCTCATTCACATGCCATGGTGAGGCAAGTAACCTACAATTACTTCTGTGGCCGCTGTCAGCCTGTCATTGCTTTGAACTGGCTTTGCGACCATGGCTGTCCGCACACACCTGGGCTCCCAGACGCAGTTTTCCTGCAAATTATTTGCTGGGTCATGGTCAACATTGGCACTGTGAATGAGGCCCATTCTGTAGTCACAACAAAACCTGGTACTGCCCACTAGGCACCACATTTGTAGACTTCCTTTGGTCTCCCTAGGACCTCTTTCACATGCTCAAATTGGCTATGGTGAGGCAAGTAACCGGAAAATTAGCCTGTCAGCCTGTCATTACTTTAAATAGTCTTCCCGGTCATGGCTGTTCACACACACCTGAGCTCCCGGCTGCAGTTTTTCTGGAACTTAATTACGGCATGATGACCAAGTTTGCCTTGTGAATGAGGTCCACCAAGCTGATTTCATTCTGCAGTCTCAGCAAAATCCTGGTATTTCCAAGTACACAGGGCATTTATAGACTCCCTATGACCTCCCTAGGACCTCATTCACACAACCACATTGGCCGTGCTGAAGAAAAGATGATCCGCACTCCGGTCGTTGCTCTTAAAAAATTGACGTATTTATTGACAAGCCACAGTAGACAAACGCAAATAGGAAAGGTTGACGCGTTTCAGCCTATAAGGCCTTAGTCATAACCGTGGTGCAGCAAGTAACCAGCAAATACTTCAGCAGCCACTGTCAGCCTGTCATTGCTTAGAACTTTTTTCCCAGCTATGGCTAGTCACACAAATCTGGACTCCCATTCGCAGTTTTCCGCAAGTTATACAGTATGCCTTACCAAGGCCAAATTGCCCATGTGATTGAGGCCCACCAAAGTAATCTCATTCTGTAGTCCCAACAAAATCTGGTACTGCATTTTTAGACTTCCTCTGACCTCCCACTACGCAGTACTCTAGCTGGGTGGCCAATGAAAGAACAAAATGCAGTCACCTGGGTATCAGAGGGTGTGCCTTGCCATATGAATATATACAGACTTCAAGGAAGTCATTATACCTACAGTGGAGGTTGGGGTAGTTGGGTACAGATGCTGAAGGTAAGTTATACCACTGGAAGATGCTCGGTATGGGACAAGCAAGGTATTTTGTTAGGAATTTCATGGAGACAGGTGCACTTTAATGTTTTTTTCTCCCCCTAGGCCATACTCCTGCTCAATGCCAGGGTGTAAAACATAAGCCGTAGGATAAGGCCAGATCTAGTATTGCATTACAACGATAGCCTCTATCGCAGGATGAGAACACCAGTTCTCCGAACGTTACTCTGGTTAAATAGGTACAAGTGAAACCGGCATTCCATTACAATCACTACGATCAACTGATCCACATATACATTTTAAAATTACTATCAACCTTGACTTTCCTTGTAAAAGTCAAGCTAAGCTCCACCCCATCATGCTTCCAAAGAATTTCTATTGGTCATTTAGTATAAAGGGTGGTTCCACTGTACAACGGGAGGGTTTGGAGGTAGAAAGGGGTGGAGTCAAGATCAACTACAAGAACTTACACAGCCTATATACCTGTATACCAAAAGTAGCTTCCACTAACTCCCAAAAGGTGCCTTCAGATCCATATGGCGGAATTTAGCTCCATAAACATGCCAGAATTGTTAGTCTTGTAAGCACCGTACACACATTTACATGCATAATTGTGCATACTTTTACCAAAATATCCTTTCAGTCCTCAACCAACCGCTAGGCAGGCATGCTGGGACTTGTAGTCCTTGAGCTCCCGCAGTGAAATGGGCAGCAGCTTTTCTTTCCCTTAGCCCTTGCTACATTCATATATTGTATTTTTTTTTTCTTGTCCATAATGGCCAACATTCTTCGCCAACTTTCCGATAATCCACAAAACCCATAAACCCAATAACTGCCGTCAAAAAGCTCCCGGCTCAATATATAAATATGCAAGGTGGAGTCTATTTTGGGAATTCCTCCTGAATCTGGGCTCAATTAAGAGTTATTATTGTCGAGATGGAAAAAAAAAATGAAGGTTAACCTGCCAGCGTGAATTGTAATTAGCGGCATTATTGCGCTCAAGAGGAGACCGTCTATCCATACAAGACCCATTAGCTAAAGTGTTTATTAGTTTATTGATTCCACCTTGTAAAAACAACAGGAGGAGAGGAAGCGGCAGAGCGGCTGAGCCTGGCGGTGTCCTAACGGCTCGAGGAGAGTCTGTTCCTGTACGCCTCCGGGGCCTCTGTTCCTGAGACGCCTAGAACGCAGGTTATGGGGTGGCCAATTACATTCGCAAGTTTGTCGGTCAAAGTTTTGGGAAAATTATCTTTAGGGACCTTTTCTTTGAGGCAAAAAGTTCTATGTGATTGTGAGTGCTCAGTAAGTTATATCGACCAATTACAATTTATCTTACAGCGTGCTGTTTTCCATAGATTTATTGAAATTTGTAAAAAAAAAAAAAGGTTGCAGGGCTTATTTTTACAAAGTTACAACAATACAAAATAACAATAAGAGTTTGTATAAGATTAAAGTGGAACTAAACGTAAAACTTTTTTTTTTTTTTACTTTGGATACTACAGCATTTCTCAAGTTGTGTTAAATTTTACTGATGCCCCCCTTTACATCAGAGATCCCCATCACTTTAGAGGTCCTCATCACATCAGAGGTCCCCCTCACATCAGAGGTCCCCCATCACATCAGAGGTCCCCATCACATCAGAGGTCCCCCATCACATCAGAGGTCCCCCTCACATCAGAGGTCCCCATCACATCAGAGGTCCCCCATCACATCAGAGGTCCTCATCACATCAGAGGTCCCCCATCCCATCAGAGGTCCTCATCACATCAGAGGCCCCCCTTTACATCAGAGATCCCCATCACTTCAGAGGTCTTCATCACATCAGAGGTCCCCCTCACATCAGAGGTCCCCCATCACATCAGAGGTCCCCCTCACATCAGAGGTCCCCATCACATCAGAGGCCCCCCTTTACATCAGAGGTCCCCCTATCACTTCAGAGGTCTTCATCACATCAGAGGTCCCCCATCACATCAGAGGTCCTCATCACATCAGAGGTCCCCCATCACATCAGAGGTCCCCCATCACATCAGAGGTACCCCTTCACATCAGAGGTCCCCCATCACACCAGAGGTCCTCCCTTCACATCAGGGGTCCTCCCTTCACATCAGAGGTGCTCCCATCTCATCAGAGGTCCCTCACCTCATCAGAGGTCCCCCTACACAGCAGAGGTCCTCCCTTCACATCAGAGGTGCTTCTATCACATCAGAAATCCCCCACCTCATCAGAGGTCCCCCTTCACATCAGAGGTCTACCCATCACACCAGAGGTCACCCTTCACATCAGGAGTCCTCCCTTCACATCAGGGGTCCTCCCTTCACATCAGAGGTCCACTCATCACACCAGAGGTCACCCTTCACATCAGGAGTCCTCCCTTCACATCAGGGGTCCTCCCTTCACATCAGAGGTCCACTCATCACACCAGAGGTCACCTTTCACATCAGGGGTCCTCCGTTCACATCAGAGGTCCTCCCTTCACATCAGAGGTCCTTTCATCACATCAAAGGTCCCCCTTCACATCAGAGGTCCTCCCTCCACATCAGAGGTCCTTCCATCACATCAAAGGTCCCCCTTCACATCAGAGGTCCTTCTATCACATCAGAGGTCCCCCTTCATATAAGAGATCCTCTCTTCACATCAGAGGTCCTTCCATCACATCAGAGGTCCTCCTTCACATTAGAAGTCCCTCATCTCATCGGAGGTCCCCCCCTATCACATCAGAGGTCCTCCCTTCCCATCAGAGATCCCCCCTCACATCAGAAACCCTCCATCACATCAAAAGTCCTCCTTCACATCAGAGGTCCTTTCTTCACACATAGGTCCCCCTTTACTGTACATCAGAGGTCTCCATTACATCAGAGGTCACTCCTATTTCATCATAGTCCGCCTTTCCATCACAGGTTCTTCCTTCACATCAGAGGTTCCCCCATTACTTCAGCTAACCCCTTCACATCAGATGCCCCGGTCACGTCAGAGGTCCCTCCCTCACAATATCAGAGCACCCCTTCACATCAGAGCCTGCCCATAACATCAGAGGTTCTTCCTTCATGTCAGAGCCCCCCCTTCATTTCAGATGCCCCCTCCATGTCAGAGCTTGTCCTACATGTCCACCTATCAAGTCTAAATTTGCCATTTTATTTTTATTTCAAGTTTTGTTTCGATTTTTGAACGCCATTGAATTTAGGATAGCTTATTCAATATCTATAAGAAGCCAGGGACTGCGCCCACCAGGCTCCCCCTATATCAAAAATATCACTTTTGGGTGAGCCAGTGTTCATTTTGGCAGCAAATTTTGATTTAGTTTTAGTCTTATGCCATGTACACACGGTCGGTTGGACTTTTTTCATCGGAAAAAACGATCGTGTATGGGCCCCATCGGACTCTTTTCCATCGGTGTTAAAAAATAGAACATGTTTTAAACTTTCCCGATGGAAAAAAAAAACGATCGGAAACTCCGATTGTCTGTGTGAAACTCCAACGGAGAAAAAACCCACGCATGCTCAGAATCAAGTCGACGCATGCTCGGAAGCATTGAACTTCATTTTTTCTCGGCTCGTCTGAGTGTTTTACGTCACAGCGTTTTGGACGGTCGGAATTTTGACTGATGGTGTGTAAAGCAAGACTGATGGAAGTCAGCTTCATCGGAATTCCAACGGAAAATTCCATCAGATTTTATTCCATCGGGAATCCGATCGTGTATACAGGGCATAAGTCTTAGGACTAAAATGGCATTTTAGTTTTAGTCCCATTTTAGTCTTCTGCAGTTGTTTTAGTTTTATTCATATTTAGTCGACTAAATCCCCAGGTCATTTTAGTCGACTAAAACAAATTTTAGTCATCTAAAATCTAATGGGTGTAGTTAAAGGGGTTGTAAAGGTACATGTTTTTTCACCTTAATGCATCCTACAAAAAAAAATTCTATCGGAAAATTCCGTTCATCTGTATGGAACTCCAACGGAGTAAAAAAAAACACGCATGCTCAGAATCAAGTCGACGCATGCTCGGAAGCATTGAACTTCATTTTTCTCGGCTCGTCGTCGTGTTGTACATCACCGCGTTCTTGACGGTTGGAATTTGGCGTGACAGTGTGTATGCAAGACAGCTTGAACGGAATTCCGTCGGAAAATTCCGTCAGAGTTTATCCCGTCGGAAAAACTGATCGTGTGTACAAGGGCATTACAGACCACTTTTACCTACAGGTAAGCCTAGATTAAGGCTTACCTGTAGGTGCAAGAAATAGCTCCTAAACCCACACGGTTTAGAAGATATTTGCCAAAAAGAAAGGCACCGATGTCTAAGGCGCACTGAGTGTACCGTTTCTAACGGCGATCGTGCCATCACTGGCGGTTCCCGTGCGCATGCGCAGGAGTGACGTCATCGCGGCTCCGGCCAGTCACAGCGCCGGAGCCGCGATAGCAGAGAAAGGAAGCCGCTCAGGTGTAGATGTCCTCCAAGTAATTGCTTCTTCCCAACAACCACGGGTGCAGGCAATGCAAACTCAAGCAAAGCAAAAGAACAAATCTTCTGGACAGCAGCACTCCGAATAAAAGCCTTTATTTTGTAAAAATCCAAAATCCAAAAATCACACTGCAGGTCACAGCACACTGGTCAAGCTGGCGCGTTTCACATTGTCCTAGTGTTTAATCATAGGACAGTGTGAAACGCGTCAGCTTGACCAGTGTGCTGTGACCTGCAGTGTGATTTTTGGATTTTGGATTTTTACAAAATAAAGGCTTTTATTCGGAGTGCTGCTGTTCAGAAGATTTGTTCTTTTGCTTTGCTGGAGCCGCGATACCCGGAAGTCACTCCGGGAGAGATGGCGGCGACGGAGGAGGGGAACGAGGACCGCTGCGGGGGCTTCGATCTCAGGTAAGTAATTCATAATGAGCTAGTATGCTATGCATACTAGCTCATTATGCCTTTGTCTTGCAGGGTTTTTTTTTTTTTGCAGAGGGTTTACTTCCTCTTTAACACTGCTGTGAGCCCAACACACATAGAGTGAATTGGCAGTGCGTGTTGCATACTTGTGGTGGAAAAATACCCCCAGAAAACACTTAGGTCATTAGATCATCTCAACTGCCAGATGACTATCATGACAACTTACAACTGCTTTAATATTTTATCCTTGCAGGGGTTTCCAGCATTAGTATCCAACGCAGTGTATGACTACACCAGCAGATGGCGCCAAATTGAATTTATTATTATAAGAAATACAGATAATAATCTGATTTACTAAGTCCTTGGCTAGAAATATTTAATATTTTAAAATTTTATTCCATGCTAACATCAGGTCTGCTGAACCCAAAACCCGGCCTGGTCTATAGAGATGTATAGGATTGATCAGAGATCATTAGAGGAAGAGTGTTACCCAAACATCATGGACAAATACCTAATAAAATCCGTACTGTGCAGAAAAAAAAAAAAAAAACTGTCACTGGGGTGTGAGAAATCTGCCACGTTTCTAAAGCTATCCACACACATTACACTCACATTTTATTGCAAAGTTTAGAATTTAACTGGAAACAGAATTATATTTGATGGCGAGCTCATGCATGCTAAGTAATGTGTCATTTTCACTACTCCCCTTTCATGCCTATTTTTGATCAGGCATCATGCTATGCTAGAAAATTGACTCTTCTTAGTGTGTCAGTTAACTAACAAATTTAGAGGCACATTGCAAGTCAATAAATTGGTTATAGAGAGGGAAAATACTGCAACTAAGCACTTAAAACATTTGGGTTTTTTTTCTGTACTTTTACCTTTTAGTTTGGTGACAGGGTCTCTTTAAAGCCTACTCTACATGGGGCTTTAAAGAGACAGCACTGGTTGTCTGAGCAGCCAGTTGTCACAATGGAAGGGGCGCGAGTGACATGTTACCAATACCCTTGAGCAATTGGTATCTACTTTTGATCCCAGTGGCATGTCAGATAAGGAAAGGTGACAATGTTCAGCTAGCATGGCCACCATAGGACCTGTTCCCTAGCTCTGCATGGGCAAAGCACAATGAAGGCTTTTCTGTGTTCTCAGGATCCCGAGAGGGCTTTTTGATTCCTTTAAGCCCAGTTCATCATTACCTGTCAGTGTAAAATTCTGAAGCCCTGTACACACGTACGGTTTTCCCGGCGGTATAAGGTCCGCCGGGAAAACCGAGAACCTGCTCAGTAGCTTTTTCCCCCTACACACGCCCGGGTTTCCCAGCAGGAAAACTGCCATGAGAGCTTTGGCCGGGAATCCCAGCCGTGTGTATGCTCCATCGGCACTGCCTCGCAGTGTTTCCCATAGGAAAGTAGTAGTAAATCTGGCGGGAAAAAAACACCGGGAATCCCGACGGGAAAATAGAGAGCAGGTTCTCTATTTTTTTCTGGCAGTTTTCCTGTCGGGAAAACTGCTAGGGAGGGAGCATACATACGTCCGGTTTTCCCGGCCAAAATCTCTCATGGCAGTTTTCCTGGCAGGAAAACCGGTCGTGTGTACGGGGCTTGAGAGTTCTCAGGTATGATAAATTGCCACCCACTATTGTCCATGGTGCCATGGTGTAGCTCTCATTAACATTGACCTGTTCCCTAGCTTCACATCAGCAAAGCAATTGTGCTTCCAAGAAAGCTCTTCTGTGCTATGCTCACTAATGAATCCCTGGAGGTATTTTGGTTCCTTTAAGCCCATTTATTTTGGGTTTAACCTGTCAGGGTAAAACCCAGAGAGTTCTCAGGTATGGGGAATTTCCACCAGCTAATGTCCATTAAATTGGCCCTGTTGGCTAGCTCTGCATTGGCAAAGCACCAGCTCAGCTATTATCCATGGTGTGGCTGCCATTACATTGGACATGTTCTCTAGCTCTGCATGGACACATTACTGATTCCTCCAAGGAGGCTTTTCTGTGCTATGTTCAGGATCCCAGGGGACTTTTTGGTTCCTTTAAGCCATCAGGGTAAAACTATGACAGTTCCTAGATGTGATGGATACCCACCATCTATTGCCCATGCTGTGGCTGCCATTAAATTGGACCTCTTCCCTAGCTCTGAACAGGCAAAGCACACAATCCTCCAAGAAGGCTCGTGTGTGCTACGCCCAAGATCCTGGGAGGACTTTTGGGTTCTTTTAAGCCCAACTCACCATAATCTGTCATGATAAGGCTCTGAAAGTTCCCAGGTATAATGAATTGCCACTAGATTTTGTCCATCGGGTGGCTACCATTAAATTGGACCTGTTCCCCTAGCTCTGCAAGGACAAAGCACCAGTTCCTCCAAGAAGACACTTCTTTGATATGCTCAGTATCTCGGGGAGGGGGGGGGGGTGTTTTGGTTCCTTTAAGTCCAACCCACCATAACATGTCAGAGTAAAACTCTGAGAGTTCCCAGGTACGATGAATTATCACATCTATTGTCCATGGTGTAGCTGTCATTAACATTGACCTGTTCCTTAGATCTACATGAGCAAAGCAATGGTTCCGCCAAAAAGGCTCTTCTGTGCTGTGCTCAGGAATGAATCCCTGGAGAATTTTTGGTTCCTTTAAGTCCAGCTCACCATAACCTGTCAGGGTAAATTTCTGAGTTCTCAGGTACGATTAATTACCGCTGGCTATTGTTCATGGTGTAGCTTTCATTAAAGTTGACCTGTTCCCTAGCTCTGCATGAGCAAAGTCAAAGGAAAAGATCCATAAGCCACACATCATGAAGCAGACCCATGTGAATGAAGTGAGATAAATGGCAACCTACAGCCAGGCCACGCCACCAGCGTATTCCGCTTCAACCCCTTGGAGCTCAATCGTGGGGATTGAGAAAATCAATGAGCAAATCAATGGTTCTTCCAAGAAAACTCTTCTGTGCTATGCTCAGGAATAAATCCCTGGAGAATTTTTGGTTCCTTTAAGCCCAACTCATTATAACCCGTGAAGCCTCGTACACACGACTGGTTTTCTCGGCAAGAAAACTGCTGGGAGAGCTTTTTGCCGAGAAAACCGTCCGTGTGTATGGTTTCTCGGCAGGAAAACTGCCTGGAATTTCGACGAGAAAAAAAGAAAACCTGCTCTCTATTTTCTTGTCGGGATTCTCGGCAGAGTGCTTCCTGCCGAGAAACCCGGTCGTCTGTATGATTACCTGTCCAGATAAACCCACGCATGCTCGATGAGACTTCGACGCATGCGCAGTAGCATACTAGGGTAGTGTAGGGTGTAGCAAGATGGCGGCGACGGCATCGAATGTGACGAGGGCCGACTCGTCGTATTCGATTACGTCACCGCATTCTTGCCATTCAAAAGAACGGCGGTTCTTTTGAATGGTTGTGTGTGTACACTCGGCGTGCAAGACAAGCTTGACAGGAATCCTGTCGAGAAAACCAACGTTTTTTTTACGACGGGATTCCCGCCCGTGTGTACGAGGCTTCAGGGTATAAAAATGAGCCTTCTCAGGTATGAAAAATATAGGGGAATACAGGGAGATATAAATATAAGGAGGCGCTTCTAGTCCATTGCTGCTGGCCACTTGTTCAAAAAAATATAAAAAAATGATTGGAATACAGAGAAAATAAATATTGATTATCAATAAACTGTTTTAAATCATCATACAAATATCTATTTGAAATTGAACCTTTATTTTTTGGCAATAATATGGTGTGAGCTGATTTCTGCCAGTCATAGGCTGTATCACGCCCCTCTAGCCTGTGTCTTAGAATAAGAGGGGGGTGAATCCTCCATCAATCTACATGTAATATCCCGCCCCCAGAGTGTTTAGCTGGTTAGTGGGCATAGAGGGGAAGGGAGGCAGTGGTCTGTCAGTTACAACTGTGTATACGCCCACATGTGTGACTCTATAGTCATATGGGCTGCTCAGATGTGATAGGAAGGAAATGCTCAGCATAGAAACTCACTGAAAACTGAGCATGTGCAGAGTTGCCAACACTGCTCTGCAAAATCCCTAGCTGAATTTGGAACTTGGACAGAAGGGGGAGAAAGAGAGCAGCAGGATCAGCCAGTTTTTTTGCAGAATACAGAAAATGAATCTCATAGTGACTGAGTGAGTATGTAATACACCATTTATTGATAGTTTTTATGATGTAGGTTTAGTGACACTTTATTTTAAAACTGTTCCCTAGTTCTAAATAGGCAAAGCACTGGTTCTTCTAAAAAGACTCTTCTGTGCAATGCTCAGGATCCCAGGGGGGCTTTTTGAACACTTTACGCCCAGCTCACCATACCCTGTCAGGGTAAACCCTCAGAGTTCCCTGGTATGATGAATTGCCACCAGCTATTGGCCATGATGTGGCTGCCATAAAACCAGACCTGTTCCCAGGCTCTGCACAGGCAAAGCACAAGATCCTCCAAGAAGCACAAGATCCTCCAAGAAGACCCTTTTGTGCTACGCCCTGGAACGGCTTTTTGGCTTTTTATAAGCCCAATTCACCATATTCTTTCAGGATAAAATCCTGAACGTATCTCAGGTATGATGTACAGTATTGCCACCAGCTATTGTCCGTGACGTGGCTGCCATTAAATTGGACCTGTTCCCCTAGTTCTGCATGGCCAAAGCACTGGTTCCACCAAGAAGGCTCTTCTTTGATATACAGTACTTAGTATCCCAGTGGGGAGGGGAGGGGAGGGGAGGGGGGGGACTTGTTCCTTTAAGCACAGCTCACCATAACCTGTCAGGGTAAAACGCTGATGCCACGTACACACGATCGTACCTTTGTCCGACCAAACTCGCAACGGAATTCCAACGGAATCCCATTGGAGAAAAATAGAACATGTTCTATATTTAAACTCCGATGGAATTCATCGGAATTTCTCCGATGGGGCACACACACGGTAGGAATTTCCGATGGAAAAAGTCCATCGGAAATTCCTATCGTGTGTACAAGGCATTAGAGTTCCCAGGTATGATGAATTGCCACCAGCTATTGTCCATGATGTGACTGCCATAAAACCAGACCTGTTCCCAAGTTCTGCACCGGCAAAGCACAAGATCCTCCAATAAGACTCCTTTGTGCTACGCCCAAGATCCTGGGAGGGCTTTTTGGCTTTTTTTAAGCCCAATTCACCGTAATCTTTCAGGATAAAATTCTGAAAGTTCTCCGGTATGATGTACTGCCATCAGCTATTGTCCATGAAGTGGCTGCCAATAAATTGGACCTGTTCTCCTAGTTCTGCATGGCCAAAGCACTGGTTCCACCAAGAAGGCTCTTCTTATGCTCAGTATCCCAGGGGGGCTTGTTCCTTTAAGCCCAGCTCACCATAACCTGTCAGGGTAAAACTCTAAAGCCCTGTACACACGATCGGTTTTACCGATGAAAACAGTCCGATGGACTTTTTTCATCGGACAAACCGATCGTGTATGGGACCCATCGGTCTTTTTTCCATCAGTTTTAAAAAATAGAACATGTTTTAAATTTTTCCGATGGATCAAACACCGATAGCAAATTCCGATCGTCTATGGGCAAGTCCATCGGATAAAAAACCCACGCATGCTCAGAATCAAGTCGACGCATGCTCAGAAGCATTGAACTTAATTTTTCTCGGCTCATTGGAGTGTTTTACGTCACCGCGTTTGGAACGCTCAGTTTTTTGACTGATGGTGTGTAGGCAAGACTGATGGAAGTCAGCTTCATCGGATTTCCGATGGACAAAACCATCGGATTAGAATCCATAGGATATCCGATCGTGTGTACGAGGCTTTAGAGTTCCCAGGTATGATGAATTACTGCAGGCTATTGTCCATGCAGTATTAAGGAATACCGCATTCCTGAGCTCCCTACAATGGTTCTTCTGTGGACAAGTGCTCGTCATTCCATCCTCAGCTGAATAAGTGGTTACTGTGGAAACTTATAGAAAACCATTCTTCTCGGTGGGTAACCGAGGAAGGGGGGGGGGGCGGTGTGGGCTGGATAATTATCAGATGGTTCATACATCTGTTAAACCAGGGGTCATAGGTCAGGGAGTATGACCCTCATCTATGTTAATTATATCAGTCTCTGCTCCCATTATATTCCTGTCTAGCTTGTAATAAGCTTACTTAGGAGACCTCACAGCCAGGACCTTGAACAGAGCATGACGTAGTGTCGGTTGTTATTAAATCCCACATCTGATCTCCAAACATTAACTCAAGATCAGCTTAAACTGGAGACTGGAGATGAGCAGCATGATTTTGAAGAATTGATTTTGCCACAAAATCAACTTTTTTTATTTTGAGACATTTTTTTTAGGGGGTGTATTTGTGTACTATCACTTTAATATTTTTTTTCTACTAGTTTCCTTTTTTTTATTCTGTATTTTTTTTCTTTTTTCAGAAAAGCTAAAAAGGACTTTAGAGACAGGTCTAGTTGAAAGGAACCATTTAAAGCCCATTGCAGCTAACTTCTGACTTCAATTCATTTCACCATAGTGGAGGAATTTAGCTGAAATTTACTAAATTTTTGCCAAAATTTGGGAAAATTAAATCCTTTAATTTTGCTCATTCCTACGAAGGTCAGTTTGAACTGGAAACTCATAATAGAAGTCGTGGTTCACTAGGACTGGATGTAGGTGGTGGCCCTGAAGCTTGCAACTTTAATAATAAAGTCTTATGCCGCGTACACACGACCATTTTTCTCGTTGGGAAAAATTTCATTTTTTCCCTTTGACGAGAAAAACGCCCATGTGTGGGCTTTCCAGCATTTTTCCCGACGAGAAAAACGGCAAGAATTACGACGAGAAAAATTAGAACATGCTCTAATTTTTCTCGTCGTGATTCACGGCATTTTTTTCCGCTGCAGTTTTCCCATAGGGAAACACTGCCAGGGAGCCCACACACGGTCGTTTTTCTCGACCAAGAGAAAACATGTCATGAAAACCGGCCGTGTGTAGGGGACCAAGCCGGATCTCGTTTTTCATGACAAATTTCTCGGCGGTGTTTTCACCGTCGAGAAAATCGATCGTGTGTACACGGCATTATGGTCATTGGTTGTCTTGACCTAAACCTTCGTTTTCTAAAGCACTGTGTATCATAAACAGTTGCCATTTTTTGAAATACTTGTCTTCAACTTTTTTTTTTATATATATACTTTGTTACAGCGCGGGTGAGCGTTCTCGGGGCGGGTTTCCTGATGTGGCAACAGTAAACCATGCCTGCATAAAGTCAGCTGTCACCCAGATAGCAACTAGCAAGCAATTGTGCTGAAAGTTTTAAAATGACTTGTTAAGCTATTGCTAGACTTGCCAGGCTTCACAAGTTTGCTGCATAATTGCAGCAAGTCCGCATTGCATGACCCCAGATCAACTTTCTTTGCAAACATTCTCCAAGTCTGCTGCAAGTTCTGGTTCAGTTATGTTGTGCAATAGTCATCCCACCACAGGGGTCACTGTGGCTGAATTTTCATGCTGTAGAACAGAATTTCAGAGCACTTGCTGTAGACTCACCACTGCAACTTTGCTCTTGCTAGAGTTAACAGACTTAGGGGGTCAATTCACTAACGTTTACCGCATGCGACAGCGCAGTCACGTGACTCAATTGCATAAATTATTGAATGTGGTAAAGTAAGGCTAATTGATAAAAAAAAAAGAACCATTATGCAGAATTTACCGGGAAAAAAAAAAATGTAAATAGTGTTTTTAAAACTACTTTTCTCAAATTCACAAACAGACCAGAGAGTAAAAAAGCATGCAATATCTACCACCAGGTTTTTTTTTTTTCTATTGGTATCACATGCGGTATTTGTCATAAAACCCCCTTGACGCCCACTCTGCTTTTTGACAAATAGCTGGTTGCTAAGAAGCGGGCCGGAAAGTCGGCTGCTGCATCGCTGACAATGGATGACTCATCAGCTGTCAGTGGGTTTCCCGCTGACAGCAGAATGTAAAAAAGCAGACAATTAATGATGATGAAATAAAAAAAAAACAGCATAGGGTCCCCTCTCCCGCAATGCATAACAGGCCCTTGGGTCTGGTATGGATTTTAAGGGGAAACCCACACCACAATTAAAAAAAAATGCCATGGGCCCCCCACAAAATCCATACTAGACCCTTTTCCGAGCATGCAGCCCAGCAGATCAGGAAAGGGGGGGGGGGGTGAGCGAGCACCCTACCTCCTGAACCATACCAGGCCACATGCCCTCAACATGGGGGATGGGTGCTTTGGGGCGCTTTCTGCCCCCCACCCCAAAGCACCTTATCCCCATGTTGATGGTGAAAAGGGCCTCATCCCCACAACCGGTGGTTGGTTTATCGGAATCTGAAAAACTCCCTTTAACAAGGGGGCCCCCAGATCCCAGCCTCCCCCACATGTGAATGAGTATGGGGTATGCACCTGTCCGTGATGTCAGATCCCCCTGCCCCAAAACACCCACCCCCCATGTTGAGAGCATGTCGCCTGGTATGGTTCAGGAGAGGGGGCATGCTCAGATAAGGGTCTGGTATGGATTTTGGGGGGGACCCCACGCCATTTTATTTTTTATTTTGGCACAGGGTTCCCCTTAAAATACATACCAGACCCGAAGGACCTGGTATGCGTTGCGGGTGGGACCCCACACTGTTTTATTTTTAATTTTTAATTGTTGTATTTTTTTTTTACATTCAGCTGTCAGCAGGGAACCTGCTGACAGCTGATGAGTCATCCTCTGTTAAGGATGCGGCAGTCGGCTTCCCGGCCCGCTCCTTAGCAACCAGCTCAATGCGGTAAATTACTGCATTAAATATTGCGGTAATTTCCTCTAAATCTAACAAATGCCGCATTCGGTATTTAACGCAAAATTCTTAATGAATTGAACACTTGCACAATTGTTACCGCATGTGGTATTTTACCGAATTTTATGAGCCATTATTTAACTCTTAGTGAATTGACCCCTTACAATTCAACACTGCCACAAATTTGTGGCAAGTTATCGTTGCTATCTGGGAACAGTCGGAAAACCACAATGCATGCGCAGTATCACAATTTTTTTTTAGTACTGAAGGGATCACGGGTCTGAATAGGCCATTTTACATAATTAGAGGTTGGGCGTGATCTGGGTGGGACCGCAAAGAAGGTGGGCATGATATGTGTGGGTCATGCATGGGGGGTGACAGTGTCCTGGGCACTGAGATTGAGACAAAGATGTTGGCAAGTATGCTCATAGGGCTCGCTTACCCTGGTGTTGCCATCTTTAGAGCCATCTGCAGTGGATCGCTTTTCAGAGGGCGTTCAACATGCAGTGAGGAAGCGTTAGGTTGCCTTCCGCCCCCCTGTTTAAACCCCTAAAAATCTCACCACCCCCCAACTGTATGCAACTGTGGGGCAGTTGCGGCATAGCCGTATTTAAGGGTGGAATTGGATCTTGGATTATGGCCCCCTCATGTGTATACTTCCCTTCACTAATTTTGCAACTTAGGAGGAAGTGGCTAGGGAGTTGTAAAAACACAGCTCAACCATGTGGTTGTTTTTTTACCACCCCCAACTGGAACTGTAAATGAGGCCCTAATTCAAACAGAAGCAACAGTGCTGTTACCGATGCAACATACCAAAAAAAGAGCTCCTGGGTGCCCGATCCACAGCCGTTTCATTGAGTGCATATATAGAAAGATGATCCACACACCAATAGTTGCTTTTTAACAAATCTTTATCTTTATTCAGAAACCGCAGTCCACAACCACAGATAAAAATCAGTTGACGCATTTCAACCTACGAGGCCTTAGTCATAACAGTTATGACGAAGGCCTTATAGGCTGAAACGCATCAACTGATTCTTATCTGTGGTTGTGGACTGCGGTTTCTGAATAAAGATAAAGATTTTTTAAAGCGCAACTCTTGGTGTGTGGATCATCTTTCTAAATGAGGCCTAAGTAAATTGATTTGCAGCTTGGGCAAATCTGGAAAAATTGGCTGAGTTGGTATTTTTTCCCCACTTCCCAAATGTATAAAATGCCTGAACAGGTGCAGAACAGGTTCAGACAAATTTGTCTGATTCCCTCGAGATTTACACAATTGGTGAATCCAGGCAATTAGCATTTTTCAAATCCTTCAGCCCGTATTGAGTTAAAATTGGAGATTTCTGGGGGAAAAAATTAGATTAGCACTGATTTTCTACTGGCAGAAAAAAATTTAAAACGTCCCTGTGATTTCTTTATTACCTTTCATCTGTTTTCTAGCATCGTCATACTGCTTCATATGTGACAAATTAACTTTAATTGGTCCAGGAAATTTTCCATGTTGCTGGAAAATTTAATTTAGGGCTAGCAAGCCTTTTTTCAGCAGTCAGTTGTACGCTTCAGTTCACCTAATTTGAAAGAATAATTGTGATCGAATAAAAACAGGAACCTCCATAAGTAATCTCATAGAAAGCGGTTGGATTTTTTTCTCCCGGTCTCAGGCTGGGTTTTTCGATTGTCCCAAATTCAATAGAAAATTGTGAAATTGTATTTTAATTATTTTTACATTTTGATGGGAAGTCCAATTAAAACTAACATAGAACAATCAGATTTCCATTTAAAGCAACCATTTCCTATGTTATGAACTATAAACAAGTAACCATTCAGAGAATAAAACCTCCCAGTCTCAGTTGCCCATTGAGTGCCACCATCTTGCCTCATATGAAAAATTATGGTTGGAAAAGACCCCGGCATTATGTCTTTTGCTTTCCCAGCCTCACGTCCAGAATAAGGAAGGTAAACCAGGCTTCCAATACCGGAGAACCCATTGCTCATTGAGCACCCCCATCTTGCCTCATTGGAGAAGGTTATGTTGGAAAGGACCCAATATTGTGTATCTTGCTTTCCTAGCCTATGAACAGCATAGACCAGGCTGCCATACCCCAGAGACCCCATTGCTCATTGAGTGTCACCATCTTGCCTCATAAGAGAAGATCATGGTTTGAAAGGTTCTGGGATTGTGTGTTTTCCTTTCCTTGCTTTTGCACAGTATAGAGAAGGTAGACCAGGCTTCCACACTCCAGGATCCTCATTGTTTAAGTGCCGCCATCTTGATAAATATAGTTGGCAAATACCCTGTCCATATGTGTTTTGCTTTCCCAGCCCCATGCACAGCAGGTAGACCAGGCTTCCTAACCAGAGACCCCATTGCCCATTGAGTACCACTATCTTGCCTCATTGGAGAAGGTCATGGTTGGAAAAGACCCAGGATTGTGTGTCTTGCTTTGCTAGCCTATGCACACCATAGAGAAGGTAGACCAAGCTGTCATACTCCAGAGACCCCATTGCCCATTGAGTGGCGTCATCTTGCTTCAAGGGAGAAGATTTTGGTTGGATTATGGTTCAAAAAGGCCTGGGGTTGTATGATTTGCTTTCCTGGCTTTATGTACAGCTTAGAGAAGTTAGACCAGGCTGCTATACCTCAGAGACTCCATTGTCTATTGAGTGCCACCATCTTGCCTCATGAGAAAAGATTATGGTTCGAAAAGTCCTGGGATTGTGTGTTTTGCTTGTCTAGGTTTTGCCATTAAGTGCCACCATCTTGCCTCATTGGAGAAAGTTATTGTTGGAAAAGACCTAGGATTGTGTGTCTTGCTTTCCTAGCCTATGCACAGCATAGAGAAGATAGACCAGTCTACCATACCCCAGAGACTCCATTGCCCATTAAGTACTGCCATGTTGCTTCAAGGGAGAAGATTATGGTTGGATTATGGTTCCAAAAGGCCAGGGGTTGTATGTTTTGCTTTCCTAGTCTCATGTACAGCATAGAGAAGGTAGACCAGGCTGCTATACCTCAGAGACTCCATTGCCTATTGTTTGCCACCATCTTACCTCATGAGAAAAGATTATGGTTCGAAAAGTCCTGGGATTGTGTGTTTTGCTTGTCTAGGTTTTGCATAGCATAGAGAAGGCTTTCATACCCCAGAGACCCCCTTTTCCCATTGAGTGCCATGATCTTGCTTCATGGTAGAAGATTATGGTTCGGAAAGCCCTGTGTTTTGCTTTCCTATCCTCATGTACAGCATACAGAAGGTAGACCAGGTTGCCATACCTCAGGGATGCCATTGCCCACTGAGTGTCATCATCTTACCTCATGTAAGAATATTATGGTTTGAAAAGTTCTGAAATTGTCTGTTTTCCTTTCCTAGCCTTACGCACAGCATAGAGAAGGTGGACCAGGCTGTCAATCACAGTCTGTATGTCATAAACACCGCCACCCTTTACCTCAGAGACTCCATTACCCACTGAGTGCCACAGTTTTTCCTAAAGAGAGAAAATTATGTTTCGATGGGTCCTGGGATTGTGTGTTTTGCTTTCCTAGCCTTTGCATGGCATAGAGAAGGTAGACCAGGATGCCTTACCCCAGAGACCTCATTGCCTATTGAGTGCCTCCATCTTGCTTCATGGGAGAAGAGTATGGTTTGGAAAGCCCTGGTATTATGTGTTTTGCTTTCCTAGCCTTTGCACAGCATAGAGAAGGTGGGTCAGGCTGTTAATCACAGCCTTTATATCAAAGATACCACCAACCTTTATGTAGAAAAAAACAGAAAGGATCTAAAAAGTGAAAGAGTCCAGGTTGCCTTAAAAATTTGTAATACAATCATAGAGAAATGGTCATGCAACCCAGTAACTTGGAAGTACAGTAACTCAGAACATAGAGATACAATAAAAAAAAAACGAAAGGAGCACCAAGCCAAATGGTGAAAGAGTCCAGGTTGCTTTATTATTCGAAATACGATCATTGAGAAACATCCAACGCGTTTCTTGGGAAAAAGCACTCACCCTTCTTCAGGGAGTGTTGGTCACTAACTGCAACTGATAAGAATTGCTAAATTATTACCCCACAGGAAGAGCAAAGCACGTTTCAATACAGATCATTGTGACTACCTTTTGTCTACTTGTGTCTTTGAGCCCATCCAAATCCTCATTTATGTTCTTGTCCTGATGTCCTGATGAAGGGGGGAGTATTTTTGCCCCCGAAACGCGGTGGTTGATTCTCTGTAATTGTGTTACGAATATTAAAAAGAGCTTGGACCCTTTCACCTTTTTTCTTGGAGCTCCCTTCTGTTTATTCTATTTTCTGAGTTACTTCTGGGTGCCCACCAGTGGTAGCCATGCTGCAGGTGAGCTCGTTCATAAAGCCTGTGAGCTTCCTTCAAGTCTATGAGTTTCTTCTTCGTTTTATTGAGTGAATATTCATTTGGTGCCTCTTGAATATTTGTGTCATGAAGCCACTCTGTCCCTCCCCTCATTGACCATTAAGCACAGTAGGCTTTAGGCTATGGGTGACAGAGGCAAAAAAAATGGATTTATGTTATTTAGCTATCATACATCACTGGAAGGATAGTCATCACATAAGCTTATTTATACATTGTCACAAGAACCGAAATGGGAATGGCCCATTAAATCTAGAAATTGTTATGAGCAAAAGAGGTGAGGGGGTTCCTTTGACTTTAAAGATGCTAGTTCCCTGGCTATCATGCTGATTGCTCCAGGTCTTTGACTTAAAATTAAGAAGCCAGACAGAGCCTGGCACTTAATGTTAACCACTTGACAACTGGGCACTAAACCCCCTTTGTGCCCGGACCAATTTTTAGCTTTCAGTGCTGACGCACTTTGAATGACAATTGCGCGGTCATACAATGCTGTACCCAAATTATATTTTTATCATTTTTTCCCCACAAATAGAGCTTTCTTTTGGTGGTATTTGATCACCTGTGCGGTTTTTATTTTTTGCGCTATAAACAAAAAAAAAGACAGAAAATTTTGAAAAAAAACACTATATTTTTTTACTTTTTGTTATAATAATATCCCAATTTTTTTAAAAAATATTTTTTTTTTCTCAGTTTAGGCCGATACGTATTCTTCTATATTTTTTTGGTAAAAAAAATCGCAATAAGCGTACAGTGATTGGTTTGCGAAAAAGTTATAGCGCCTACAAAATAGGGGATAGAATTATGACATTTTTATTATATATTATTTTTTTACTAGTAATGGCGGCGATCTGCGATTTTTGTCATGCCTGCAATATTGCGGCGGACATATCGGACACTTTTGACACTATTTTGGGACCATTCACATTTATACAGCGAACAGTGCTATAAAAATGCACTGATTACTGTATAAATGTGACTGGCAGTGAAGGGGTTAACACTAGGGGGCGAGGAAGGGGTTAACTATGTTCCCTATTTGTGATTCTTACTGTGGGGGGAGGGGACTGACTGGGGGAGGTGACCGATCTGTGTCCCTATGTACAAGGGACACAGCATCGGTCTCCTCTCTCCCTGACAGGACATGGATCTCTGTGTTTACACACAGAGATCCGCGTCCTGCCTCTGTCACAGCCGATCGTGGGTGCCTGGCGGACATCGCGGCTGCCAGGCACGCGCATCGGCATCACGTGACCGCGGCGGGCACAGCTGTTCCCCCGCCACGCGCCCTCGACGGCGCGCAGGGGGAGAGAAACAGCAGGACGTCCATGGACGTCCACTCAGCACTTGAGAGCCGCGCTGCAGACGTCTTTTGTCTATAGCGCGGGTCTCAAGTGGTTAAGGGCCGGCAATGGTGGCCCTCATACTTTTCCTCATGACAGATTCATTTTAAAAGAAAACTATCATCATGCAAATATGGTTGGTGGGGCCCTACTGCTCAGTGGATCACTAACCTGAAACAGGTGTGTGTTTAGTTGTCAGTGCACCTCATATACACACGTTTGCGTCATTGACTCAGTAATAGCTTGTAAAGGATCAAGATAACAGCTACAGAGCATGTGCCTTAAACGTAGTTCTACTATAATGGCCACCGTATTCATGCCTTGCCAGGTGCCTAATATGCAGATCACCAGTAGAGGGTCACTAACCTGGAACAGGCGTGTGTCCAGTTGTCAGTGCACCTCATATACACACTTTTGTGTCATTGACAATGTTTCTGACGGATCAGGATAACAGCTGCAGAGCATGTGTCTTAATGGCAAGTCTACTATATATATATATATATATATATATATATATATATATATGGCCACCATATTGATATGTTGCCAGGTGCCTGATATGCAGATGACCACAAGAGGGAGCTTTGACAATTTTATTGATGAAATATAATAGTAAAATATGGAACAGCATGTAAATAAATAAGCGAAAGTTGATTTTAAAAAGTAACTGCCATCCAAATAACAAATTAACAATAAGTCCAAAGGAATAGTCAATGGTAATATGCTTTAGCTTCCCACATTTAATAAATAAATATGTATATATATATATATATATATATATATATATATATGTATATATATATATATATATAATAACAACGACTTATATTATAGAATGCAATATAATATAGAATAATAATAGTACTAATATATAGAATTATAATATATATTATATAAATGTAAGTCTATTAAATATACTCTAATAATAATATATATTATTAACAATAATTGTAAACATATATATATATATATATATATATATATATATATATATATATATATTGCTAGTAATAATATATATATATATATATATATATATATATATATATATATATATATATTATATTAATGTAAATATGTTAAATATATAGTAATAATATATATTCTTACTAATAATTAACAAAAAATAATAATATATATATATATATATATATATATATATATATATATACATATATAGTAGCTCTGGGGAAGGGAGCTTGCCTCCTGAAACGCACCAGTTTTCCAACCATAGAGATGTGTCATCCTCGATACTGGAGTTGTATATGACATGGGTTGTATCCTTTCATGTTTGTGAGTATGCTTTTAGCGTTTTTTTTTTTTTTTTTTTAATTCTAAGGTATATATTAATATTAATTAAAAAAAAAATATGTATATATATATATATATATATATATATATATATATATATATATATATATGCATATATATATATAGTATATATGAAACACACAGAAAAATATGGACCAATTGTATCAAGTCTTAAATATTTGGCAGAGACGTAACCTCAGTTAACCATCGTGATTTTTAATGGCATCCATAGCGCTGTCACCTGCAGTGGCGCAGTGCAAAGAAACCCATTGCAATCCAATGACAAGCACAAAAAAAAAGCACACACAGATACAACAGGGGATAAAGTCCTGCCCATAGGAGCTTACAATCTAGAGGTTAGCCTCTTGCAGAATCCTGGAGCTGGGGACATCCTTCGAAGTCAATACTACAAATAAAATCATTAGGGAAAAGATGTAGAAGGAGATGCTTAGATGAAATTGCCAGGCCTTAGGAGTTATGGTAGCAAATCGCTGCAGCGATGCGATGCTCGATGGTACGAGACGCAGAGATGCTCCTGGAGGAAGCGACGATGGATGAATAGGTGGCGGGAGGGGATTACGGTTGGAAAAAACCCGGGATTCTGAGCTTGGCTTCCCCTTTCAGTTTAAGCAGGTCCCTGCGTTTTGTATAGATCCTCCTCCATCCCCCCCCCCCCCCACCCTCCATCCCTCCCCCCTTCCTTCTCCATCCATCTCTCTGAGCTTGGGAAAGTGGGTTAGTGAAGATTCTGTATACAGTCTCAGCCTCAGCAGCATCCACTCTCTGCTCTCCCTGACTTTTTCTTTCCACTCTGGGATTGTTCTGGGATTTCTACCTACGGATACCTCCTTTCCTACGCAAGAAAAAAAAAAAAAAAAGGAGCATTTACGCATCCTGCAGGATTTATACCCCCCCCCCCCCTATAGGATTTACTCCCCCCCCCCCCCCTTCTCTGGTTATCTGGGGGTCTCCATCTATTCTAGTTGTGCACTGATGAAATTTAACACTTTGGGAAATTGCCTAAAATATCGCTTTCTGGAACTGTAATCGTGGAATAAGACTTCATTTTATTTTTTTATTTTTTTCACAAAAAAAAAAAAATGTTTTAAATATTTTTGACATTTAATTTTTTTTTTCCTGGGTTTGCTTGAATTTTGTTGCCACTAATTTGTGTTTAGGAACTGTTTTTTTTTTTTTTTCAACTGTCGTGTTTTTTTTTTTTTTTTTGGGAAATTCTGGGAAAATAATAAAAACAACTAATACGTTTTTTTTTTTCTAAAAAAAAAAAAAAAAAAAAAAAAAAAGTTGGTCATCATGGTTTGGAGATTGCAATCAGACAGGAATCAATTGCAGCTTTTGCTCCTAAGACTACTTTGCCTTCTTCCTACAGGGCTGCCTGTACGCAGTGTGGATTTAAACCGGAGTACTGACAACATCACCGTTCGGCAAGGGGATACAGCAGTCCTCAGGTAGGGGGCGCTCTGCCTGTGTTTTTATTTTATTTTTTTCTTATTTTCCTCTCTGTCTCTCTCTCTCTCTATATATGTTGACATGCTACTGAATGCTTGAGATCCTGAACCTCAACTGAGATGCTGCGTAGTGTTGATTAAATTCCAATGATTCTTGTTTATGATATTTTTCTACTTTTATATGGAAATTCCAAATAAATATATTAAAAAATAAAAATAAAATTGCATGGGCAAGCGTTAAGCGCTGACTTAACAAACGCAGCGTCCCGGGGTGTTGTGACCCTTGCCCTGATGGAGCCTGTACCGCTCATTTATAACAAGTATTGATCTTTGATCCAATAACCAGCGATTGAATGTTTTGCACGATTTATAAAAAAAAAAAACAAGCTGTTTTTAACTGTTTACAAAAACCTCAAAAAAGCCAAGCGGCGCTACTGCCTCTGTTGGCGCCATATGGATGAAAAAACACTGCAATACAAAACAATAAAGTTTGGCCCCTTGAGTTAAGTCTTATCCTTATTCCCTTAGTCACTTCTATGGGGGTTGGCTGATTTATTGTTTTTTTTTTTTCAATATTTGCATCATTCAGTATATATTTTGCACAAATGGTCAGCAAAAGGCAACATTGATTATTCCTAGTTATCCCACCGGAGCCCATTTGCCCCCCCCTCCCCTCCCCCCCCCCCTAGGATTGGGAGCTAAGCCTTCCCCTTGCTCATAGGATCCATGGACACTCTCATCAGTTCCATGGCTGATATAGTAATGTGACCAGATGGGGAAATAACTAACTGGCATCAAGTGGTATGTTATCCAAGATATTTCATGTGTTCCCTCATTGGGTGGGATCTGATCTGATCTGTTGAATGTTGGTATTGCACAATATGTCTCGTATTTATACAATGGTACATATAGGTATGCGGTTGTGCAACAAAGTGACATTAGGTGTGTTTAAGAGTCGCTGTCCCCCCGGTGTCCCGACCCGAGCGCTCTTCTTGCCTGCCTCTCCTGAGTGGCACCAGCTCATTGATTGTTCTTGCAAGATTTGGACAGTAACTGTTTTCTCCAACAAGGTGAAAATAGTACTTTGCAGTTTAATGTGAACTGGTACCTGGATGTGGTGCCCCATGTCTCTCTACCCACATCCCTGATACCCTGCCTCCCTGCCTTCATCCTTGGTAACCTGCCTATATCCCTGATACCCTGCCTATATCCCTGATACCCTGCCTATATCCCTGGTACCCTGCCTCCCTGCCTTCATCCTTGGTACCCTGCCTATACCCTGGTACCCTGCGTATACCCCTGGCACCCTGCCTATATCCCTGATACCCTGCCTATATCCATAGTACCCTGCCTATATACCAGTACCCTGCCTATATCCCTGGCACCCTGCCTGTATCCCGGTACCCTGCCTAAATCCATAGTACCCTGCCTGCACCCCTGGTTCCCTGCCTAAATCCCTGGAACCCTGTCTGTATCCATAGTACCCTGACTATATCCCTGGCACCCTGTTTGCTTCACTGGTGCTCTGTCTACATCCCTGGCACCCTGCCTACATTCTTCGTACTTTGTCTACTTCCCTGGTACTCTGCCTACATGCCTGGCACTCTGCCTGCTTCTCTGGTTCTCTGCCTGAGGCACTGGAACCTTGTCTGCATCCCTAGTACTCTTCTTGCATCCCTGATACCCTATCTACATTTATAATACATCTCTGGCACCCTCCCTGCTTCTCTGGCACCCTCCCTGCTTCTCTGGTGCCCTGCCTGCATCCCTGATACTCTGCCTGCATCACTAGTATCATGCTTGCATCCTTGGTATCCTTCCTACTTCATTGGTACCCTGCCTGCATTCCTGGTACCCTGCCAGCATCTCTGCATGCTTCACTTGTACCCTACCTGCATCCTTGGTACCTTTTTTGTGTCCCTGGTGTCCTGCCTGCATCCCCATCTCCCCAGTACCTTGCCTTCATCCCCATCTCCCTGGTACCCCGCCTTCATCCCCATCTCCCCAGTACCCCACCTTCATCCCCATCTCCCCAGTACCCCACCTTCATCCCCATCTCCCCAGTACCCCACCTTCATCCCCATCTCCCCAGTACCCTGCCTGCATCCCATCTCCCCAGTACCCTGCCTGCATCCCCATCTCGCCGGTAGCCTCCTTACATCTCCATCTCCCCGGTACCCCGCCTTAATCCCCATCTCTCTCCAGTACCCTGCCTTCATACCCATCTCCCCAGTACCCCACCTACATCTCCATCTCCCGGTACCCTGCCTTCATCCCCATCTCCCCAGTATCCTACCTTCATCCCCATCTCCCCAGTACCCTGCCTGCATCCCATCTCCCTGGTAGCCTGCTTGCATCCCCATCTCCCCAGTACCCTGCCTGCATCCCATCTCGCCAGTACCCTGCCTGCATCCCATCTCCTGGGTACCCTGCCTGCATCCCATCTTCCGGGTACCCTGCCTGCATCCCCATCTCCCTGGTACCCTCCTTGCATCTCCATCTCCCCGGTACCCCGCCTTCATCCCCATCTCTCTCCAGTACCCTGCCTTTATCCCCATCTCCCCGGTACCCTGCTTGCATCCCATCTCCCCAGTACCCCGCCTTCATCCCCATCTCCCCGGTACCCTGCCTGCGTCCCCATCTCCCCAGTACCCTGCCTGCATCCCATCTCCCCGGTACCCCGCCTTCATCCCCATCTCTCTCCAGTACCCCGCCTTCATCCCCATCTCTCTCCAGTACCCCGCCTTCATCCCCATCTCTCTCCAGTACCCCACCTTCATCCCCATCTCCCTAGTACCCTGCCTGCGTCTCCATCTCCCCGGTACCCTGCCTGCATCCTATCTCCCCGGTACCCCCGCCTTCATCCCCATCTCTCTCCAGTACCCCGCCTTCATCCCATCTCTCCAGTACCCTGCCTGCATCCCCATCCCCCCAGTACCCTGCCTGCATCCCATCTCCCCAGTACCCGCCTGCATTCCATCTCCCCGGTACCCTCCTTGCATCTCCCCGGTACCCCGCCTTTATCCCCATCTCTCTCCAGTACCCCGCCTTCATCCCATCTCTCCAGTACCCTGCCTTCATCCCCATCCCCCCAGTACCCTGCCTGCATCCCATCTCCCCAGTACCCGCCTGCATTCCATCTCCCCGGTACCCTCCTTGCATCTCCCCGGTACCCCGCCTTTATCCCCATCTCTCTCCAGTACCCCGCCTTTTACCTCATCTAACCGGTACCCTGTTTGCATCCCATCTCCCCAGTACCCCGCCTTCATCCCCATCTCCCCAGTATCCTGCTTGCATCTCATCTCCCCAGCACCCCGCCCTTATCCCCATCTCCCCGGTACCCCTACTTCATCCCCATCTCCCCGGTACCCTGCTTTCACCCATCTCCCCAGTACCCCGCCTTCATCCCATCTCCCAGTACCCTGCTTGCATCCCCATCTCCCGGGTACCCTGCCTGCATCCCCATCTCCCGGGTACCCTGCTTGCATCCCCATCTCCCCGGTACCCCGCCTTCATCCCCATCTCCCCAGTACCCTGCTTTCATCCCCATCTCCCCAGTACACCGCCAGCATCCTCATCCCTCTGCTGCCCTGCCTTCATCCCGATCTCTCCGGTACCTTTTCTGCATCCCCCATCCCTCTGGTACCTGTAAAAATTCTCTTTGAAAGATTGACTCATCCCATCATGTGAAAATGATTACAAGAGACTGAGTCACATGCAATGAAGCCTCCTCTGTGCTCGCAGGGATGCTGATAAATTGCACTGCATCAATCCTCCGCTACGGGTTAAAGAATATTTTAGCTAGAGCCTCAAAGGCTTCCACTGACGCGTCCTCCTCCCCAACATCCCGAGGTGGACAGAAATAATGGCGCGGCCTGGGGTTTAATAACCGTGTCCATGAGGACTTATGCCAGAATGTTGGGGGGCCGCTGCAGAGCCGGTTTGATATTGCAGACGGACTTGTGTGAGAGGTGTTAACGCTGTGCCAGGCACGTAGGGGGTTAACCACGCCGCTTCCCGTATCGCTCAGTGTCATTCTGCAATGTGTTGACGCCGAGTGCAGCGGAACTGCTGACACGATTAAATGCATTTCATAGCCGTACGTGTGAGCGTCCGCGAGCCTATAGGATTCATCGCGAGACGTGCAGCTTTTCCATGCTGACATATGTTTATCTTGATGGCAGGAAAGAGAGTGCATTATCAGCGGATACATTGAATCCAACGCGGATTACAGGCGGCCCAGACGTACAAGTCTTCCAACAACTTTTATTTTATTTTCATACTCATTTTAATCAGCTTTTTCTTTTAGATTAAATAATAAAAAAAGAGGAAAAAAAAAAGGAAAAACAAAACAAAAAAAAAAACAAAACAAAAAAAGCGAGAACAAAACAAAACAAAAAAGACCAAAAAAACAAACAAAAAAGACAAAAAAAACAAACAAACAAAACAAAGAACAAAAAATAAAAATCAAAACAAAAAAAAACCTAAAGAAAATAAGCAAATAAAAAGCAAAAACAGAACAAAAACAAAAGAAAACAAAAAAAAGCAAGAACCCCCGCATCCAATTCGCAATAGCGGGAGATTTTGACCGGCTCTCTATGGAGCCGGTTCACATATGTCCGCTACGGGTCTGGTGCGTTTTGCACAAAAATGCGTCTTTTAATCTGTTTCAGTTCCGAATTCAGCCCAAAATTTGGGCTGAAATCGGACCAGAAACGGTGAACCAGGACACATCGGACCCCTGCTGGGAGCCGCATGCGATTATATGTGAACCGAGCCTGAAGCCTCGTACACACGGGCGGGAATCCCGTCGGGAAAAAAAACGTTGGTTTTCCCGACGGGATTCCCGGCAAGCTTGCCTTGCACGCCGAGTGTACAGACGGCCATTCAAAAGAACCGCCGTTCTTCGGAATGGCAAGAACGCGGTGACGTCATCGACTACGACGAGCCTGCGCTCGTCACATTCGATGCCGTCGCCGCCATCTTGCTACACCCTACACTGCCCTTGTATGCTACTGCGCATGCGTCAAAGTCTTTTCGAGCATGCGCAGGTTTATCGTGGAACAGGTAAGCATACAGACGATCGGTTTTCTCGGCAGGAAACACTCTGCCGAGAATCCCGACGAGAAAAATAGAGAGCAGGTTCTCTATTTTTCTCGTCGAGATTCCAGGCAGTTTTCCCAACGAGAAACCATACACACGACCGGTTTTCTCGGCAAAAAGCTCTCCTAGCAGTTTTCTTGCCGAGGCTTTAGAGAGTAAACTCATGCATGCAAGATTTTTTTTTCCTCCTATTTTATCTTATTTTTGGTATTTATGCTTTGCCATGGAACTGTATGTTACTGGAAATGTTTTATGCATTTCAAATAACCATATTAGCATACCCTGTTTGTGTCCTATCTCGTCCTCTATCATTATAAATAATAATTATAGTCTGTCACCTTGAGCCATAACATACAACCAGCTGTATACACCACAGAACCGTATTTAGGTGCCTTCGTCCTTGCTGATCACATGATGTTTAACTGTGATAATGAGAATGCTACATGGTACTATGGTGGGGAGTTAAATATATAGCAACCTAGCTGTGAAAAAGCTCCCTTGTAGGGCGGACAGATGAATTGTAAAATTTGCAAATGCATTGAATTGTTTGTTTGACTTTCTGATTACCGGCATTGTGTGCCTAATGCCCCGTACACACGATCAGACCTTTGTCCGACCAAACTCCCATCGGAATTTCCGATGGAATTTCATCAGAAAAAAATAGAACAGGTTCTTTTTGAAAATTCCGATGGAATTCATCGTAATTTCTCCGATGGGGCCCACACACGGTAGGAATTTCCGATGAAAAACCCCCAATGGACTCCGTCTGACTTTTTTCATCGGAAAATCCGATCGTGTGTACAAGGCATTAGGGTACAGATAGCTCAAATGTTGTAGGCAGTGCCATACAAGAAATGCATTGCACATTTATGGGTTTGTAAGCTTCTATGTTACCTGTCCATCTTCTTGACCTGTTTCAATGAAAACAAATGTGTGTGTGTGTGGGGGGCTCCCCTAATTCTACAAATGAGATGCCCAACATGGACTTTTGACATAACAGGAGTACAGATATTAAAAGAATGGGGTTTCGTTGTTACAAATTAATTTCAAGATCTTCCATAACTTGTGGAATTAACCTAACCACAGTGCTTTGGTTGGTGGCTGAGGTTGAGAGGTTCCTCTTGCAGTAGACTTGTCTGGGATCATTCAAAAGTAGAGCAGATGCCTTTGGGAGCAGTAAATGTGGTTTAGAGCTCCCACTGGGCATGTCCAGTTCAGACACCATGTGAAGACACCATGTGAAGACACCATGAAACCTTGAAGATGGGAAGGGCTGAAGCCAAAAATACTGCATTGGTCTCTCTTTTTTTTTTTTTTCGTTGAACAAAGATTTTATTAAACACAGTGCATACATATTCGGCACAAGAACATACATGTGAAGGTATTCTACAAATAGTAACGTTTTTTGTCATACAGTGCAATACACAACTCATCTATCAAGTGTTGCCAATCATTACAAGTGGATACATGTTACATGTGCAACCCAATAAAGAGATTATATGACATTGGTACAGTCTATGGCATTTGTGGGAGGTGCCCGTCCCATATTCATGTGCAAGTGTCCGAGTCCTGCAGCCAACACTCCCATATTTTATTATATTTGGCAGGACACCCTCTATTAATATATATGCATTTTTTGTATGGCATGGTCATGTTGATTTCCACCTTCCACTCCGTCAGATTGGGGGGTGCTGATCTCATCCATTTCCTGGCTATGAGTTTCCTGGCAGAGAATAGCGTTCCTTGAAGAAATATTTTAGTGTATTTGTCCAGGACATCGGGAAAAATCCCAAGGAGGCATTGTTTTGGGTCTAACGCTAGGAGGGAGCCCATATTGTCGTGCAGGAAGGTCACAATTTTTTTCCTCAGTCATTGAATTTTGGAACATGACCAAATGAGATGGTAGAACGTGCCCGTTTCCACGCCACACATTGGGCACAGGGTAGAATGTTCTCTCTTATACCTGGCTACTCTAAGGGGGGTGAGGTATGCCCTATGTAAAATATATATTTGAGACAGTCTGTCTGACAGTTTGGGGGACACCACCCTGGAGGACTCCTATGCCTCCTCCCATTCCTCATCCCCCATTGGGCCTACCTCCCTTTATGAGCGGGGTTTCAGAGCATACACTATTTTGCTAGATACAGGGGTGGAGGGCATGTTATAAAAAGATGAAATTAGTCCCTTAGGATCCGTGCTCCTGACTATGGCCATGATAGGGTTAGGGGTAGGCTGCGGAAGGGACTGTGGAAACTGTGTTTGGGTCGCGTGTCGTACCTGAAGGAAGCGGAAGAACATGTGGTTCTGAAGCACATATTCCTCCCTGAGCATATTAAAGGGCTTGAGCGTCCCGTCAGTCAACAAGTGGCACAAGTAGTATATACCCTGTGAGGTCCAAAGCTCTGGGTTCTGAATGTGTAGGAATTTCAACATTTGCCTATTGTGCTACAATGGCGTGTAGTCGTTATATGGCTGGATGCCCAATTTGGTGGATGCCAGGGCCCATATACGCCTGTAGTGGTATAGGAGGGACTTTTTATCCCCCTCTGATTTTGCACTTCCTAGAACTAGTACTATGGCATATAATGGGTCTGTGGTGCGCTGTGCCCACCTTGGGCACAATAAGGTTCAAAAGCGTTGCATTGGGTCTCTCTTTAGAGAGGCCAGATGACCAGCATGGACTTTTGACATAACAGGAGTCCAAATACTGGAGGGGGAGGTTGTGTTGTTGCAAATTAATTTTAAGATCTTCCAGAACTTATGGAATTAACCTAACCAAAGTGCTTTGGTTGGTGGTTGAGAGGTTCATCTTGTAGTAGACTTGTCAGGAATCATTCAACAGTAGAGCAGGTGGCATTTAAGGCATATAAACAACAGAGAAAGACTGGTCACAGAGGTGTCAAACTTCCCACAGTAAGCCAAGTAGCCTCTTTCTCCTTCTCTCTGTGGTGTCGACAACATATTCACAGTGGGTGCCTTTGGGAGCAGTAAAGAAGGTGTCTCAGAGCTCCCACTGAGCATGTCCATATGGTGTAGGCACCATAAAACTTTGAAGATGGGAGGTGATGGATCCAAAAACACTGCATTGGGTCTCTCTTTAGAGAGACCAGATGACCAGCATGGACTTTTGACATAACAGGAGTCCAGATACTGCAGGTAAGAGGTTGTGTTGCAAAAAATTTCAAGATCTTACAGAACTTATGGAATTTACGTAACCATAGTGCTGATCATAGAAGTATTGAACTTTGTCCCCAAGTATGCCAAGTATCCACTCACTCTTTCTCTCTGTGGTGTTGCCCACGTGGGCACAACTTTTGACATAACAGGAGTCCTGATATTGGAGGGAAGGGGTATTATTGATGCAAATTAATTTCAAGATCTTCCAGAACTTATAGAATTAACCTTACCACTGTGCTTTGGTTGGTGGCTGAGGTTGAGAGGTGCATCTTGCAGTAGACTTGTCCAGGATCATTCAGAAGTAAAGGCATAGAAGAGACAAAGAAAGACTGGCTATAGAGGTGTTGAACTTTCTCCCAATGTAAGCCAAGTAGCCTCTCTCTCTTTCTCTCTGTGGAGTTGCCCGCATGGGCACAGCAGGTGCCTCTGGGAGCAGTAACAAAGGTGGCTCAGAGCTCCTATTCGGCTTATCCAGACACCATGTGTAGACAGCATAAAACCTTGAAGATGGGAGGTGCTAAATCCAAAAATGCTGCATTGGGTCTCTCTTTAGAAACAGAAGCAGGGATGAGCCGAACACCCCCCTGTTCGGTTCGCACCAGAACCTGCGAACAGACAAAATGTTCGTGTAAACTTTAGAACCCTATTAAATACAATGGACTCGAACGTTCGAAATCTAAAGTGTTAATTATAAAGGCTTATATGCAAGTTATTGTCCTAAAAAGTGTTTGGGGACCCGGGTCCTGCCCCAGGGGACATGTATCAATGCAAAAAGAAGTTTTAAAAACGGCCGTTTTTTCGGGAGCAGTGATTTTAATAATGCTTAAAATGAAAAAATAAAAGTGAAATATTCCTTTAAATTTCGTACCTGGGGGGTGTGTATGATATGCATGTAAAGTGGCGCATGTTTCCCGTGCTTAGAACTGTCCCTGCAAAAAATGTCATTTTTGAAAGAAAAAAATGCATTTAAAACTGACTCGCGGCTATTAATGAATTGTCGGCTCCCGGCAATACATACAAAAGTCATTGAGAAAAAAAAAAAAAAAAGCGTGGGGGTTCCCCAGAATTCAATTACCAGGCCCTTCAGGTCTGGAATGGATATTAAGGGGAACCCCGCCGCAAATAAAAAAAAAATTGACGTGGGGTTCCCCCAAATATCCATTCCAGGCCCTTCAGATCTGGCATGGATTTTAAGGGGAACTCCACCCCAAATTAAAAAAAAAATGGCGTGGAGTCCCCCTAAAAATCCATACCAGACCCCTTATCCGAGCATGCAACCTGGCCGGCCGCAGGGGAAAAGGGGGGGACGAGAGAGCGGCCCCCCCTCCCTCCTGAACCGTACCAAGCCACATGCCCTCAACATGGGGAGGATGTCCCCATGTTGATGGGGACAAGGGCCTCATCCCCACAACCCTTGCCCGGTGGTTGTGGGGGTCTGCGGGCGGGGGGCTTATCGGAATCTGGAAGACCCCTTTAACAAAGAGGACCCCCAGATCCCGGCCCCCCCCCTATGTGAATTGGTAAGGGGTACATTGTACCCCTACCATTTCATGAAGAAAGCGTAAAAAAATGTTTAAAAAAACACACAAACACCTTGAAAAAGTCCTTTATTTAAAAAAAAAAAACAAAAAACATTCCAGCGGTGAAATCCAGTGTCCCGCGGCGATCTCGATGTCCAGCGCTGTCCGTCATTGGTTGTGCCTGAGCGGACCTGATGGGGAACTCCCTCTCAGTATTTTAAATGTATAGACCCGCCCCTTCTAAAGTTCCCCATCAGGTCCGCTCAGCGGACCAGATGCGGAACATGAGAAGGGGCGGGTCTATACATGTATTGCCAAAGTGAGAGCAGTTCCCCATCAGGTCCGCCCCCTCGGTATGTCAGAATTTACATAGTGAAGGAAGTTCCCCGCTCAAGCCAATGACGTAGGCGGGTCTGACATACCGAGGAGGCGGACCTGATGGGGAACTGCTCTCACTTTGGTAATACATGTATAGACCCGCCCCTTCTCATGTTCCGCATCTGGTCCGCTGAGCGGACCTGATGGGGAACTTTAGAAGGGGCGGGTCTATACATTTAAAATACTGAGAGGGAGTTCCCCATCAGGTCCGCTCAGGCACAACCAATGACGGACAGCGCTGGACATCGGGATCGCCGCGGGACACTGGATTTCACCGCTGGAATGTTTTTTTTTTTTTAAATAAAGGACTTTTTCAAGGTGTTTGTGTGTTTTTTTAAACATTTTTTTACGCTTTCTTCGTGAAATGGTAGGGGTACAATGTACCCCTTACCAATTCACATGGGGGGGGGCCGGGATCTGGGGGTCCTCTTTGTTAAAGGGGTCTTCCAGATTCCGATAAGCCCCCCGCCCGCAGACCCCCACAACCACCGGGCAAGGGTTGTGGGGATGAGGCCCTTGTCCCCATCAACATGGGGACATCCTCCCCATGTTGAGGGCATGTGGCTTGGTACGGTTCAGGAGGGAGGGGGGGCCGCTCTCTCGTCCCCCCCTTTTCCCCTGCGGCCGGCCAGGTTGCGTGCTCGGATAAGGGGTCTGGTATGGATTTTTAGGGGGACTCCACGCTATTTTTTTTTTAATTTGGGGTGGAGTTCCCCTTAAAATCCATGCCAGATCTGAAGGGCCTGGAATGGATATTTGGGGGAACCCCACGTCAATTTTTTTTTTATTTGCGGCGGGGTTCCCCTTAATATCCATTCCAGACCTGAAGGGCCTGGTAATTGAATTCTGGGGAACCCCCACGCTTTTTTTTTTTTTTTTTCTCAATGACTTTTGTATGTATTGCCGGGAGCCGACAATTCATTAATAGCCGCGAGTGAGTTTTAAATGCATTTTTTTCTTTCAAAAATGACACTTTTTGCAGGGACAGTTCTAAGCACGGGAAACATGCGCCACTTTACATGCATATCATACACACCCCCCAGGTACGAAATTTAAAGGAATATTTCACTTTTATTTTTTCATTTTAAGCATTATTAAAATCACTGCTCCCGAAAAAACGGCCGTTTTTAAAACTTCTTTTTGCATTGATACATGTCCCCTGGGGCAGGACCCCGGTCCCCAAACACTTTTTAGGACAATAACTTGCATATAAGCCTTTATAATTAGCACTTTAGATTTCTCCCATAGATTTTTCGAATTTGCCGCGAACACCCCAATTTGTTCGCTGTTCGGCGAACGGGCGAACAGGCAATGTTCGAGTCGAACATGAGTTCGACTCGAACTCGAAGCTCATCCCTAAACAGAAGTCTTTGGCAGTGGCGGCTGGTGCTCAAAATTTTTGGGGGGGCGCAAACAAACTGAAAAAAAAAAAATCAATTGCCGCCACTGTGCCCATTAAACGCAGCCACTGTGCCCAAACGCCACCAGTTTGCCCCCTCAAATACAGCCAATTTGTTTCCATATACAGCCAGTGTGCCCCCATATATATACAGCCAGTGTGCCCCCATATACAGCCAGTGTGCCCCCATATATATATATATATATATATATATATATATATATAGCCAGTGTGCCCCCATATACAGCCAGTGTGCCCCCATATATATAGCCAGTGTGCCCCCATATACAGCCAGTTTGTCCCCATATACAGACAGTTCCCCCCAAATGCAGCCAGTTTGTCCCCCATATACAGCCAGTTTGTCCCCCAAATGCAGCCAGTTTGTCCCCCCAATGCAGCCAGCGTGCCCCCCATTTACAGCCAGTTCCCCCCAAATGCAGCCAGTTTGTCCCCCATATACAGCCAGTTCCCCCCAAATGCAGCCAGCGTGCCCCCCATATACAGCCAGTTCCCCCATATTCAGCCAGTTTGTCCCCCATATACAGCCAGTTTGTGCCCCATATTCAGCCAGTTTGTCCCCCAAATGCAGCCTGTCCCCCCCCCCCAGCCCTGCACTTACCTTCCTCGGTCCGCGCCGTCCTCGATGTGTTCTCCCGCCCTCGATGTCGCTTCAGCCAATCAGGTTACCGGTAACCAGATCCGGTGAACCTGATTGGCTGAAACCTCCACACAGTCTTCTTCCAGGAACGCACCCCCGTGCGTACCTGGGAGGAGTTTTTGGAAGCCGAATACAGCCTGAGAGCTGTATTCGGAAAGCCTATCAGAGCCAGCGGCTCTGATAGGCACTTCCAAGTTCCACCCACCACCGGCCGCCGCTCTAATTCATATGGCCGGCGCTCACCAGGAGGCCGGCCATATGAATAGTGGGCAGCGCGGCAGCGGTGACAATACATAGATTCATGCAATGCATGAATCTGTGTATTGTCTTTCAGTTGCGGTGCGGGAGCGAGAGGGGGCGGCGCTCCGGCGCCCTCTATGGACGCACCGCCACTGGTCTTTGGGAGGGAGTGTAATAGTCCTGGTTAGGCAGCTCCAAATACACAGCTTGAACACAAATGGTCACTTTGGTTAAATTCCCCACCGAACTCTGTTTTCAATAAGTTGCTTCTAATTAGGAATATATATAGTCTTCTGACAGCACTTACATCCACTCACTCTTACAGAACCTGGGCAACCTTACAACTCTATAGACTCATACAAGATAATGGCCATGTTTGGAACTTGTGTACTCCTTGGAAGAAATAAGGAGACATTTTATTCATCCTCACCTGGTTGCCGACTTTATCCCCATGGAAGAATTCAATTCTATAGGGCTCCACTTAGAAGGGCCTTGGGCTTGAAAGTGGGACTCCCTCCTAAGAATACCCTGTAACCAGATAGTTCCCTTACTTATAACATGCATTACATGCAGGTCTAGTCCTTGAATGCAGTTCCAAACTCTCTATTATAGAACTTAAGTGTAGAGCACAGGAAAAGGTGGAATACCCAACAAGGGTTCCTACAGCTTTTCCAGCTAGCAGGCACTGGGTGGATCTCAAACTCCAGAAGCTTGCAGTTACCATTGGAGAAATGTAGCCACAAAATAAGAGGTTCTTCTGATAGGGCTCATGTTGACGGACGTTCTTGTTAATTGCCGCCATTTTTATTCAAACACAGTGGTATGTGTGTGACTAGAAAATGCAGTTTTTGGCAAGAAAAGGCTGAGTTTGACTGTCTTTGCCAGCAGTTAAAAAGCACCTACAGTACATAGAACTTTCTGCATCCAAAATAAAGCAGCACAAAGCAAAGCAATGCACATCAAATGCACTGTCTGAACCATGCATACTTCTTCGTTAAAGTCAAAGGCAGTTTGCTGACCCATGTTTGACATGTGTTTCATATGCATGTCAAATACAAGAAACAATGCCTGATGACATGAGCTTTTATTCTGTTCCAACTCTCTGCCTCTCCCAAGGATGGAGGGCTATCAAAAAACCCTTCCACAACAGTGCCTCTCTGTCTTGTCAAAGCCTGGTCAAACCTACTGATGACAAATTCACCAGTGGGGGTTGGCTGGCTGACAAGACATACAGAACTCAGTGTACTAACCCCTGTCACTGAACTCTGGAACATCCTCTGAAAGAGTAAGTAGTACAGATCATCCCTGGGTACAAAGTTATGCAAGAGACTTTGCAAAATTACCAACAAACTAACACAACAATATATACATTATAAATATATTACACCTCTTGTTTGTCTCCCTGAGTCTTTTTATTGACCTTAATAAAGTCAGTGGAGCTTCATAAAGTCTTTGAAGCTATTATTCCCCATTACCAAAAGTGAAGTCTTCAGAAGACATTGAGATAACTTACATGCAGGTCCTCTTGAGCCTCTAAGTAATTTCATTGACCTTTATGAGGTCAGTGGAGCCTCATAAAGTCTTATGCCGCGTACACACGATCATTATTCACGGCGGTTAAAAAACCGCCGTGAATAATGACAGGAAAAACGAGGGAACCACTTGGTTCCCTACACACGGTCGTTTTTCCCGTCATTTTTTCTCTTGACGAGAAAAACGACCTTCTGTGGGCTCCGCGGCAGTGTCTCCCTATGGGAAAACTGCAGCGGAAAAAAATGCTGGGAAAAAACGATGAGAAAATTTAGAACATGTTCTAATTTTTCTCGTCGTTTTTTATGCCGTTTTTCTCGACGACAAAAACGACATAAAGCCCACAGACGATCGTTTTTCTCGGCGAAAAAAATAAATGCAGTTTTTCTCGTCGAGAAAAGCGGTCGTGTGTACGCGGCATTAGAAGATATTATTCCCCCAAGACCAAAAGTGAGGTCTTCAGAAGACATTGAGATAACTTACATGCAAGTCCTTATGAGTCCCTAAATCATTTAATTGACCTTTATGATATCAGTGGGGCTTCATAAAGTCTTATGACCCATACACACGATCGTTTTTCATGCCGTTAAAAATGCCATTAAAAAAAATGGCCATTAAAAATGATCGTGTGTAGGCTCCAGAGCATTTTTAACGACGTGAAAAACGGGCATTAAAAATTTCGAACATGCTCTCTTTTTTCATGTCGTTTTTCATGTCGTTTTTTTTAACGACGTGAAAAACGATAGTGTGTATGCTTTAACGACGTGAAAAAAAATGCGCATGCTCAGAATCAAGTATGAGACAGGAGCGCTCGTTCTGGTAAAACTAGCGTTCGTAATGGAGATAGCACATTCGTCACGCAGTCACGGACTAAAAAGCACGAGACTGAAAAGTGCGAATCGTCGCTCAACAAACTTTACTAACATGAAGGGTGGCGCCATTCGAACGGAACTTCCCCTTTATAGTGCCGTCGTACGTGTTGTACGTCACTGCGCTTTGCTTGATCGTTTTTTAAAATGATCGTGTGTACGCAAGACAGGCTTGAGAGGAAACATGAAAAAAAACGACGTGAAAAACCGCAAGAAAAAAAATGGCAAGAAAAACGATCGTGTGTATGGGGCATTAGAAGCTATTATTACCCATGACCAAAAGTGAGGTCTTCAGAAGGCATTGAGGTGAGTCTCTAATGCCGCGTACACACGACCGTTATTCATGTCATGGGAAAAAACAAAGTTTTTCTCGACGTGATTTTTCGTGTTTCCTCTCAAGCCTGCCTTGCATACACACGTTCATGAAAAAAAAATGCTTGAGCAAAGCGCGGTGACGTACAACACGTACGATTCGTGCTTTTCAGTCCGTTACAGCGTGACAAATGTGCTATCTCCATTATGAACGTTGTTTTACCAGAACGAGCGCTCTTATCTCATACTTGATTCTGAGCATGCACATTTTTTTTCTCCTTGTAAAAGCATACACACTACCGTTTTTTATGACGCTAAAAAGAACGACGTGAAAAACGACGAGAAAAAATATGGCAGGTTCTAAAAAAAATTCGGGCATTTTTCTCGTAAAGAAAACTGCTCTGGAGCATACACACCACCGTTTTTCACGACCATTTTTAAAAATTGAATTTTTCTCGTCATGAAAAACGGTCATGTGTACGCGGCATAAGTCTTTTCATTGTCCTTTATGAAATCAGTAGAACTTAATAAAGTCTTATGCCGCGTACACACGACCGTTTTTAATGTCATGGAAAAAAACAAAGTTTTTCTCGTCGTGATTCTTCTCAAGCCTGCCTTGCCTACACACTATCGTGAGAAAAAAATGCTTGAGCAAAGCGCGGTGACGTACAACACATACGACAACACGTATGACGGCACTATAAAGGGGAAGTTCCATTCGGATGGCGCCACCCTTTGGGCTGCTTGTGCTGATTTCGCGTTACCGCGCATTAGTAAAAGTTTGGTGTTAGCCGATTCGCGCTTTTCAGCCTCGTGCTTTTTCAGTCCGTTACAGCGTGACGAATGTGCTATCTCCATTACGAACGCTAGTTTTACCAGAACGAGCGCTCTCGTTTCACAACTTGCTTCTGAGCATGCACGATTTTTTCCCCATCATTAAAGCCTACACACAGTCGTTTTTCACGACGAGAAAAACGATGACGTGAAAAGCGACGAGAAAAAATACAGCATGTTCTAAATTTTTAATGGCCATTTTTCTCTTTGAGAAAAATTCTCTGGAGCCTACACACGGTCGTTTTTAATGACCAATTTAAAAAATTGCATTTTTCTCGTCATAAAAAAAACGGCCGTGTGTACGCGGCATTAGAAACTATTGCTTCTCCATGACCAGATGTGCATAAGACATGCATTCTTATCACTGTACTTCAGCAAAGTGAAGGGGAGTGTTCAAAACCCTTTCTGCAACATGTTGAAGATTTTGGCTCACTTCTTGTCTGGTTATAAACCAGGGTTCCTCCAAAAGTTTCTAGGGGTTCCTTGAGCAATGAGCAATCTCTGCCTCTCAGATAAGTCCCCACTGACACCATTGACTTGTTTAGCAATCTGTAAGGAGGTAATTCTTCCCAATGACCACAAGTGTAAGGAGCATTCTTCCCACTGACCATCACACTAATATATCATGAGTTGTCGAAGTAGTTATTTTTACCAGGGCTTCCCTGAGACTGGAAAGTTATTTCAAGGGTTCCTCTGTGTTGAAATGGTTGAGAAAGGCTGGGTTAAAGCCAAGCTCCAGCCCAAATTATTTTAGGTTTTCATTGTTAATGTGCAAAGCTTGGGGTGTCACCGTAGACATACTGTACATCCTATGGTCTGGTGATTACTACTGTTGGGTGCAGGTGGAGGAGAGAGCTTGTCCTGGCTTTTCGCAACTCCTAGTAAGAAAACATCTAACCCTCTCTATTTGTCCTGTTTACCATTATCATTGAAAGTGAAAGTACATGAAAATCAATCAACAATTTTGGGTTGCCCCCAGAAAAATAATAGAGGATAAATCTTCCAATGGGGACAATCGTTCTGTTGACCTGAGGGCCCCCAAGGAATCCCCTTCATTTGCAGGGATTTCCTCTCACTTCCTGTTTAGCAATGGCACAGGAGTAGAGGGAATTCTCTGCATTAGGACACAGGTGGCGAAAACAAAACAAAAAAACAAAAAACAGACAGAGGTTAAATCCCCTCCCTTGCTCTATCCAAAGTGAAAAAAAAAAGTTTTGCCTAAAGCTCTACTCTGAATATTAAAGAGTACAGCTACCTCCAGTATAGATCCTTCCCCCAGTAAATATTTCCCTCCCTAGTACAGATTTCCTCCAGTCAGTGCCAAATTGTGACCCCCCCCCTCCTTCATTATGTGATTATGTGCAAACCTATGAGGAGGAGATGGAGAGAGAGCACAGACCGCACCTCCTCCCAGCTATCTTCTCCTCTCCTTGCCTCTTCCAGCGCTGGGTTGACAAAAGTAGTGATGTCGCTGTTACTACTCCTGTTTGCATTATAATAGGAGGAAGTTGCTGTGCCCCTATCCCTACAATACATGCAGCGCCCAGGGCAGCTTCCCTTTCTGCCCACCACTTGTCCCGGCCCCACCCCCAGTACAGATTCCCCTAATCCCCTAATCCCACCAGTACAGAACCCCTCCTCCCTCCCCTTCTCAATACAGATCTCTAAAGGAGCAAAAAAGAGTTTGAATTTGAACAGGTAGCAGGAGCGTGTGCAGCAACTTTTAGCGCTAGCAGCAGGGCCATGGGCACTCTGGGGGGTTTCCCCCCCTTATCAATGTCCCTGCTCACTGCACCTGTAATTAAAATATAACATTTGGGTGGGCTGACCCTTTCAATAAAAAAAAAAAAATAGCATAGAGGTACACTTCCGATACAATAAAAATTAAACATAATTATTACAAAAACAAATCACCTACTTTTATATTTTTTGTACGATGAAAATAAATCGATCTTCCTCCAGCCATCTACAGGGTCCTGTTTGTGGCCCTCAGCCTTTTACTAAATATATTGCATCAAGTTGCTGAATCGCTAGTTTATTTCTACCTGGAAGGGAAATACCAGAATCAATTATTGTTAAAAGCCAATTTTTATTTCCTCTTCAACAAAAAAAAAAAAAAAAATGAAGGTTGAAAATAATATATGTATTTTTTTTATTTCCCTATTTAAAAATAGTTTATCGCGTCCTAATACGTCTGCACCGACCCGCTATCTCAATTTATAGATAATTTAGCACTTTCATGAAAAAGAGATGACCGATCGATACCTCCTGTATATTTAATAGCTTAGCGTTTATGCGATAGACGGTGGAAACCGTGCCGCCATCTGGGAGATGAACCGTGATAGAGAGAAGTGAAAGGGATTATGATTTTCTGCAGGCGTGGGAATATTGTGTCCATCGCAGCAATTAAGGTCAGGTATATGAAGGCGGTGGTGTCATGGCAACGAACTGCGTGCACCCCCTACACCCCCCCCCCCAACTTCCAATAAAAATGTAAAGTTCTGAAACAGTTTAACCTACAGATCTCAAAATGCGAGGGAGAGGGAGATATAACCGACAAGTAAGAGGTCACCGTTTGTTCAGCATCGTAAGTTCTCTTGAGCTGCAGCCTAGAATGGAATAATTGTATGGTATTGTAACCAGCAAAAATTGTTATGTTAAGGTTCCGTTTAGAATTATACATGTGCACAGCTGTGTAGTGTTAGGTAGGTGCGCTGCCATGCGTAAACATACATTTCCTATATGTGTTGACAGGCATTATTGATGCGCCTTAAAACGTGTTTTTAAATTTACCATTTGGAATGGATAGAATTAAATGCCATTGTTTGTCAACGAGGACCTCCTCCCCTCTTATAGATAACATGGAAGATGACCTAAAACACAAATAAGAACACTTACCTGCCTCCATGCTGAGTCTCCCATAGTGGCCCATAGTGACCTACAGTCCCACCAAGTCCTCTGAGAGCCATTTGCCACTACCAGTGTCACTCAGTCCACGACAATGCAGGGTGCAACTTGCTGCAGACTAGGGATGAGCTTTCTGTTCGGGTAGAACATGAGTTTGACTCGAACATTGGCTGTTCGTTCGCCCGTTTGTCGAAATACGAACATTATAGGGCGTTCGCGCCAAATTCGAGCGGAGCGGAATGCCCCATAATGCACTGCGACATCGCAGTGCATTGCTGTCTGATGATTGGCCAAGCATGCACTATGACCCGCATGCTTTGGCCAATCACAGCGCTGTCAGCAAAGAGGGCCATAATTGGCCACATTAAGGCAGGGTGCCTTTGGCCAATTATGGCTCAGGGGGTTAAGTCCACGCCTCACACTATATAAGGCCGCCTGCACGTCGGCCCTGTGTAGTGTGTTGCTGGCGTTGAGAGAGAGAGAGAGTGTGTCATTTCATTTAGTTTGAGAAGGCAGGCGATTCAGTTAGCTGCAGTATATTTAGTATATATGGCCCCCTCCACCCCTCTCACCCTTTCTTCTTCTCGGCTTGCTGTCTTGTCTTGCCTAGGGGAACCTGGGAGGAGGGATGAGATCCACCACGGCCCATGTCCTTTTCTGGATAGAGGTGAAGGCAGGAATGTATTTTTACCATCGGGTCATGTGTATAACCCAGGGTCAAGTCTTTCCTTGATATGACCCCCCCCCCCTTTGCTCCCAGTAACCAGAGTTCCACACTATTGAAAAGGTCCAACTCTTATTTATTCCTTAGCAGCAAATTAATCGTCACTCAGCACAGATAGGTTGTGACCAAAGAACAGTTCAGAATTGGTGGGGAGTAGGTCAAGGCACAATCCTTAATCAAGCTAAACCGTTGAGATATCACCAACGGGTATGACGCACAGTGGCTGTAAATGTACTTCTTTCCTTTTCTGAGTCTCTACCAGCAACTCTAACGAACATGAAACAGGAGTTACCTTCTTGTGGCTGCGGCCCCTGTCAGAGGGAAGACATCCTTCCGAGAGAGTTACCGGAGGCCTCGCCATCACCGGCAATGCTGCACCGGGCTGTTCGGAAGGGTTACACTCCCCGGCCTCCTCATCTCAGATTCGGGCGCCCAACTCCTTAGGGCCCCTCAGACTCCTCCACCCTCGCGGAACCCAGTCGAAGGTACTGGGTCCCAGGCCTCCTCAGTAGTACCTCACCCCAGGGCTAAAGGTGCCTGGGATGGACTCCATCACCCTCTCCGGCCAGGTCAAGGGCACCTGGGCCCGGAACTCCGGAACGCCAGCACCCAGGCTGAAGGTGCCTGGGTGCGGCCGCGTCCTCCGACTCTGAAAACCCTGTGTTCAGGGCGTCCGCCCCCTTTATCTCCTCTCCCTTTGCGTCACAGCAGGTTCCCTGCCCTGCCGTACAAGCGCCAGGAAAGGACAAAAAGAGTCTTGTGGTGAGGGTTTAACTCCGGCCCAGGGCAACAGTGCCTCTTGCAGGCAGTAGGGAACCTCACACCACCAGAGTCCTCCAAGAACCATAAAATGGTCCCAGATTCCCTAACAATCAGTGCATCTGGGTTATACTACCACCCAGATGCTTCCCCTAAATTCAAATACCCGCTACATATACATCCAGGCCTTGCAGAAAGGTTTGTGCAATGCGTTTCCAGAGCCTGGGAGGTTACAATTTCCTGGTCCTGGACAACGTGTTGCTGAGGCTTCGGTCAGTCACAGAAGGAGCGGTGTAGAAGGTGACCGATGCGTTCAGACTATTTTTTAGTCCGCAGCCCCAAGGTCTGATCGGTTCCAGCAACCATCGCCAGCGTCTGATTTACATGGTGCAGGAACACCTAGGGGCAAGATCAGACTTGGACACCTTTCCCCACCAAAAATCCTTTGGGTTACTTGGTCTTGAGGATGGATCACTGGCCAGAGCTTGCACAGTATGCAATTGAGCTACTGGCCTGTCCTGCATCCAGCGTTCTATCTGAACGCACATTCAGTGCTGCTGGAGGCTTTGTAACCGATCACAGAGTGCGCCTGTCCACAGACTCAGTTGATTGGCTCACCTTCATAAAAATAAATCAGTCTTGGATCATCAGCTACCAAGCACCTGATGCTGATGTAACCGATTAATTTTACTATGAATGTGAGATCCCTTGAAGACTGCCTATGCTGATTCCGAGTGACTATCCTGTTATGCTGAGTGACTATCTTATTCCTCCTCAATGTTCATGTTGATAACTTCTAAGAACATTTTTGTTTCTGGGCACCACCACCAGTGGCTAAAGCCCATTTTTTGTAATATTTTGCAGCAGGGCTCATTCCTGCGCTCAACTAGAGTATCTGTGAGGGGTTTCAGTGTTGTGGCACCACCACCACTGCCTAAGGCCCATTTTTTCTGCCCCTGTTTAACAGGGGCGTGTAATTACAATTTTTGATCCAATATTTCTCAGCAGGGCCCGTTCCTGCACTCAACAAGAGTATCTGTGAGGTTTTACAGTGTTGTGGCACCACCACCGCCTAAGGCCTAATTTTTCTGCCCCTGTTTAACAGGGGCATGTGATTACAATTCTTGATATAATATTTCACAGCAGGGCCCGTTCTCTCCTGTAAGAGTTAATATGGGAAAAAGGTGTCTCCACTGATGCTTTATCACCAATCCTTGTTTCCCTAAAAACCCCAAATTTTCAAAATCCAATTGTCATTGGGACAGAAGGTGAGGTGAAATCTTCTGAACAGGGGCACAGACAGCAAAACAAATGTTACAGGGGTGATGATAACCCTTCCCTATGTTATCCAAAAAGCTTAAAAATATATTTTTTGGCTGCAGCTACACTTACAAAATGTACCTGTTCCAAATTACAAACAGATTCAACCTAAGAACAAACCTACAGTCCCTGTCTTGTTTGGACCGCCTGTATACTGCTGTTCAGAGTATATATACATATAGGGCCTGGGGGTTCCCCTTAATATCCACACAAGACCCAAAGGGCCTGGTAATGGGCTGGGGGGGGTTACCCATGCAGTTTTTCTCAATAATTTTCATCCATATTGCCGGGACCCGACAATACATTACAGCCGCAAGCAGTTTTTAATTACTTTTATTCCTTTAGAAATGTCATGTTGTGCAGGGACTGTTCTGAACACGGGAAAAACACGCCACTTTACAGGAATACTATAGACACCCCCCAGGTACGATATTTAAAGGAATATTTCACTTTTATTTTTTCACTTTAAGCATTATTAAAATCACTGCTCCTGAAAAAAACGTCTGTTATTAAAACTTTTTTTTGCATTGATACATGTTCCCTGGGGCATGATCCGGGTCTCCAAACACTTTTTAGGACAATAACTTGCATATTAGCCTTTAAAATTCGCACTTTTGATTTTTGACGTTCGAGTCCCATAGACTTTAACGGTGTTCGAAAGTTCGCACAAACTATCAGTCTGTTTGCATGCTCTGCCGCAAACCGAACTGTGGGGTGTTTAGCTCATCCCTACTGCAGCCCCCCCAGGCCCCACAGTGTTCACAACTTCCAACAGTGTCCCACAGTCTCCCACAATTCCTCAGGCAAATCCCCCAGCCTCCACAGTTGCCCCCAGCTCCCTACCAGAAACCTCATGCCCTCCATGGCCATCAAGTCTGCTCCAGAGTCCACTAACTTTCGGCTGACCCCTGCCCCTCACAGTGCTCAAAACTTCCAACGGTGTCCCACCGTGTCCCCCAACCTCCCAGAGTGCCCTCCTGTCTCCCACAGTTCCTCAGGCAAAGCCCGCAGCCTCCACAGTTTCCCCCAGCTGAAACCTTATGCCCTACATGGCCATCAAGTCTGCTCCAGAGTCCCCTAACCCCCTTCAAAAAAACCTAACTTGCTGCAGACCCTCCCAGCCCCTCACAGTGCTCACAACTTACAACAGTGCCCCAGTGTGTCCCCCAACCTCCCACAGGGCCCTCCAGTATTCCACAGTTCCTCAGGCAAAGCCCCCAGCCTCCATAGTTGACCCTAGCTCCCTCTAGAAACCTCATGCCCTATATGGCTATCAAGTCTGCTCCAGAGTCCCCTAACCCCCTTCAAAAACCCCAAGCTTTCTGCAGACCCCCCCAGCCCCTCACAGTGCTCACAACTTCCAACAGTGTCCCACCGTGTCCCCCAGCCTCCCACAGTGCACTCTAGTATCCCACAGTTACTCAGGCGAAGCCCCCAGCCTCCACAGTTGCCCCTAGCTCTGTCCAGAAACCTCATGCCCTACATGACCATCAAGTCTGCTCCAGAGTCCCCTAAACCCCCCCCCAAAACCCCCTAACTTGCTGCAGACCCCCCAGTCCCTCACAGTGCTCACAGCTTCCAACAGTGTCCCACCATGTCGCCCAACATCCCACAGTGAACTCCAGAATCCCACAGTTCCTCAGGCAAAGCCCCCAGCTTCCACAGTTGCCCCCAGCTCTCTCCAGAAACCTCATGTCCTGCATGGCCATCAAATCTGCTCCAGAGTCCCCTAACCCCCTCCAAAATGCCCCCCCCCCCACAGGGACACCCAGCCCCATTCAGAGCCCTTCAGCATTTCAATACATAATTTGCATTTCCATATTTTTTTGTATGAGTAGAAACTTTTTTTGCTGTTTGGAAAAATAAGGTTCTGGAAGAATTTACTAGGCCTTGATCTCAATAAGGTTGAGGACCCCTGGTCTAAATGGAATCAAGACTGTTGCACACATTTCTGAATATGTTGAAGAGAACAAAAGAACAAAAGTATGTTGGTTTACACTTACATTTGTAAACTAATTTACCTTTATATTTACTTTTTATATACTTTAAAGCTGAGGTATAATCTGTTTATACTTTCCCGACCCTGGTTCCCCATCAACATACCACTGAAATATTGATATAAAACCTTTCCATTTTGATTACATACCTTATTTTACAGCCATATCCTCTTTAAATCTGTGTTTGTTGTGAGCCATGAAATGTGTCTGTTACATCCAGATCTGTATCCTCTTATCTTTCATAGCGGCGGGTTATACCTGGCAGCCATATGCTGATGACTTTTATTGAGCGAAGTGATGGATATATGACCAGCCTCAATCTCTATCAAAGAGTTACATCTGATCCACCAGCCCCAGTGTGGGCATAAATCTTGTGTGCCCAGGGCATTGTGCTTGTTGTGATTTTATGCCAGGCCCCAAATGTCTCAGAGTAGGTTGGTAGACATATTTTTCTACGCTGAAGGTGCATTCTAATCGAAAAAAAACAAAAAAAAAAACATGAAATACATAGAAGATTCACAAACTGTCAACCCAGACTTACAACACCTCACTGGTGGGGGCCATTTCAAATTTTGGGACCCCAAAATGCTGGTGGGTCATATTTCCCTCTTCATTACCCCTGTCTGCTGCACCCAGTACTACTTGTTTACCTCCTTCCCCAGTTTGCTGCACATATCAAATACATTAGATCAGGGTTTCTCAATTATGGAACCCTAGTTCCTCTAGAGGTCGCTAGGGGTTCCTTGACTGGTGTACTGCTAGTGTGCTTGCTGACCTAACCAACCCACATCCCCAATTACATGACCTTACTTACTAGATTAAAAACATGACACCTTCCGGATTAAATGGCCAACAAAGGCCCCTTTATTAATTCCAAAAAGATAACATTTAAAAATAACTTATAAAAATAAACATTTTAATAAATATTTATATCTTTAAATAAATATATATATTTAACACATAAACATTTTAACCCAAACTAATTTCTTTAACTGCTGCGTCTGAGGTTCCTGAAAGATGGTAAAAAATGCTATCTCATCGGCTGTCCACCATCACCACAGTATCCTGGCCTCTAGCCGTGATCCCAACAGCTCAGAGACAAATGACTCGATCCTTCTTTCACCATTCAGCCCGATGACCAATAGCCCATATAACCAGATAAGGAAGGTGCCCATACCGAGACAGGCCCCAACCCGTACCAACCATATATGATATATACATATAAATATATGTAGCAGGGGTTTAAAATATAGGGGGGGGTGCATGGGTGGTAGTATGACCCAATGCACCTTGATTGCTGGGGAATTAGAGACCATTTACTGTCTTGGAGGACTCTGGTGGTGTGAGGTTCCCTGTGGCCTGCGGGTGGCATTGTCGCCCTGGGCTGGGGTTGAATCCACACTGTGAGACTGTGCCTTTTTGTCCTTTCCTGGTGCTGGTACAGCGGGGCGGGAAACCCGCTGTGACGCAGGAGGAGAGGGGATAAAAGGGGCGGACGCTTTGACCTTGGAGTTCAGAGTCAGAGGACGCGGCCGCACTCAGGCACCCTCAGCCTGGGTGCTGGCGTTCCGGAGTTCCGGGCCCAGGTGCCCTTGACCTAGCCGGAGCTGGAGATGGAGTCCATCTCAGGCGCCTTTAGTGAGGTACTATGGCGGAAGCCTGGAGCTCAGTACCTTCAACTGAGTTCCGCGAGGGTGGAGGAATCCGAGGGGGCCCTAACTCCTTGGGTGCCCGTGTCTGAGACAAGGAGGCCGGTGAGCGGAACTTCTCCGGAGAGTCCAGTGCAGCATTGCTGGTGACGGAGAGGCCTCCGGTAACTGTCTTGGACGGATGTCTTCCCCCTGATAGGGGCTACGTTAGCGAAGGTAATCCATGTTCCTGTTCTATATAGTCAGTGGCAGTGACTATTCACCACTGGTGACACGGCAGTGGTTGGCTCTACAGTAAAGGATTGTGCCTCGACCTACTCCCCACAAATATTGAACTGTTCGTTGGGTCCCAACCTGTCTGTGTTGTATGACTATTTATCAGAGAAGAATAAATACGAGTTGGACCGTTTTCAATGTGTGGAACTTCAGTTAATGGAAGCAAAGGGGGGGGGGGGGGGTCATTCAGTGAAGGTTTGACCCTAGGACACACACACACAAAGCCCAATAGTTCTGGCCTTCACCTCTACACATTGGAGGACATGGGCCGTGGTGTATCTCATCCCTCCCCCCAGTACTAACCCCTAGACAAGACAGACAAGACAAGAATGAGAAAGGGGTGAGAGGGGTGAGGCCGCTACGTATATATATTTATACCAACCACCATCCGACCTTCAGGAACCAGAGACCCCTGCTACCACCACCTGAAACGGAAAACACAGAAAAACAAAAACACACATATCCATACCAACAGCTGTCTAAAGGGAGGGAGGGACAATTTAGCACTGTGTGTTACCTCTTCCTCCGTTCGCGCCGAATGAAAAGCTCCGCCCCCTTTCCAGTTAACTGAACACAGCATGGGCTGCCTAGCCCCGCCCCCGTGTACTCAATACTGAACCCTTTCTGCTTCACTTCCTGGTGCAACCTACACAGCGTTCCCCACAGTCATGTGGCCCCTGCACTTAGGTTCCCTTTGCTCTGGGGCTGTCTTGAGCAATGAGCAATTTTTGCCACTCAGATAAGTTCCCACTGATCTTTTTAGCTATCTGTAAGGAGCATTCTTCCCACTGACCACAAGTGTAACAAGCATTCTTCCCACCGAGCCTCACACTAATGCATCATGAGTTGCAGATATAGTAATTTTTAGCAGGAGTTTGCTGAGGCCAGAAAGTAATTTTAAGGGTTTCTCTGTTTTGAAAAGTTTGAGAAAGGCGGGATTAGATGATGGTGTGTGCAACTTCAAAGCCATCTCAAAGACTTGAGTTATTAGTAAATGGGCATTGACCATTGAATGGTTGGCTTCTTCTCTTTTTTGCCCTCTCGGGCCATGTATAGGGTATTGCCTATAGATGAAAACAAAATTAGTCATCCAGAATGTGAGGCATGTGTTGGGTCTAGAGATAAATGAATCAGGAAGAAAGGAGAAGATTTAATAAAGCTTTTCTCAATGATGGAGTAGGTCCTACTCCATCATTGAGTAAAGCTTTATTAAATCTTTTCCTTTCTTCCTGATTCATATACCTCTAGACCAGGGGTCTCCAAACTTTTCAAACAAAAGGGCCACTTTATTGTCCTTCAGACTTAAGGAGGGCCGGATTGTGGCCAGCGGGGGCAGAAAATGTCCCGGACCCAGCTCCAGTGAGAATAAATGTGGCCTCAGGGTTGGTGGACAGTAGGAGGAGGAGTAGGGCCCCTATCAGTAAGAGGAATAGTATCCCATCATTGATATTAGTAGAAGAAATAGTGCCCCCTTGTTGGTGTCAGTGGAAGGAATAGTACCTCATATCAGTTGAGGAATAGTGCCCAAAGGGCCGCATAATAGCTGGCAAAGGGCCGCGTCCGGCCCTCGGCCCGCAGTTTGGAGACCACTGCTCTAGACCCAACACGTGCCTCGCATTCTGGTTGACTAATTTTGTAGGAAGAGAACATGGCAAATCTTGGAAGTAATGGTTGTAGACCAGTAGAAGGGGTGTTCCTTTGGGCCCTCACTTCTCACAAGACCCGTAGCAGCTGCTTTGGCTACCATGGCTTTCTATAGAGTAGGCAAATAGGTATGCAGCTTCAAAGGTGCCTCTGACTAACATCAAAATGAGCTAATCAGAGTGGGAGACCAGATACATGTCGGGTCTAGACTCTAGAGGTAAACGTATGAGGAGGAAAGCTTTGTTAAAACTTTTTCCAATGGTGTAGGAAGAGACATGGCAAATCATGTAGGTTATGGTGCAGGTTAGAAGAAGAGGTGTCACACTGGACCCTCACTTCTTCGAGACCCAGTAGAAGTTGTCTGCGCTACCATCACATTGTATAGAGCTGGGGTCTCCAAACTACGGCCCTCCAGTTGTTCAGGAACTACAATTCCCATCATGCTCAGTCATGTCTGTGAATGTCAGAGTTTTAAAATGCCTCATGGGATGTGTAGTTCCGCAACAGCTGGAAGGTCGTAGTTTGGAGATCCCTGGTATAGAGTAAATGAAGAGATTGATAGCTTCAAAGTAATCTCAAACATGTATTATTATGCACCCTGTAATCGGGAGACATGCTTTATTAGTAAATAGTAGACACGTGCATTCGTTTTCGTCCGAATTTCGGGGATTTTCGCGTTCGTTTTAACAAACGAAAACGAAAGCGCAGAATCTGAAATCCGAAAGATCCGACATAAAAAAATGCTTTATTTTCGTTTTCGTTGCGACAACAGTTCAATATAGATAGGAGATTCGACATGACGCTGACAATAGCGATCTGTGTCTATCGAACCTGTGGTCGAATGTGCCTAACCTTAACTCTATTAGTCCAAGATTATTCGACATTATAGAGAGAAAAGATTCGACATTTTAGAGACAGTGTTGGGGTAGACCATTCAACATGAACGACGAGGAGTCGACGAAGCAGCGAAAAACATACAAACGTTGAATCTGTCATTGAAGGCTTATGGTGTCTGCCGAAAGTTCTAAGAAGATTCGACAAGCAGCTAAACTGTACGACGCCGCAATCGTACATTTCCGGTCAAATGCTCCACCCATAGGCTATAGAAGAATTCCAATGTTGTATGACTAGTAATAATAATTTATAAATATAATTATTACTAGTGTCATACAACATTAGAATTCTTCTATAGCTTGTAGGCGGAACATTCGACTGGAAATGTACGATTGCGCCATCGTACAGTTAAGCTGCTCCGTCTGCACATTTTTTTGTGCTGAAAATGCCCCCCTCGGCTTATACTCGAGTCACCTTTTTTGTGCCTGATCTCCTGGAGTTTGGGGACCCGGGACCAGCCGGTCGTAGGTTCCCTGGACCCCAAAGTTGTCACACATATAGCTGCACTCTTCTTCTACAAGTGTGCAAAGTTTGTTGTCCAGGGGACCTACGACTGGGGAGCACCAATTTTTCAAAGCCGGGCACCCCTTCCATAGACTCCCATGTTAAACGGTAATTTCTCCGGTGAATTTGGGGACCCCTGTATCGGCCGGTCTTAGGGCCCCTGGACTCCACACTTGTCACATATGTAGCCCCACTCCTTCTCTACAAGTGTGCAAAGTTTGTTGTCTGGGGGACCTACGGCCAGGGAGCACCTATTTTTCAAACCCGGGCACCCCTTCCATAGACTCCCATGTTATACGGTAATTTCTCCGGTGAATTTGGGGACCCGGTGCCGGTCTTAGGGCCCCTGGACCCGACACTTGTCACACATGTAGCCCCACTCCTCCTCCTACAAGTGTGCAAAGTTTTTTGTGTGGGGGACCTACGGCCGGGGAGAACCGATTTTTCAAAGCCGGGCACCCCTTCCATAGACTCCCATGTTAAATGTCAGTCTAGTCATGGGCACAGTGAGGCATGGGCACAGTGAGGCATGCAGATGGACACAGTGAGGCCCAGTGAGGCATGGACACAGTGAGGCATGGGCACAGTGAGGCATGGGCACAGTGAGGCATGGGCACAGTGAGGCATGGGCACAGTGAGGCATGCAGTTGGACAGCCTAGGCTTATACTCGAGTCAATACGTTTTCCCATTTTTTTTGTGGTAAAATTAGGTGCCTCGGCTTATATTCGGGTCGGCTTATACTCGAGTATATACGGTACTAGTGTCATACAACATTAGAATTCTTCTATAGCTTGTAGGCGGAACATTCGACCTGAAATGTACGATTGCGGCGTCGTACAGTTAAGCTGCTCCGTCTGCACAGAGTCCCGACCTCTACCTGATAAAACGCCTTTGATATGAACTAGTACGGAGACTGCGTTCCAGGCCTTTTCGTCCAACATCAGTGCCTGACCTCACAAATGCTCTTCTGGAAGAATGGTCAAACATTCCCATAGACACACTCCTAAACCCTGTGGACGGCCTTCCCAGAAGAGTTGAAGCTGTTATAGCTGCAAAGGGCGGGGCCAACTCAATATTGAACCCTACGGACTAAGACTGGGATGCCATTAAAGTTCATGTGCATGTAAAGGCAGGCGTCCCAATACTTTTGGTAATATAGTGTGAATCATCTGTGAGTTCAGCTTTAGGCTAGGGGGGTCTTATTTCCCGGTGAAGCCTCCACAATATTCCTAATCTGACAGGTCCTTCTAACAAGCGCTGATACAGTTCTCGAGTTTATAGAAACTTTTTCCCCGGTAGCATATTATTCTTTCAGAGCTTCGGTTCCTATAATCCTCCTGCAGAAGTCCTCGGAGTTTCAAATATACTTCCAAAGAATGTCCAAGTTTTTATTTTTTTATAACATTCTACAGCGGAGTGCGAATCGCCATCGGAGGCGGCTTGAATACAAACAGCGGCTCAGCCCCTAATCCGGGCTCACTGGAGTGATTCCACTTCCACAGAGCTTATTTCACCAGAAGACGGGCCTCTGCAAATACTCAGATTTTTCTTTCTTTCTTTTTATTTTTTTTCGAAGGCACCGAAAACATCTTGGCACTCGTATTTCCATCTCTCTGGGGAACGAGTTTGAATTCAACGCTAAAAAAAAAAAAAAAAAAATCTTTTAGCTCACATTCCTTCAAAAAAAAAGGTGAAAAGTGGTGGTGGACATACTCTTGTGATTCGACCATTCTTACTGGTGGAGGGTAACGCCTTTCAGAAACGACTTTCCTATATACGATGCTTGGCCTGCAAAAGTACGGGCGTTCCTCCAAACTCCTGCCTTGTTGATGAAGTTACAAGGCCCTCTTCCCCACAGCCCCCCTGGCCGCTGGTTGTGGGGGGTCTTGGAGCTTATTGGAATGTGAAAGACCCTTTCAATAATAAGGTGGCCCACAGGAACATTCACAAAAAAAAAAAAAAAAAAAAAATTAACCTAGAAACAAAGACACTTAAACATTATTTAAAAAAAATAAAAATAAAAAAAATAATCATAAAATAATAGAAAATAAAATTCTAATAAAAAAAAAATAATAATAAAACAATGATAATAAATATAATAATAAAAATAAAATTCTAATAAAAAAATGATAATTATTATAATAATAACAATAAAATTCTAAAAAAAATAATAATAAAAAATGGTAATGATAAAAAAAAGACATAAAAAAATTTATAATAAAAAATTAAATAAATAAACAATTAAACATCCCCCACCCCCCTATTCACAAGAAAAAAAATGTAACCTAGAAATAAAGACACTTAAACATTATTTTTTAAAAAAAACAAACAATAATAATCATAAAATAATAGAAAATAACATTCTAATAAAAATAATAATAAAAAAATGATAATAAATATAATAATAAAAAATAAAATTCTAATAAAAATAATAATAGAAAATGGTAATGATAAAAAAAACATAAAAAATAAAATAATAAAAAATGTAATAAATAAACAATTAAACATCCCCCCCCCATTCACACAAACAAAAAAAATGTAACCTAGAAATAAAGACACTTAAACATTCTTTATAAAAAAATAATAATCATAAAATAATAGAAAATACAATTCTAATAATAATAATAATAAAACATGTAATGATAAACAAATAAGTACATAAAAAATAAATAAATAAATAAATAAACAATACAACTGCCCCCCCCCCCATTCACAAAAAAAAATGTAACCTAGAAATAAAGACACTTAAACATTCTTTTTTTTTTAAACAAATAATCATAAAATAATAGAAAATACAATTCTAATAAAAAAAATTAAAAAAAATGATAATAAAAACAATAATAAAAAATACAATTCTAATAAAAATAATAATAAAAAATGGTAATGATAAAAAATACATAAAAAAATAAATAATAAAAAATCTAATAAACAAACAATTAAACATCCCCCCCCATTCACACACAGAAAAATGTAACCTAGAAATAAAGACCCTCAACCATTCTTTATATAAAAAAAAACAAATAATCATAAAATAATAGAAAATAAAATTCTAATAAAAATAATAATAAAAAAATGATAATAAATATAATAATAAAAATATTAATGAAAAATTGTAATAATAAAAAATAATAATAAATAAACAATACAACTGCCCCCACCCCACCCCCCATTCACAAAAAATGTAATCTAGAAATAAACACTCAAACATTCTCTATAAAAAAAAAAACAAACAAAAAATAATCATAAAATAAAATTATAATAAAAATAATAATAACAAAATTCTTATAAAAATAATAATAACAAATTAAATTATAATAAAAATAATAATAAAAAACTAAATGATAAAAAAAAAAATATAATAAAAATAAAATAATAAGAAAATTTAATAAATAAACAATACAAAATAATAATAAAAATCCCCTGTTGTAAATTCATCATCACTCACGATATCCACTGATTAAAAAAACAAACAAAAAAAGCAGAGGAACCGGCACACATGACCAATCCCATATGCGAATCCCATGGCCTCTATGGAACATGGGCAAAAGTATAGGCGTCCGTCCAAACTCCCGCAGACCCAAAGCCGCCTTGTTGATGAAGACAAGGGCCTCTTCCCCACAACCCTGGCCGGTGGTTTTGGGGGTCAGGGGTTGTGGGGAACTTAGATTTAAACTGAGCCATTGACTCCTTCACAGTGTTTAGAGTCACTATAACTAGCAGGCAGTGCTCATGCCAAGGAATGGCAGCTTCCGTCAGATCCTTCTCACACAGGTGCCTTGCTTTGGTGGACAGGAGCGCGGTAAGCTCCGGTTATGCGGCGGCTGTTTGTGCTCCGTCACCTTGCGCCGTGCCGTTGGCTTTGTACCGGATTACTGACATGGTGGTGAAGTCGTGTTTAAGACGCTCGGATGAAAGCCGGTCAGGATAGAGAGATGATTCCGCGGCCAGTTCCTGGAAAGGATTTGTCGTGTCTCACAGATCCGTTATTAACCGCCAGGACTTGTTCAGCAAACCCCTCGGCTGCCAATCAAGCAGAGATCAGCGGTAACCTGCTGGTCAGAGAGCGAGCCAATTACCTTCACCGCGAGCTGCAGCCCGAGTCGGCTCGGACGTAAAGAGAACCCGTCACTGATAGGCTCATTCACAAACTCTTAAAGCTACAGTGCAATGTATGCCTATCATACCTTCACCTGCTGGTAGAAAATCGATCTGCCTTGGACCTGTTTTCAAACGCATTATATGAAAGAACATATCCTAGGTATCCCTTTAGATAAGCGAATGATGTCATCATTGAGTCCTCTCGCTAATCTCAGGTTGGAAGACTCCTGTAAATATCACAGCACTTTGCCTCAGATCTGCTTTTTAGAGCGTTATATAAAAAGAACACATTTTAGCCATCCCTTTAGATGTGCATGCTCCCCCCTGCCGGCCACTGGCTGCTGAAAACTTTCGCTGTGCAATCTGCCGATCAGTTGCTTGATTATGATGTATTAGAGGGATAAAATATAACATTTTAGTTGGTAAAAAATCTGTCTGTCTTGGATTTGTTTTCAAAAGCGTTATATGAAAGAACATATCCTAGGCATCCCTTTAGATAAGCATGTTCTTCCCCGCTGACCACTGGCTGCTACAGGCTTTAGCTGTGTAATCTGCTGAGCAGTTGTTTGATTACACCGTAATATAGGGCTAAAAAAATAAATAAATTCGCTGGTAGAAAATCGATCTGCCTTGGACCTGTTTTCAAAAGCATTATATGAAAGAACTTACCCTAGGTATCCCTTTAGATAAGCATGTTCTTCCCTGCTGGCCACCGGTTGCTGCAGACCTTAGCTGTGTAATCTGCTGATCAGTTCCTTGATTACACTGTAATAGAGGGATAAAATATCACATTTTAACTGGTAGAAAATTTGTCTGCCTTGGACCTGTTTTCAAGAGCCTTATATGAAAGAACATATCCTAGGTATCCCTTTAGATAAGCGAATGATGTCATCATTGGGTCCTCTCGCTAATCTTTGGTGGGACAGGTTGGAAGACTCCTGTAAATATCACAGCACTTTGCCTCAGATCTGCTTTTAAGGGCGTTATATGAAAGAACATAACCTAGATATCCCTTTAGATAAGCATGTTCTTCCCTGCTGGCCACTGGCTGCTACAGACCTTAGCTGTGCAATCTGCCAATCAGTTACTTGATTACGCTGTAATAGAGGGATAAAATATTACATTTTAGTTTGGTAAAAAATCTGTCTGCCTTGGACCTGTTTTCAAGAGTGGTATATGAAAGAACACATCCTAGGTATCCTTTTAGATAAGCATGTTCTTCCCTGCTGGCCCCTTGCTGCTGCAGACTTTAGCTATGCAATCTGCAGTACTGATCAGATGCTTGATTACACTGTAATATAGGGAAAGAACATTAATTTTTCACTTGCAGAAAATCTATCGGTCTCGGATCTGTTTTTAAAAGTGTCACATGAAAGGACACATTTTAGGCATCCTATTAGACACGCATGCTCCCCTCTGCTGGCCGCATGCTCCCCTCTGCTGGCCACTGGCTGCTGCAGACTTTGGCTGTGCAATCTGCTGAGCAGCTGCTTGATTACACTGTA
>CM055117.1:30357383-30617383 GCA_029206835.1 Rana muscosa | reverse complement strand
CCTCTCTTTCCTTTTTTTTTTCTTTCGCTCATTTTTTTCTCTTTCTCTTTATTTCTTTCTCATTCGCTTTTATTTATTTATTTTTATCTTTTTCTTTCTTTCTTTCTTTCTTTCTTTCTTTCTTTCTTTCTTTCTTTCCTCTCATTTTCTCTCTTTCTTTCTTTCCTTCTCTTTTTATTATCTATCATCTCTTTGTCTCAGTTACACATTTTGTACAGCATACAGTGTCACTTTGTGCTTAATAATGAATAGCCAGACAAGTGGTTTATCTTCTCTCATACATAACATCTTTCATGGTGTCAGCGTGTTCTTCTGTAGGGTTGGGGGATTTATCTGTTGCATACAGTGAAAGCTCGGGGCTGAAGCTCAATCTCTGCCTTCCCCTTGACATGTTGAATGGTGCAGCAGACCCCCCCATGCAGCCTGGAAACTCAAGAGCCTGCGGGAAATGAACAATCTGCATAACTAACACAATGTATGTTCCCTGAGAACCTCACGTCACATCGCTGATTGTAGACTTTGTTTCTTTATTCACCTTCCAAATGCAGAATGCCAGATTAGCCTAATATACCATATATATATATATATATATATATATATATATATATATATATATATATATATATATATATATGATGTTCCTAATTTTACACACTTACTGTTAGTTATTTTGAAAAAAAATTAGCAAGTATAGAAAATCACCTGATCCTGCCAGAAATCCAGTGATCTGATAACTTTTTTTTATAAATGAGGGGGGGGGGGGGTTCTGTAGCCCTAACACACTTCCTGTTCTAAGGTGACAACAATCTTTCATAGATACAGATACAGAGAGATTAGTTTCAAAAGTATGTTACTGACAGGATCACCATCAGCACGGGTTCCTTATGACTTAAAGTCGCCGAAACGCGTTGGTTGGTGTCTCTGTTGAGGCTTTCCAGTACAGGAGACTTGCCTAACCAGTCTACTTCACATTAGTGATCAGATTTCGAACAACAGGATTAAAACTAGGTCTAGATTCAGGCCATGGGTGTTATCACAAAGATAACACGTCAGGATAAGGATCCTTAAGTGTCAGTTATTTTCAGCTATGTCCAATAAGATTTGAAAATCCCAGTCACATGGCTGAAAATAAAGACCTTTATCTTTGTCTTAAAGGTTTGTGAATTGAGACGTATTAATCTCTTTTAGGAGCCTACGGTAGATGTTCTATAGCTCTAAAACACTTCCTACCCCAAGCTCTTCTGTTGGGGCCCTCCAATGCAGGAGATCTTCCTTACCATTCCTCTTCATATAGGAGATCTGAGTCTGTATATAAGAGAAAATCTAAATCTAGAGTAGTGGTCTCCAAACTGCGGCTGATGGGGCACTATTCCTCCCACTGACACCAATGATGGGGCACTATTTCTCCCACTGACACCAATGATGGGGCACTATTTCTCCCACTGACACCAATGATGGGGCACTATTTCTTCCACTGACACCAATGATGGGGCTCTAGTATTCCCACTGACACCAATGATGGGACACTATTCCTCCCACTGACACCAATGATGGGGCTCTGCTCCTCCCGCTGACACCAATGATGGGACACTATTCCTCCCACTGACACCAATGATTGGTCACAATTTCTCCCACTGACTCCAATGATGGATCTCTATTCCTCCCACTGACACCAATGATGGGACACTATTCCTCCCACTAACACCAATGACGGGGCACTATTCCTCCCACTGACACCAAAGTTGGGACACCATTCTTTTCACTGACACCAATGATGAGACACTATTTCTCTCACTGACTCCAATGATGGGGCACTATTCCTCCCACTGACACCAGTGATGGGACACTATTCCTCCCACTGACACCAATGATGGATCTCTATTCCTCCCACTGACACCAATGATGAGACACTATTCCTCCCACTGACACCAACCCAACAATGAGTCTCTGTCTCTCCTCCTACTGACCATAAGTGGTATGTATTTTTTTTTCCCACTGACCCCAAGACTGAAACCTTGTCTACTCCCACTGATGCTCGGGCATTTACTATTCTTAGTGGTCACAGTCCGGCCCACCTAAAGTCTGAAGGATAGTAAACTGGCCCTTTGTTAGGAATGTTTGGAGACCCCCTGAACTAGATCCAAGCCATGGGTGCACATTAAAAAAGTGACAGTTATTTTCAGCCAATAAGATTTGAATATAACAGTCACATGACTGAAAATAAAGATCCTTATCTTTGTGAATTGAGCCTTACCACTCTCTTTTAAAACTCGAAGCCACAGACGCGCGCATTTGTTCTCTGGATCTATTAGGGATTCCATACTCCCCCCCCCCTTTCCTGCGGGAATTAAAGGCTTGCCTCCCTAATTTCCTAATAAGCATCAAAATGACTTATTTCCATCCGTCCAAACCAGCGGGCGGCATATGTTCCCGCTCCGGCGTACAGAGACGTACTTCTGTCACTTGAAAGATCTGAATTATGGCAACAGATTTGCTTAACAATTCTAGCGTAACCGAGCGGCACTTTCCTAAAAAAGGCCCCGAGGACCGTTCGCCGACATCAGCCAAATTGCGCACAGCGTGTTCGCAATCCTCCCGAGTCCCGGGGGAGGCGGGCAGAGATGCATCGCGCTCCCGGAGCACGGCGGAACCCCGCGGAGGGGAAGTTGGGTAGTTGTCTTCTGGGAGTTTGCTAACTTTTTTTTTTCTTTTTTTTTTTTTTACTTGTCGGAGGAACAAAAAGCTTTGAGACGGAAAAAAATTGTGAAAAAAAATGCTTAAAAATTGTTACATTTGAGTTCGTTTTTTAGTTATCAATTTAAATTATAAAGATCACAGCATAAATATTTTATTTTATTTATATATAATAAATATTTATATTATATACAAATATTTATTTATATGTATATATTGTGAGGGGGTTAACTCGGTAGCGGGTGTGTGTGACCCCCTGGTTGGGCTCCCCACACAAAAACAGGGCCAGCAGACGGAGGTTGTGGTTTTCAAAATCAAAAGGTGCGGTTTATTTCTCTATGTACAGTGACAAAAACACAGCAAAGCCAAAAAGAAACATAAACAAAATAAATCCTGGTCAGTTTGACCTCTGACTAAACATGCAGGTTTCCTAACTAACAACTGGGATCAGCCTGGTGCTGTCCTAGTCCCTAAGTCCCTGGTTTAGTAAATGTCCAAACAAATAGCCACACAGGCTTTTTCTCACCGCACAGGGGTTCACTCTCCCTAGACAGTCCACACAGGTCTGGGTCCAGGCATGAGCAAACACCTAATGAATCTGGGAGTTTTTATAGAGGCCTTAAACGAGCTGACAAGCTTCAGCTGGTCTCATCAACTCCCTGCCTGTACGACGCCCAGCCCTCTCCCTAGAGGTATGAGTCATCCATGAGCCCACTAGCCTCAGCTGGGCTTCATCAACTCCCTCCCTAGTTGTATAAGTCGGCATAAAGCCTGAATCTGGGAGAAATATATCTACCCCCCTGGATGCAACCAGGTGACTTTACCTTCCTGCTGTCACATACCCCCCCCCCCTCTTGTTTTAACCTTGGGGTTGGAACACCAGCAATCAGGCATTCATGTACTCGAGACAAAGCATCCACATTCCCCATTTGAACGCCAGGGCGATGCTTTACTGTGAAGTTGAATTCCTGTAGGGCCAGGAACCACCTATTCACTCTTCTATTTGTCTCCTTGTTTTGAGCCATCCACTTTAACGGAGCGTGATCCGTAACCATGTCAAAGTGCCTACCTAGCAGATAGTACCGAAGGGAATCTAGAGCCCACTTCACCGCTAAACACTCCTTTTCAACCGTGGCGTAATTTACCTCATGGGACTTCAACTTCCTGCTGAGGTAAATGACTGGGTGCTCTTCCCCGTTCCAGACCTGGGACAATACTGCTCCTAACCCCACATCTGACGCATCACTTTGTACGACAAAGTCTTTAGAGAAGTCGGGTGAGTACAACACTGGCTGGCTACATAAGGCTTGTTTCAAGAATTGGAATGCTGCCTCAGCCTCGGGGGTCCATTTAATCATGACCGACCCTTTCCCTTTCGTCAGGATGGTTAGGGGCACAGCCTTAGAAGCAAAGTGGGGAATGAAGCGCCGATAATAACCCGCGATTCCCAGAAAGGCCCGTACCTGCTTCTTGCTGTTGGGACGTGGCCAACTCTGGATGGCCTCGACTTTGTTGAGTTGGGGTTTTATCACTCCCCTGCCAATGGTGTACCCAAGATATTTGGCCTCCTCCTGCCCAATGGTACACTTCTTGGGGTTAGCCGTAAACCCCGCTTCCCGGATAGAGTCTAGGACTGCTTGCACTTTTGGCAGATGTGAGGCCCAATCTGTGCTATGGACAATTACGTCATCCAGGTAAGCCGCAGCATACTTCCGATGGGGCCTCAGTATCTGGTCCATTTTCCGCTGGAATGTGGCCGGCGCATTCTGTAACCCGAACGGCATTCTCTTATATTGGAACGCCCCGTCTGGGGTTACAAATGCGGTTTTCTCTTTGGCCGACTTGGCCAGGGAAATTTGCCAATACCCTTTTGTGAGGTCAAGAGTCGTCATGTATCGGGCTGTTCCCAGCCGGTCGATCAACTCATCTATACGTGGCATGGGGTAGGTGTCAAATTTTGTAACTTTGTTCAACTGACGAAAATCGTTACAAAATCGCCAGCTCCCATCCGGTTTAGGCACCAACACAATGGGACTAGACCAATCACTTTGGGACTCCTCTATCACCCCTAAGTTCAGCATTTTCTGTACTTCCTCCCGTATTGCCTCCCGTCGGGCCTCTGGGATCCGATAGGGTTTTAACTTCACCCTTTCACCGGGCGGGGTAATAATATCATGCTCTACCCCAGATGTTTGTCCCGGCAGCTCAGAGAACACCTCCTTGTTGCGAAGCACAAACTCCTTAACCTCCTGTTGTTGGGGTTGTGACAAGGTGGCTGCTATTCCAACCTCCTGAATCACGCAACCAGTTTGAGCTGGTGAACAAGTTTCTGCGACTAGGGACTCTCTATCCCTCCAGGCTTTCAACAGATTAACGTGATATATCTGTTCGGGCTTTCGCCTTCCTGGTTGTCTGACCTTGTAATTCACTTCGCTCACTTTTTCCATTATCTCGTAGGGGCCTTGCCATTTGGCAAGGAATTTACTTTCAACCGTAGGGACCAGTACCAATATCCTATCCCCCGGGGAAAAGGTACGGGTCTTGGCTCCACGGTTGTACACTCTCTGCTGTGCCAACTGCGCTTGGGCCAAATGTTCCTTCACGATGGGCATTACCTGTGCAATTCGATCTTGCATCAGGGCGACATGCTCAATCACACTCCTGTGGGGAGAACTCTCACTTTCCCAAGTTTCCTTGGCAATATCCAACAGCCCTCTTGGGTGTCTCCCATACAGTAACTCAAAGGGGGAGAATCCCGTAGAGGATTGGGGCACCTCCCTAATAGCAAACATCAAATAAGGAAGTAGACAGTCCCAATCCTTTCCATCTCTATCCACCACTTTCTTCAACATTTGTTTTAGGGTTTTGTTGAATCTTTCAACCAGCCCATCGGTTTGGGGGTGATACACAGATGTACGCAATTGCGTCACTTTGAACAATTTACACAGCTCTTTCATAACCCGGGACATAAAGGGTGTACCTTGGTCCGTAAGCAGTTCTTTACAAATACCCACCCGGCTAAAAACAAGAGATAGCTCTTTGGCTATGGTTTTGGCCGAGGTATTTCTGAGAGGGATCGCTTCTGGATAACGGGTGGCATAGTCCATTATAACCAATATGTACTGGTGCCCCCTAGCGGACTTGATTATAGGACCTACCAAATCCATTGCGATTCTCTCAAACGGGACCTCAATGATGGGTAGAGGGACCAGCGGGCTACGGAAATGTGGCATCGGGGCCGACCTCTGACACACAGGGCAGGAGGAACAATAATTTTCTATGTCCTTCATCACCCCAGGCCAATAGAATCTCTGTAATACCCTCTCTCGGGTTTTCTCTGCCCCCAGATGACCTCCAAGAATGTGCCCATGGGCCAACTCCAACACCAACTTCCTGTAAGGTTTGGGCACCACAAGCTGCTCAACGGTTTCTTCTGCCCTTTTTGCCACCCGATACAGTAGGTCCTTCTCTACGCTGAAGTATGGGTAAGTGCAGGTATTATCTGGGTTCACTAACTCGCCATCTATTTCCACTACGTTTTCCCGTGCCTTTATTAGGGCGGGGTCTTTTAACTGTTCTGTGGCAAAATTTTCCCTGTGAACCTCCAGATCAGAAAACTCCACAGACGGTAGGTTTTCGTCTGAGGAGGTGGGCTCCTCTCCAGTTTCTTGAGTCTCCCCTGCCAATACTGACAAGGGAAATTCTGGAGAGTCCTCACCACTCTCAGAGGAGTTCTGGCTATCACATTCCTGGTACATAGGGGCACCAGTGGGGGGCTCAGGATCATCCCATAGTTCCCAGAACTTCGGAAAATCCCTTCCCACAATGGCATCATGCGGTAATTGAGATACTAACCCCACTGGATGAGAGAGGGTACCTTTGGGGGTCTCGAAACACACTGTAGTCACTGGATACTCTCGGGTGTCCCCATGCACACAAATAACAGCTACCTTGCTATTCCCAGAGACCTCTGTTTTAACTAATTCAGCCTTTATCAGGGTCACAAGGCTACCTGAATCCAGTAATACCACAACATTTCTACCATTAATACACATTTTGCATAAATGTTTCTCAGTTCCCCGAATGGCAGTGCATGCGACTGTCGCACACAGCGACTGACGTCTGTCCGTCAGAAAGTCACATTGCATGGGTTCCTCCACAACCGGGCAATTTGCTGCAATATGTCCCGCTTGCCGGCAGCGGTAGCAAACAATCCATTTGGCTGCCTCTTGAGCCCCTGACTTCCCAGGCTGTTCTCGCCAAACTTTGGGTAGAGCTCCCACCCTCTCACTCTCTCCACCCTCACCCCTTGGAATCCTCTTATCCGCCCCTGGGGATGGTCTGGTCTTAGGGTGGAAAGTCCGAGAGTCTCTGGAAGAGGCCGTCAGGTTCTCTGTAGCCAAGTATTTCTCTACACGATCCACAAGACCACCGGCCGTCTCTGGGTCTCCATGGCTTACCCACTTTTGGATGGCAGTAGGAAGAGCTCTCAAAAACCGATCCATTACAACACGTTCCACAATCTCTGGTGCGGACAAAGTCTCTGGCTGTAGCCACTTCCTGCTCAGGTGAATGAGATCATACATTTGAGACCTGGGGGGTTTTCCAAGCTGGAAAGTCCAGTTATGCACACGCTGAGCCCGGACAGCCAGGGTGACACCCAGCCTTGCCAATATTTCAGCTTTTAGCATCACATAGTCTTTTGCTTGGTCAGGCTCTAGGTCATAGTAAGCCTTCTGCGATTCACCAGTTAACAGAGGAGCCACCAGTCCAGCCCACTGCTCCTCAGGCCACTTTTCTCTTTCAGCAGTCCTTTCAAATGTGGTCAAAAATACCTCTGGATCATCCTCTCCAGTCATTTTTGTCAATAAACGACTCACCCCAAAGGACGCGGTATTAGTGGGACGGCTTTCCTCACTGGTCTGCGGACGTTGCTGCATTACTGCTTCCATTTGTTGTAGTCTCTGCTCTTGCTTCTGTAACAGGTCTATGAACCGGGCCTCAGATTGCTGCTGGGCTTGTTGATGAGCTTGCTGCTGGGCTGCAAGGCTCCTTTGCAAACCTGCATTTGTCTGCTGTTGATTGGCATTTGCTAGAGCCAGCTGTTTCAGTATCTCCTCCATGCTGGCTTAAAAAAACTGCCCGCATTCTCCACCAACTGTGAGGGGGTTAACTCGGTAGCGGGTGTGTGTGACCCCCTGGTTGGGCTCCCCACACAAAAACAGGGCCAGCAGACGGAGGTTGTGGTTTTCAAAATCAAAAGGTGCGGTTTATTTCTCTATGTACAGTGACAAAAACACAGCAAAGCCAAAAAGAAACATAAACAAAATAAATCCTGGTCAGTTTGACCTCTGACTAAACATGCAGGTTTCCTAACTAACAACTGGGATCAGCCTGGTGCTGTCCTAGTCCCTAAGTCCCTGGTTTAGTAAATGTCCAAACAAATAGCCACACAGGCTTTTTCTCACCGCACAGGGGTTCACTCTCCCTAGACAGTCCACACAGGTCTGGGTCCAGGCATGAGCAAACACCTAATGAATCTGGGAGTTTTTATAGAGGCCTTAAACGAGCTGACAAGCTTCAGCTGGTCTCATCAACTCCCTGCCTGTACGACGCCCAGCCCTCTCCCTAGAGGTATGAGTCATCCATGAGCCCACTAGCCTCAGCTGGGCTTCATCAACTCCCTCCCTAGTTGTATAAGTCGGCATAAAGCCTGAATCTGGGAGAAATATATCTACCCCCCTGGATGCAACCAGGTGACTTTACCTTCCTGCTGTCACAATATATATATATATATATATATATATATATATATATATATATATATATATAGTAACTATTTTGTCACTTAAAAAAAAACATCTCCACCCCGTTTTGGAAGTAGACACACCAAGGTGATATCATTTTTTAATTTCTTTTTGAGAAATTAAGGAACAGGCTGATATTGAAGGGGGATTAAAAAAATGGGGCTTGGTTACATTAAATTTGATCTCCAGGATAAGCCCCCCCCAAAGAAAATCTATACCAGACGAGCAAGAGCCCCCTCCCCCTCCTGGACCATACCAGGTCACATGCTCTCAACATGTGGGGTGGGGGGGATGGATGCTTTCCCGAACCACCTTGTCCCCATGTTGATGGGGACAAGGGCCTCCTCCCGACAACCCTGGGCGGTGGTTGTGGGGGTCTGTGGGCAGGGGGCTTATCAGAATCTGGAAGCCCCATTTAAAAAAGGGGGCCCTGTTTAAGTAAGGGGTGGGGTAGGTGCTTTCCTAAGGCACCTTGTCCCCATGTTGATGGGGACAAGGGTCTCCTCCCCCGACAACCCTGGGCGGTGGTTGTGGGGGTCTGCGGGCAGGGGGCTTATCAGAATCTGGAAGCCCCATTTAAGAAAGGGGGGCCCTGTTTAAGAAAGGGGTGGGGTAGGTGCTTTCCTAAGGCACCTTGTCCCCATGTTGATGAGGACAAGGGCCTCCTCCCGACAACCCTGGGCGGTGGTTGTGGGGGTCTGTGGGCAGGGGGCTTATCAGAATCTGGAAGCCACATTTAAGAAAGGGGGTCCTGTTTAACAAAGGGGTGGGGTAGGTGCTTTCCTAAGGCACCTTGTCCCCATGTTGATGAGGACAAGGGCCTCCTTCTGACAACCCTGGGCGGTGGTTGTGGGGGTCTTGTCGGAATCTGAAAGCTCCCTTTAAGAAAGGGGGCCCCCGGATCCTGCCTCCCATGTGAATGAGGGGCCAGATTCCGATAAGCCCTCTGCCCGCAGCTCCGCCCCCAACCACCGCACAGGGTTGTCGGGAAGAGGCCCTTGTCCCCATCCGTCCATCGTATCGTGTGCCGGCGCCGCCATCCTCACTAAGGGAAACAGGCAGTGGAGCCTTGCGGATTCACTGCACGTTTCCTACTGCGCATGCGCGAGTCGCGCGGCGCTTTGTGAATGGCGGGCTGTCTTCTGGGACACACACAGGTGCCAGAAGACAACACGAGGAGGAGAAGACTGAAGACTACCGCGGAATAGGAAGTGGCAGATTAGGACGATCTGCCTCGCAATAGCCATTTCTGGTAAGTAAATGTTTTATTTATTTTTTTCAAATGTTTTTTAATGTATTTTAAGGAGCGTGTCTATGTGTTTTTTTTTTTTAGGCTGGACCTCCGCTTTAAAAAAATAAATAAATAAAAAAAATCAGGTCTCTTATGCATGTACCTTGAACAAATACGAATCTGGCAGGGGTTCTAGGCTCCACCTACTCTTCTAAAGAAGACCAATTTTATTCCTGTCTGTGTTGCTGTTGTAGAGTCGCCCCCCCCCTGCACTTCCTGTCTGTTAAAATGTTGTCACAGGACAGGAAGTGAGGGTAAATCTCTCTAATGGAGTCACAGGAGAGCAGTAAAACTCTTATGCCCTGTACACACAATCGGAATTTCCGATGGGATAAAATCCAATGGAATTTTTTGTCGGAATTCTGTTCAACCTGTCTTGCATACACACTGTCACACCAAATTCAAGAACGCGGTGACGTACAACACTACGACGAGCCGAGAAAAATGAAGTTCAATGCTTCCGAGCATGCGTCGACTTGATTCTGAGCATCGGAAAAAAAATAAAAACATGTTCTCTTTCTAAACTCCGACGGGAAAAAGTCCGATGGGGCCCACACACGGTCGGAAAATCCGATGAAACAATTCCGTCAGACTTTTTTCAATCGGAAATTCCGATCGTGTGTACAGGGCATTGCAGGGGGGTTCTAACCCTTCCTCATTCTATTGAAAACCCCCCAATTTTTTTTTCTTATGGACATAAAATTAAATTTGGCGTTGATGGCAATCAACTGGAAAACCCTTTGCGAAATTTTTAATCCTCTTTTTTATATATATATATATATTTATTTATTTTTATATATTTACTTAAAAATCCGCCCCCAGCCCTGCGCAGTCGGAAGAATGGAAATTTAGAGTGCTGAGTTTGCAACCTACATTCGTGGCGTTCGCTCGCCCCCTCCCCCTCCTTCCCCCCCCTTCCCTCATTTCACATTCCGACTTATAACAAACATACATTTATATGGAAATGATTTTCCTGCGATTGAATCAGACGAAATAAATACTGACTTGTTATTGATAATGTTGTCGTTTTCGAGAAATAGCGGCGGGCTGCAGAATTTGAATTCAGGCGCTTCGTGTCTGGCGGCGGCGGCTGGGGGTTTATTTTACCGCGGTGGGGATGAGGTGGGAGGAAAGGGGGACATTTTTTTTTCCTCAGGATTGCCTAAAGTAATATTGTACAGTCTGTGGGAACGAAATGATTAAACCGGACTTAGCATGAGATTTCTTTTCCCATGGGTCAATGTAAGACTCCCAGGTATTCATTATCTCTCCCAGAGGTCACAGCACTCCCCCTGACAAGGCCTTCATCTGAATATCTCTTGTTCAGGCACCAGGGTCACTTTCTGGACTAAAACGCTGGCTCAGAGATGACACAATCATGTCCAGGGCCGCCATCAGGGGGGTACAGGCAGTACACCTGTAAGGGGTCCGGATGGCAACCCCCTTTTTTTTATATATATTTTTTAATTATTCATTTTTTTGTAAGGGGCCCAGAGGTCCCTAGGGCTCGGATGGTAACCCCCATTTTTTATGTATTTTTTATAAATTTTTTTTTTTTTTTTTTTGTAAGGGGCCCAGAGGTCCCCAGGGCCCTGGATGGCAACCCCCCTTTTTTATGTATTTTTTATAAAAAAATAAATACAAACATTTATTTATTATTTTTTTATTGTAAGGGGCCCAGAGGTCCCCAGGGCCCCGGATGGCAACCCAACTTTTTTGTTAATAATTTTTTTTTTTTATACATTTTTTTTTTTTTGTATGGGGCCCAGAGGTCCCCAGGGCCCCGGGTGGGAACCCCCCTTTTTTTAATATAATTTATTTTTTAATTTATTTTTTTATAATTATTTATTTTTTGTACGTGCCCCAGGGCCCGGGATGGCAACCCCCCCCTTTTTTTTTTTTTGTTCTTTTTCTGTTCGCCAGCACCCAAAGCCCCCTCGACCTCAACAATTTGCGGCAGCAGCACCCCCCTGCTTCTCAATTCGTGGCACCCCCCCGCTTCTCAATTCACAGGCTGCCCCCCCGCTTCTCAATTTGCGGCGGCAGTACCCCCCACCGCATCTCAATTCGCAGGCTGCCCCCCGCTTCTCAATTCGCAAGCTGCCCCCCCGCTTCTCAATTTGCGGCGGCAGTACCCCCCACCGCTTCTCAATTCGCAGGCTGCCCCCCCGCTTCTCAATTTGCGGCGGCAGCACCCCCCCTCCCGGTTTTCCTCTGCTCCAGGGGGCCCATGCCTGAAGCTGTGTAAGGGGCCCCAAAATTCCTGATGGCGGCCCTGATCATGTCAATCACAAACGTCGGAGACACAGATCAGTCCGTGCTGCAGCCTACACTTTATGACTCGCTACAAAGTTACAATGTTGCAGTCTGGTCGCTGGGGGGGAGAGGAGACTGAGGAAATGCTTCCTACTGCCTGCAGCAGACTGATGACATCATCTCAGCCTAGGCGAAGGCATTGCACTGGAGTAGACATGTGTGCGGTTTGTTTCTTTTTTAATCGAAATTCAAACAAATTTTTCGTTATTTGGAAATTCAGATGTATCCGAATTTCCAAATTACAATAATAATAAATTTGAAATGAAAATTTTGGACGGAATTTGAATCGTTTTCAAATCAAATTCGAATCAGTTTCTAATCGAATTGGAATACTTTTCGATTCAAATTTGAATTTCAGAAGAGAATAAAAAAGAATAGAAAATAAAGGCATAGAATAGAATAGAAAAGAATAGAATAGAATAGAAAATAAAAATATGTAATATAATAGAGTAAAACAGAATAGAATACAAAATAAAAGAATGGAAAATAAGAGAATAGAAAAATAAAGGGATAAAATAAAAAATAAAAGAGTAAAACAGAAAAACAGAACAAAAAATAAAAGAACAGAATAAAATAGAATAGAAAACAAACAAAAAGAATAGAATAAAAAAGAATAGAATAGAAAAAAAAGAATAGAATGGAAAGAATATAACCATCTTCGGAAATTCGAATTTCAAATAGAATAAATTTTAATTCAAATAGAAAAAAAATAAAAAAAATAGAAAAGAAAAAGAAAAAAAACAATAGAATATAATAAAATAGAAAGAATATAACCTTCTTTAGAAAATCTAATTTCGAATAGAATACATTTTGAATACACTGCATAGAAAACAAAATAATAGAATAGAATAACATAGAAAATAAAGAATCAAAAATAATAGAATAGAAAAAAAACAGTAGAATAGAATAGAAAAAAAACAGAATAAAATAGAATAGAATATAAACATCTTCAGAAATTCGAATTTCAAATAGAATACATTTTAATTCAAATAGAAAAAAAAAGAATAGAATAGAAAAGAAAAAGAAAAAGAAAAACAATAGAATAGAATAAAATAAAAAGAATATAACCTTCTTTAGAAAATCTAATTTAGAATAGAATACATTTTGAATACATAGCATAGAAAACAAAATAATAGAATAGAATAACATAGAAAATAAAGAATAGAAAATAATAGAATAGAAAAAAAAACAGTAGAAAAAAATAGAAAAAAAACAATAGAATAAAATAGAATAGAATATAACCATCTTCAGAAATTCGAATTTCAAATTGAATAAATTTTAATTCAAATAGAAAAAAAAGAATAGAGTAGAATAGAAAAGAAAAGGAAAATAACACTAGAATAGAATAAAATAGAAAGAATATACCCTCCTTTAGAAAATCTAATTTTGAATAGAATACATTTGAATACATAGCATAGAAAACAAAATAATAGAATAACAGAAAACAAAGAATCAAAAATAATAGAATAGAAAAAAAAAACAATAGAATAACATAGAATAGAATACAATAGAACCATCTTCCAAAATTTGAATTTCAAATAGAATAAATTTGATTTGGAATGGATTTTGAATAGAATTCGAATTCGAATTGATGCAAAATTTCCAAACGTCTTAAAAAAATTGGAAATGCTTCAAATAATATTAAAATATTTTTTTTAACCCAACAGATGCACATAGCACACTGCACCATCTGTGCATTACCTGGGATGCCATTCAAAATGGGGGGGGGGGGGGGGTGTCTGATCACATGATCATTGTGATTGGCTGTTTCAGTGCTCACATGATCAGGAACCTGTGCTGCTGGCTCCCAATCATTATTAAGGACCAGGAGCCGTCTTGATCCCAGATCTCTAAATAAAGAGGACCTGTCATGCTTATTTCTATTACATGGGATGTTTACATTCCTTGCAATAGGAATAAAAGTGATAACAAATATATATATATATATATATATTAAAAGGACAGTGTAAAAAGAAAAAGTAAAATAAATATGAATTTATTATTTTTTTTAAAGCGCCCCATCCCTCCGCACTCGCGTGCAGAAGCAGTCACGCCCCCACATGTAAACGTTCAAACCACACATGTGAGGTGTCGCCGCGATCGTTAGAGCGAGAGCAATAATTCTAGCCCTAGACCCCCTCTGTAACTCTAAACTGGTAACCTGTAAAAAAAATGTAAAGTGTCGCCTACGATGATTTTTAAGTACCGTAGTCTGTCTCCATTCCACGAGCGTGCGCAATTTAAAGCGTGACATGTTAGGTATTTATTTACTCAGAATAACATCATCTTTCACATTATACAAAAAAATGTGGGTAACTATTGTTTTATTTTTTATTTTTTTTTATTAATTTGAGTGTATTTTTTTAACATTGCGTTTGAAAGACCACTGCGCAAATACAGTGTGACATAAGATATTGCAACAATCGCCATTTTATTCTCTAGGGTTTCTGCTAATATATAAATATCTATCTATCTATCTTTCTATCTATCTATATCTATCTATCTATCTATCTATCTATCTATCTATCTATATCTATCTATCTATCTATCTATCTATCTATCTATCTATCTATCTATCTATCTATCTATCTATCTATCTATCTATCTATATCTATCTATCTATCTATCTATCTATCTATCTATCTATCTATCTATCTATCTATATATATATATATACAGATATATATAGATATAGATAGATATAGATATATATATTAGCAGAGACCCTAGAGAATAAAATGGCCTTCCTTGCAATATTTTAATATATATATATATATAATGTTTAAGGGTTCTAGCAAAAAAATTCTAATCTAAACTTGTAATCACAAAGTTCCAGAAAAGTCCTGATCAGCAAGCGGTTAAAGGTGGCTTAAGGGCTTCTTCACACCAGGAGGTGCGTCCGAGCATGCACGCTTTTTTAGCGCGTTTCCACATGTCCCCTTTTCAGGCAGCACATTAATTGAATTTGTTTCAATTTAAAAAAAAAAAAATTAAATACAATTTTAATTAATTTAATTTTGAATTAATTAATTCAACAAGCTGCCTTATGTGTGTGAAATGCGTAGAAAAGGGGCTGCGTTATTTTCTAAAAAACGTGTTGCGCCAAAATGCTTAGCACTGTAGTACCATGCATTTTGGCGGGCGGGGGGACGAACGCGCATTTTCTAGATGCGCCGGGGGTGATATTAGGAATTCATGACATTCGCACGTATCTGCCAAGGGCTGCTCATGTTTTTTTTTGCTATGCAGGAAAATCGCAATTGTACCCGCAACACACCTGATATGACCAAGCCGTTAAAGAGCACATCGGGGAGGGGGTCATGGCAATGGGGGGGGGGGGCAACAAATGAGCATTGAAAACAATAAACGGGCGACATAAGGGCAGCAGTGTATGAGTAGTAAGTGGGCAGTTGTGGCAATAGGTGGGCATCAAGTGAGTCATAATAGCAACAGGAAAAAAAAACAGCCCAATGATGCCAGAGGGATTTCCTCCAATACAGATGGCCACTAGAGGGAGCTTGGTGACATACAGTAATCCAAATATGGAACAGCAATAAAGTAAAGTCATACGAAAAGTTATCAGTAATTATAATAATTTATTGATTCGGTAATTATTGATTATTAAAATACAATCGATTTCCCCTCTTAAACATCAGTTGCCATCATTAGACATTTAATGCACATTTAGGGGGTTGGGGGAAGGTTTCTTTGTATATTATTTTGTGCTCTGCAACCTCCCTCTCATGCTGCAAATGTTAGTTTTGTTTTTTTCGTTTTGTTTTTTTTTTATCTGTGTTTTTTTTTAAATGTTGTACCTTTTTGCTCTTCACAATGCGGTGAAGTTGCCGCCTGGACGTGGTGTGGAATGATACCGTCTATATTTCTGTTAGAAATTGATTTTCCCTTAACAATGAAACAAACTGTGCAATAAATCCTGGTGCAGCTTGGGAAGGCAAGGCCGCCCGCCGGTGATGATTTGTGATTTTCTGTGTCCTCGCCGGTTTCAGGGGGGGGGGGACGAGTTGCAGAACTGCGGCTGCTAAGGAGTGGGGAGGCCCCCTGATTGTACAATGTGTGACTGATCTTCTTCACAGGCCCTCAGCAGAGACAACAATTATAGGTGTGAAAATCAACCTGCAAGAGACAAAAAGCCGGACCCTTCCCTTTGTCCTCAATGTTCAAAGTGTTTTAGACTTACATCACCTAACAAAAATCTGTATGTAAATATTTATATAAAACGATGAAAAGTCCAGGATTGCTGAACTGTGTTGAAAAACAAAAAAGGAACAAAATGTATTATAAATGCAACAATTTGTATCTTTTTGTATCTTTTTATTTTCAATTGATATACTGTATACGTCAAGTATATCAGAGGCACTGTATGGTGCATTTTCAGTGATGTCACTGGTCTCTAGTGAATGGATAGGCTGCATTCTCGGTGATGTCACCTCTTCTCTAGGGAATGGATAGGCTACATTCTCAGTGATGTCACCGGTCTCTAGTGAATGGATAGGCTGCATTCTCAGTGATGTCACCAGTCTCTAGTGAATGGATAGGCTGCATTATCAGTGATGTCACCGGTCTCTAGTGAATGGATAGGCTGCATTCTCAGTGATGTCGCCAGTCTCTAGTGAATGGATAGGCTGCTTTATCAGTGATGCCACCGGTCTCTAGTGAATGGATAGGCTGCATTCTCGGTGATGTCACCGGTCTCTAGTGAATGGATAGGTTGCATTATCAGTGATGTCACCGGTCTCTAGTGAATGGATAGGCTGCATTCTCAGTGATGTCACCAGTCTCTAGTGAATGGATAGGCTGCATTATCAGTGATGTCACCGGTCTCTAGTGAATGGATAGGCTGCATTCTCGGTGATGTCACCTGTTTCCAGTGAATGGATAGGCTGCATTCTCAGTGATGTCACCAGTCTCTAGTGAATGGATAGGTTGCATTCTCAGTGATGTCACCGATCTCTAGTGAATGGATAGGCTGTATTCTCTGTGATGTCACCGGTCTCCAGTGAATGGATAAGCTGCATTCTCAGTGATGTCACCAGTCTCTAGTGAATGGATGGGCTGTATTCTCTGTGATGTCACCGGTCTCCAGTGAATGGATAGGCTGCATTCTCAGTGATGTCACCGGTCTCTAGTGAATGGATAGGCTGCATTCTCAGTGATGTCACCAGTCTCTAGTGAATGGATAGGTTGCATTCTCAGTGATGTCACTGGCCTCTAGTTAATGAATAGGCTCAGTGGCGGTACGTCCATAGAGGGCGCCGGAGCGCCGCCCCCTCTCGCTCCTGCACCGCCACTGAAAGACAATACACAGATTCATGCATTGCATGAATCTGTGTATTATCACCGCTGCCGCGCTGCCCACTATTCATATGGCCGGCCTCCTGGTGAGCGCCGGCCATATGAATTAGAGCGGCGGCCGGCGGTGGGTGTGACTTGGAAGTGTCTATCAGAGCCAGCGGCTCTGATAGGCTTTCCGAATACAGCTCTCACGCTGTATTCGGCTTCCAAAAACTCCTCCCAGGTACGCACGGGGTGCGTTCCTTGGAGAAGACTGTGGAGGTTTCAGCCAATCAGGTTCACCGGATCTGGTTACCGGTGACCTGATTGGCTGAAGCGACATCGAGGGCAGGAGAACACATCGAGGACGGCGCGGACCGAGGAAGGTAAGTGCAGGGCTGGGGGAGGGACAGGCTGCATTTGGGGGGGAACTGGCTGTATATGGGGGACAAACTGGCTGAATATGGGGGGAACTGGCTGTATTATGGGGGACAAACTGGCTGCATTTGGGGGGAACTGGCTGTATATGGGGGACAAACTGGCTGAATAGGGGGGGAACTGGCTGTATTATGGGGGACAAACTGGCTGCATTTGGTGGGAACTGGCTGTATATGGGGGCACACTGGCTGTATATGGAAACAAACTGGCTGTATTTGAGGGGGCAAACTGGTGGCATTTGGGCATAGTGGCTGCGTTTTATGGGCACAGTGGCGGCAATTGATTTTTTTTTTTTCTGTTTGTTTGCGCCCCCCCAAAAATTTTGAGCACCAGCCGCCACTGGATAGGCTGCATTCTCAGTGATGTCACCGATCTCTAGTGAATAGATAGGTTGCATTCTCAGTGATGTCACCACTCTCTAGTGAATGGATAGGCTGCATTCTCAGTGATATCTCCGGTCTCTAGTGAATGGATAGACTGTTTTGTTTTTTAGTATTTTCTGCATTAAAGCGGAGTTCCACCCAAAAATGGAACTTCCGCTTTTCAGAACCCCCCCCCCCCTCCGGTGTCACATTTGGCTTTCAGGGGGAGGGGGGTGCAGATACCTACAGGTCAGTGGCGGTGCGTCCATAGAGGGCGCCGGAGCGCCGCCCCCTCTCGCTCCCGCACCGCCACTGAAAGACAATACACAGATTCATGCATTGCATGAATCTGTGTATTGTCACCGCTGCCGCGCTGCCCACTATTCATATGGCCGGCCTCCTGGTGAACGCCGGCCATATGAATTAGAGCGGCGGCCGGCGGTGGGTGTGGCTTGGAAGTGCCTATCAGAGCCAGCGGCTCTGATAGGCTTTCCGAATACAGCTCTCACGCTGTATTCGGCTTCCAAAAACTCCTCCCAGGTACGCACGGGGGTGCGTTCCTGGGAGAAGACTGTGGAGGTTTCAGCCAATCAGGTTCACCGGATCTGGTTACCGGTGACCTGATTGGCTGAATCAACATCGAGGGCGGGAGAACATATCGAGGATGGCGCGGACCGAGGAAGGTAAGTGCAGGGCTGGGGGGGGGACAGGCTGCATTTGGGGGGGAACTGACTGTATATGGGGGCACACTGGCTGCATTTGGGGGGAACTGGCTGTATTATGGGGGACAAACTGGCTGAATATGGGGGCACACTGGCTGTATTATGGGGGACAAACTGGCTGCATTTGGGGGGAACTGGCTGTATATGGGGGCACACTGGCTGCATATGGGGGGAACTGGCTGCATTTGGGGGACAAACTGGCTGCATATGGGGGGAACTGGCTCTATATGGGGGACAAACTGGCTGCATTTGGGGGGAACTGGCTGCATTTGGGGGGAACTGGCTGCATATGGGGGAACTGGCTGTATATGGGGGCACACTGGCTGCATTTGGGGGGAACTGGCTGTATATGGGGGTACACTGGCTGCATTTGGGGGAACTGGCTGTATATGGGGGCACACTGGCTGCATATGGGGGGAACTGGCTGTATATGGGGGCACACTGGCTGCATTTGGGGGGAACACTGGCTGTATATGGGGACAAACTGGCTGTATATGGGGGACAAACTGGCTGAATATGGGGGGAACTGGCTGTATATTGGGGACAAACTGGCTGTATATGGGGGGAACTGGCTGTATATGGGGGACAAACTGGCTGTATATGGGGGCACACTGGCTGTATATGGGGGCACACTGGCTGTATATGGGGGCACACTGGCTATATATGGGGACAAACTGGTTGTATATGGGGACAAACTGGTTGTGTATGGGGACACACTGGCTGTATATGGGAGCACACTGGCTGTATATGGGGGCACACTGGCTGTATATAGGGGCACACTGGCTATATATGGGGACAAACTGGCTATATATGGGGACAAACTGGTTGTATATGGGAGCACACTGGCTGTATATGGGGGCACACTGGCTATATATGGGGACAAACTGGCTATATATGGGGACAAACTGGTTGTATATGGGGACACACTGGCTGTATATGGGGGCACACTGGCTATATATGGGGACAAACTGGCTATATATGGGGACAAACTGGTTGTATATGGGAGCACACTGGCTGTATATGGGAGCACACTGGCTGTATATGGGGGCACACTGGCTGTATATGGGGGCACACTGGCTGTATATGGGGGCACACTGGTTATATATATATGGGGACAAACTGGCTGTATATGGAAACAAACTGGCTGTATTTGAGGGGGCAAACTGGTGGCGTTTGGGCACAGTGGCTGCGTTTAATGGGCACAGTGGCGGCAATTGGTTTTTTTTTTCAGTTTGTTTGCGCCCCCCCAAAAATTTTGAGCACCAGCCGCCACTGCTACAGGTACCTACAGGTATTTGCACCCACTACATTACCTGATTCCCTCACCGAGGATGGCGGCGGGGGCAGCCGAGAGACGAGCGATTGCTCGGCTTCGGCTGCCGACATCGCGGGCACCCTGGGCAGGTAAGTGTCCATTTATTAAAAGTCAGCAGCTGCAGTATTTGTAGCTGCTGGCTTTTATTTTTATTTATTTTTTTCGCTGGACCTCCGCTTTAAAAACTTGAATATAGCTCTGCAGTTTTGTGGAGAGCCAATTCAAACTCCACCTACAAACTATTGCAGTATATTCCATCTTTCCTCTGGATTCTATATTACCCAGCAGGAGATCTCGAAGGGGACGAGTAGAGGTCTGGTACGGAGAAAGGATTGAATTTCCCAGCAGTGAGGTGTATGGTGATGATTCACAGACCCTGTGACAGCGGAGATCATATATTCCTACTAATGAGTTCTGCAGACTCCTCTTAGTTTTGGCCTGTAACTTACATTCTATGTACGGCTATATGGTTTTAGAATCACATTGTCTCTATGATTCCCAGGGATCGGGAAAGTGCAACCTTAGAATGTGGTTTATCTCTGTCTAAAAACACACTTAGAATTGCCAACTGGACAACTTCAGCTTAACCACTTCAGCTCCGGACGGTTTTACCCCCCTTTATGACCAGGCCACTTTTTGCTTTTCAGCACTGTGCTACTTTAACTGGCAATTACGCAGTCATGCAACACTGTACGCAAATTAAATTTAAATGCCGTATATACTCGAGTATAAGCCGAGTTTTTCAGCACATTTTTTTGTGCTAAAAATGCCCCCCTCGGCTTATACTCGAGTCACCTTTTTGCGCCTGATCTCCCAGACTTTGGGGACCCGGTAACTTGGCACACATGTAGCCCCACTCTTCCTCTACAAGTGTGCAAAGTTTGTTGTCCGGGGAACCTACGGTCGGGGAGCACCGATTTTTCAAACTGGGCACCCCTTTAACGGTCATTTCTCCAATGAATTTGGGGACCTGGTACTGGCCGGTCTTAGGTCCCCTGGACCCGACACTTGGCACACATGTAGCCTAATTTCTCCTCTATAAGTGTGCAAAGTTTCTTGTCTGGGAAAGCTACGGCTGGGGAGCACCGATTTTTCAAACCGGGCACCCCTTCCATAGACTCCCATGTTAAACGTCAGTCTAGTCATGGACACAGTGAGGCATGGGCACAGTGAGGCATGGGCATAGTGAGGCATGGACACAGTGAAGCATGGACACAGTGAGGCATGGGCACAGTGAGGCATGGACACAGTGAGGCATGGACACAGTGAGGCATGGACACAGTGAGGCATGGACACAGTGAGGCATGGGCACAGTGAGGCATGGACACAGTGAGGCATGGGCACAGTGAGGCATGGACACAGTGAGGCACAGTGAGGCATGAACACAGTGAGGCATGAACACAGTGAGGCACAGTGAGGCATGGACACAGTGAGGCATGGACACAGAGAGGCATGGACACATTGAGGCATGGGCACAGTGAGGCATGGGCACAGTGAGGCACAGTGAGGCATGGACACAGTGAGGCATGAACACAGTGAGGCACAGTGAGGCATGGACACAGTGAGGCATGGACACAGAGAGGCATGGACACATTGAGGCATGGGCACAGTGAGGCATGGGCACAGTGAGGCATGGGCACAGTGAGGCATGGACACAGTGAGGCATGGACACAGTGAGGCATGGGCACAGTGAGGCATGGGCACAGTGAGGCATGGACACAGTGAGGCATGCAGATGTACACCCTAGGCTTATACTCGAGTCAATACATTTTCCCATTTTTTTGTGGTAAAATTAGGTGCCTCGACTTATATTCGGGTCGGCTTATACTCGAGTATATACAGTAATTTTTTTCACACAAATAGAGTTTTCTTTTGGTGGTATTTGATCACCTCTGCGGTTTCTATTTTTTGTGATATAAACAAAAAAAAAATACAGAAAATGTTAAAAAAAAAATATATATATATTTTCTACTTTTTGTCATGAAACATGTCCAAAAAAAAATCTAATTTGTCATACATTTAGACCAAGATGTATTCTGCTACATGTCTTTGGTAAAAAAAATAAAAATAAATAAAAAATCCCAATTAGTGTATATTAATTGGTTTGTGTGAAAGTTATAGAGTCTACAAACTATGGTATATACAGTATATTTGAAAATCAATCAATCCTGATGTACTGACGGATCTCATTTCTTGAAGCCCTGAAATGCTAGGACATTACAAATACCCTCCCCCCCCCCCCCCCCCAAAAAAAAAAAAAAACCTTTTGGAAAGTTTTTGTGAACTTATTTTATTATCAATTTTTTTTTTGAAAATTAAGAAATTTAAGAAAATTTATTTTTTTCACATTTTTTTTTTTTTTTCAACATACTGTAACCAGTTCAATACAGGATCATCATATGACTGCTGTGGTGGTTTCAGGGATACTGACTGATGACAGTATGTTTAAAAAAAAAATGTATATATATATATATATATATATATATATATATATATATATATATATATATATACATTTCTTTACATCCAATCATCAGAGTATGTGTCAATATAGTAAACTGTACTACTCTGGGGGGTTATCAGGGATTTTTTGTTTTTGTTTTACAATTTGTTTTTATTACAATGAAGATCAATTGTAAGAGCAAAGGTGACAGCTGTGAGATCTAGTGATCTGTGATTGGCTACAGCTAATCACATGGTACAGGGTGCTGTGATTAGCTGTAGCTAGGTACCACATGATAGCTGTGGGCCAATCACAGCATTGACTACACAGCTGCACGCTCATAAGCCCAATATACAGTATGTACGGTGGCAGGTCAGCAAGTGGTTAAAGTGAACCTGTCTCATGTATACTTAAAGTGGTTGTAAACTCTTCCATATACCCAGTGAAGTGACTGGCCTCAGGTGATACACAGAGATTAAATTAATCCTTCTACAAGTTGTACCTGTTTATCTGCAGTCTTCTCTTCTCTACAGCCTTCTAAAGCACACATTTTACACAGCAGTTCTGATCCTCAGGAGGCAGGTGGAGTGGGATCTGATGTCACATACTGCACAGTAGAGAGCTGAGCATAATCTGAGATCTGAGTGGAGGGAATGGACACACCTGCCTCTGCACAGTCTCATAGGGAAACTACTTTCAAACACTTGTTGTTGTGTGCAGGAGCTCTCCTCCCCCTGTCCCCCTGAATCCCTTGGGCTGCATTCACACCAGAGCATAGTGTCTTTGAGCGCATTTCGCGTTTTTGCGCGTTTATATGCAGCATTTTTGGGAATAAATAAATGTAAAATAAATACACAATTAATAAAAAGCATAAATAAATAATAAATGAATTCAATAAATTAATACTAAGTAACAATACCCTTACTCCTTAAAAAAATAAAATAATAATAAATAACTAAACACCCTAACAAAAAAATAATAATAATAATAATTATTATAATTATTATTATTAATATTTTTTTGTGTGAGTTTGGGTGTTGTTTATTTTATTATTGTTATTATTAATAATAATGTATTTAATATTTTTTAAGGTTATTTATTATTTATTACTGTATTATTAAATATTATTCATTTATTTTGCTTAATTATGATGATTTTTAGTTATTTGTGTATTTATTTTACATTTATTTATTCATATATTATTATTATTATTTTTTACTTTTTTTCATTTAAGCAGAAAATCACGCATAAATGCGCAAAAAACACGCATTTCCATTAATTTCTTTGGGAATACAAATGCGTCAAAAACGCCCAAATCTGCCCGATTCGAGCGTCAAAAAAAAGCTCCAGAACTTGTTTGAGCTTTGGGTGACTTGGAGTGGAGATGTGAACCGTCTCCATAGAGAATCATTGATTTCCTCCAATCCAGGAAATGAGGCGGGGCTCTATCTGATTTGCTGCAGCTTCCAATGCACACTGTCAGAAGCTTACAGTGTGCAGCGGAATCGGAGTAAGCCATTTCCGTCCAGGAGAGGAGCCTCTACAATCGTGCCAGACTGGAGTTCAGCTTTAAGCTCCGACAAGAATTTCTTCGCTCGGGCTGCGGTGTTGGGATAAAATCCTGCATGTCCTGATTGCGGCGTGCTGAGAAATGCTGTGCTATGGATTCCCGGGATGGATCGGAGCCCCTGGCTAGTTCCTAACAAAGGGCGCTCAGTCTAATTAATTCACAGACATTGTGTTTTTCCGCAGTAGCTGTCTGGGTCTAGATGTGCTGGAGCTACTGAATTATGAAAGGGCCCTTAAAATTGACGCGGAAAATATTTTGTAACTATAAGCAAAAAAATTCACTTTTTCATTTACCCATAATTTAAAGCATAAAACTTCCAGGGACTGCACAGAGCTTATCATCAACGTGTTCTTGGAGAAAAGAAAGTTATTAAAGAGAACCTGTCATGTGGGCACAGTAATGGGCATGTAATCTCTGACAAGGAATGTCTTTTATTTGCTCCTTTTATGTCTCCTAAATAAACCCCCTGAAGAGGTTTTGTTATATTTGTTTGATAGTCAACAAAAGTGTTCACACCCCCCCCCCCCCCCCCCCCCCCGTACAGATACAGACAATTCCTCTCTCTGATCTTCAGAAAACCCAAAATACAGAGTGTGAGGAAGGGGTAACAAGAGGTTACCTGGTGCAAATCTAATAATCTCATCCGTCCCCCATTCTTGGTTATGTGATCCATGACGTGCTCACTTCAGGTGCATTGTGGGGGGGGGGGGGACAATTGAAAAGAAAGAGATAGATAATTTGTAGAATAATCGTATGTTACGGTGCTGCAATCTTGGAAAGAAAGAAAGAAAGGGGGGAAAGACAGGGGGAAAGAAAGGGGAAAGGGAGAAAGAAAGAGAGAAAGAAAGAAAGAAAGAAAGAAAGAAAGAAAGAAAGAAAGAAAGAAAGAAAGAGAAAGAAAGAAAGGGAGAAAGAAAGGGAGAAAGAAAGAAAGGGAGAAAGAAAGAAAGGGAGAAAGAAAGAGAGGAAGAAAGGGAGAAAGAAAGAAAAGGAGAAAGAAAGAAAGAAAGAAAGTAAGAAAGAAAGAAAGGGAGAAAGGGAGAAAGAAAGGGAGAAAGAAAGAAAGAAAGAAAGAAAAAGGGAGAAAGAAAGAAAGGGAGAAGGAAAGTGAGAAGGAAAGGGAGAAGGAAAGGGAGAAGGAAAGGAAAGGGAGAAGGAAAGGGAGAAGGAAATGGAGAAAAGGAGAAGGAAAGGAAAGGGAGAAAGGGAGAAGGAAAGAAAATATGAAGAGATATAGGACTTGATCTACTAAGGGCAAATAGACTGTGCCCTTTTGTGAGTGCAGTTGGTCCAGAGCTTAGTAATTGAGGGAGAGCTCTGCTGACTTCCAGCATCCAATCATGTGCAAGGAAAAAAAAAATATATATTCTCCTTGCATGTGATTGGGTATTCTTTGCAAAGTGAAGCTTTAGTTCTGGAGCAATTGATCTCACAAAAGTGCACAATCTATTGCCCATTTTTGAAGAAGGAAAAAAAGAAAGAAATGAGTAAAAGAAACAAAAGAAAGAAGAGAGAGAAAGAATGCAAAAAAGAAGAGAGAAAGAAGGATAGAGAAAAGGCAGGAAGGGAAGAAAATAGGGAAGTGAGGAAAGAAAGAAAAAAGAGAAGGAAGGAAAGAAAGTAAAGGAAAGACAGAAAAAGAAATAGAGAGAGAGAGAATGAAGGAATGAAGGAAGGAAGGAAGGAAGGAAGGAAGGAAGGAAGGGCGAGAAGGAGAGAAGAAGAGAGCTAAACATAAAAGAAAAAAGATGGAAAGAGAAAGAAAGAAAGAAAGACGGAGAGATATAGTGAGAATGAAAGAGAGACAGTTGAACAGAAAGTTAGATAGATAGAGAGATAGATAGATAGATAGATAGATAGATAGATAGATAGATAGATAGATAGATAGATAGATAGATAGATAGATAGATTTTTGAAGAAGGAAGGAAAGAAAGAGACGAGAGAAAGAAAAAAAAAGAAACAAAAGAAAGAAAAGAGAGAAGGAAGGAAAGAAAAAGAAAAAAAGAAAGAGAGAAGGAAGGAAGGAAGAAGAAGCTGAACATAAAAAAAAAAAGATGAAAAGAGAGAAAGATGGAGAGATATAGTGAGACTGAAAGAAAGAGAGACAGTTGAACAGATAGATAGATAGATTTTTGAAGAAGGAAGGAAAGAAAGAATTGAGAGAAAGAAAAAAAAGAAAGAAAGAAAATAGGGAAGGAATGAAAAAAAATAAAAATAAAAAGTAGAAGGAAAGAGAGAAGTAAGGAATGAGAGAAGGACAGAAGGAAGGAAGGAAGGAAGATTTTGTACAAAAGTCTTATGCTATTATTGTTCAATCTTGCCAACAAAAGGGAATTTACTAAAACTGGAGAGTGTAAAATCTGGCGCAGCTCTGCATAGAAACCAAACTGATTTTATTGTCCAAACTTAATTGAAAAAAAAACATGGTTTCTATGGTTTTGAAGAAAGAGCGAACAGGCATGCTCTGAAACGCGTCCCGCCCACTCTGATGTCACTTCCGGGGACCTGCGTTCCATGCTGTCTTTCCACCACTGGCCGGTTAAGGACACCATCTACAGCTGTGATTTCCTGGAGGGAACCCTCCCGCTGGACCCCATTTACACATTGATGAGCCTGTTTACTTGTATATCCTGTAAGTGTTTTACATCTTGTTTGGGCTATTAAAGTTTAGTGTTTACTGCACTTCACTTTTGCTTTAACCACTTCAGCCCCGGAAGATTTGGCAATGACCGAGCCATTTTTTGCGATACGGCACTGCGTTGCTTTAACTGACAATTGCGCGGTCGTGCGATGTTGTACCCAAACAAAATTTATGTCCTTTTCTTCCCACACATAGAGCTTTCTTTTGGTGGTATTTGATCATTTCTGCGTTTTTTTTTTGCGCAATAAACAAAACAAGAGCGACAATTTTGAAAAAAAAGCAATATTTTTTACTTTTTGCTCTAAATATCCCCCCCAAAAAAAAAATATATATATATATATATATATATATAAAAAAATCCTCAGTTTAGGCCGATACGTATTCTTCCAAATATTTTTGGTAAAAAAAATCGCAATAAGCGTATATTGATTGGTTTGCGCAAAAGTTATTGTGTCTACAAAATAGAGGATAGTTTTATGGCATTTTTATTATTCTTTTTTTTTTTAATTAGAAATGGCGGTGATCTGCAATTTTTATCGGGACTGCGACATTATGGCGGACACATCGGACACTTTTGACACTATTTTGGGACCGTTGTCATTTATACAGCGATCAGTGCTATAAAAATGCACTGATTACTGTGTAAATGACACTGGCAGGGAAGGAGTTAACCACTAGGGGGCGATGAAGGGGTTAAGTGTGTCCTAGGGAGTGATTCTAACTGTGGGGGGATGGGCTACCACTGACATGACAGCGATCACTGCTCCTGATGACAGGGAGCAGTAGATCTCTGTCCTGTCACTAGGCAGAACAGAGAAAAGCCTTGTTTACATAAGCATCTCCCCATTCTGCCTCTCCGTGACATGATCGCGGGACACCGGCAGACTTCGAGTCCGCGGGTCCTGCGGGCAAGGTCATGGAGTACGCGGCGGCGAGCTCGCGGCCACAACGCCGTGATTTAAAGGGGACGTACCTGTACGCCCATTTGCACAGCCGTGCCATTGTGCCGACGTATATCGTTGTGCACTGGACGGCAAGTGGTTAAACTTAATTGAACAAGCTGAATTTAGAAGCGGATTGGCCATCATGCAGAGCTTCAGCAGATTTGGCACTCTCCAGGTTTAGTAAATCAACCCCAAAGTTTCTTTAAGAATTTCAAGAAAGAAAGAAAGAAAGAGAGAGAGAGAGTGAAGGAGCCTTGGTCTTATAAGACAGAGAAGAAGAGTTGATGGTCTTATCCTATAATTTGTCGCCAGACTCGCCACCTTGGCAACAAAGTTTCATTGAAGACTTTCTTTAGGAACATGTTTTGGAACCGGATGCCCGCCTGGCACCAACACATCTTTCCGAATTCCTGCAGCTCTGTACGCCCCGTGAGCGCGCCGTACCACAAATGAGTTTTATAGCAGAGACGATCATTTTAATTAAAACAACTCATACGCATCTATTAAAGTGATTACCGTGCCGCGGCGCAGTTTGCATTGCCTCGGATAAAAACAAAGGACTTATATTTTCTTTTCTCCCAACCCCCCCCCCCCCCTCGGGCGATAGATTTTAAGGAAACGACTTGTAGCAATCTGTATGTGCTGACAACAACTTTAAATCTCGGATGCACCGCGGGTTTTATTTACGGTTTGGAAACCTAGTCGGCTGTTGAGAATGCCGAGGCGTTGCCAAATTCCGTTAAGCGGTCATGAAAGCCCTTCAAGGTTGAGTTGAGTAATGGGAAGCGGGAGTGGGTCTGGGATGAGCGATTCCTCGCCGTTGGCCCTCGCCGGCCATCCCGCCGGATGAGATAGAGCTCCTCGGTGGTAATGGATGCCCCTTCCTCTGAGTTATGCCGGCATTCTCTGGAAGAAGAGTGGACGTCCGTATGATCTGTTCCAGCGATTATGATTCCGCAGCCGGCAAAGACGTAAGGTTAATTTCTAAATGGATAAAAGGAAAACAAGTTATGGAGAGATGTGAGCCAAAAACCCAGCAAATCTGATTAGAGGGAGGAAAAAAGACTTTAGAAAAGCAGGAGAGCTTATCAGGAGCCGGAGATAAATCAACTCATTAAGATACCGGATTTCACGGGAGGAATTTGGTTGGAGGTGCACCGGGGAAAATTACTTTATTAAAGGTTTTATATATATATATAAAATAAAATCATACATGTCTAGACACCGATCAGCCATAACTTGATGACCACTGACAGTGATTATCTCTTTACAATGGCATCTGAAAGTCGGTGGGATATGGTCATCACAGTTTGCTGTGTATGGCACTGTGTAGCGGCAGACCAGTCAGGCTGTCCATGCTGAGCCAAAAGCACCTACAATGGGCAGATGAACTTTAGAACTGGACCACAAAGCAATGGAAGAAGGCGGCCCAGTCTGATGAATCAGGTTTTCTTTTACATCATATGGATGGCCGGGTAAATGTGAGCAGGGCCAAGACATGGGGTGGGCAGGAGGGACAGCTGCCCTGGGCACAGTGAGTCAAGGGGGTAGAGAATGGACACAGGGCAGGAAACCCTATTCTACCGCATGCATTAAGAGTGGGTGAGTGGGCCCCATTCTTCATCCTTGCCCTGGGTGCTGGATGAACCCGTTCCGGTACTGCGTGTGTGTTGCTTACCTGGGGAAGAGATGGGACCAGGGTGGGAAGAAGGTCAGCTGGCAGAGGTAGTGTGAGTCTTTGGGCAAAGTTCTGCTGGGAAACCCTAGCTCCTCCATTCATGTGTATGTTACTTGACATGTACCACCTACCTAAATCTTTAGGAATGTGAAGGAAGGAAGGGGGGAGAAAGGAAGGAAGATAGAGAAGAAAAGGAGAGAAGAAGGGAAGAAAGGGAAGGGAGAGAAGGGAGAAAGGGAGAGAGGGAAGGAAGGAAAGGAAGGGAGAGAATGAAGGAAGGAAGGGAGAGAAGGAAGGATGGAAGAGAAGGAAGGAAGGGAGAGAAGGAAGGAAGGGGGGAGGAAGGAATGGAGAGAAGGAAGAAAGGAAGGAAGGGAAGGGAGAGAAGGAAGGAGGAGAGAGAAGGAAGGAAGGAAGGAAAGGAAGACAGAGAAGGAAAGAAGGGAGAGAAGGAAGGGAAGGGAGAGAAGGAAGGAAAGGAGAGAAGGAAGGAGGGAAGGAAGGAAGGAAGGAAGGAAGGAAGGAAGGAAGGAAGGAAGGAAAGAGAGGGAAGGAAGGGAAGGGAGAGAGAGAAGAAGGGGAAAGAAGGAAGGAAGGAAAGAAGGAAGGAAGGGAGAGAAGGAAGGATGGAAGAGAAGGAAGGAAGGGAGAGAAGGAAGGAAGGGGGGAGGAAGGAATGGAGAGAAGGAAGAAAGGAAGGAAGGGAAGGGAGAGAAGGAAGGAGGAGAGAGAAGGAAGGAAGGAAGGAAAGGAAGACAGAGAAGGAAAGAAGGGAGAGAAGGAAGGGAAGGGAGAGAAGGAAGGAAAGGAGAGAAGGAAGGAAGGAAGGAAGGAAGGAAAGAGAGGGAAGGAAGGGAAGGGAGAGAGAGAAGAAGGGGAAAGAAGGAAGGAAGGAAAGAAGGAAGGAAGGAAGGAAGGGAGAGAAGGAAGGATGGGAAGGGAGAGAAGGAAAGGAGAAAGGGAGAGAAGGAAGGGAGAGAAGGAAGGAAGGAAGAAAGAGAAGGGAGGGAAGGAAGAAAGAAAGGGAAAGAAGGAAGAAAGAGAGGGAGAGAAGGAAGAGGGAGGGAAGGGAGAGAAAGAAGAGAAGGAAAGAAGGAAGGGTGGAGAAAGGAAGGAAGACAGGAAGGACAGACGGGAGAGAAGGAAGGGAGAGACAGAGAAGAAAGAAAGAGGCAAGGGAGAGAAGGAAGGGAAGGTAGAGAAGGGAGGAAGGGAGAGAAAAAAGGAAGCAAGAAAGAGGGAGAAGGAAAGAAGGAAAGGAGAGAAGGAAGGAAGGGAGAGAAGGAAGACAGGAAGGATGGACGGGAGAGAAGGAAGGGAGAGAGAAGAAAGAAAGAGGTAAGGGAGAGAAGGAAGGAAGTGAAGGGCGAGAAGGAAGGGAGAGAGAAGAAAGAGAGAGGTAAGGGAGAGAAGAAAGGAAGGAAGGAAGGAAGAAGGAAGGAAGTAAGGGAAGGGAGAGAAGGAAGGAAGAGAGTGAGAGAAGGAAGATAGAGGTAAGGGAGAGAAAGTAAAGAAGTGAAGGAAGGAACGGAGAGAAGGAAGACAGGAAGAGTGGAAGGGAAGGAAGGAAGCAAAGGGAAGGGAAGCAAGTAGGGGAGAGAAGGAAGACAGGGATGACAGACGAGAGAGAAGGAAGGACGGATGAGAGAGAAGAAAGGGAGAGAGAGAGAGAAGAGAGAGAGAAGGAAGGGAGAGAAGGAAGAGAGGGAGAGAAGGAAGAGAGAGGGAAGGGAGAGAAGGAAGAGAAAGGGAAGGGAGAGAAGGAAGAGAGGGAGAGAAGAAAGCGAGAGGGAAGGGAGAGAAGGAAGAGAAAGAGAAGGGAGAGAAGGAAGAGAAAGGGAAGGGAGAGAAGGAAGAGAGGGAGAGAAGGAAGAGAGTGGAAAGGGAGAGAAATAAAAGAAGAGAGGCAAGGAAGGGGGGGGGAGGAAGGAAGGGAGAGAAGGAAGACAGGAAGGGCGGAAGGGAAGGAAGGAAGGAAAGAAGGGAAACAGAAAGAAGGAAGGTCGAGAAGGAAGACAGGAAGAACGGATGAGAGAGAAGGAAGGGAGAGAGAAGAAAGAGAGAGGGAAGGTCGAGAAGGAAGGAAGGAAGGGAGAGAAGGAAGAAAGGCTGGAAGGGAAAGAATGAAGGACAGGTAGAGGGAGAAAGGGAAGAAAGGAAGGATGAGAGAGAAGGAAGACAGGAAGGATGGAAGAGAGAGAGAGAGAGAGAAGAAAGAGAGAGGGAAGGGAGAGAAGGAAGGAAAGGAAGGAAGGAAAAGAAGTTGGAAGAAAGAACGAGAGAGCTGAACATCAAAGAAAAAAAGATGGAAAGATAAAGAAAAAATCGATGAAGAGATATAGTGAGACTGAAAGAAAGAGATAGATAGATAGAATCATTAAAGTCTAGAGAAAGACAGGTTGGGGCAACAGGGATTAGGAAGGAAGATAAAACGAGTAATGATTGGGTATCCATACACATAAGACTGAAGTTTCATGTTAGGGATTTTGTTTAAAAAAAGATTGTATGCATTCTGGATATGGGGGAGGGGTAAGGTTAGCTCCTCTGTCAGGTTCCCTGTGTCCCCATCATGCAGATTATTGGAGCTCCCCTTTCCGATCCCTCTGCCCCACATTACAATAGTATTAAATCTGTATAAAGACAGAAAAGTTATGACTGAACATCTGAGGATCTTTGGACCCCCCCCCGGCTGTGTTAAACACACGGAAACGTCAACCACTCCAGTCCATTTACTAACGCGTTTCACATCCTCGCTCTCTCGGGAACGGTGACAGCTCCATGCCTTGACCTTTTGCTGGAAAAGTGATTGAACAGATCTGGCATTTGCCTGGTTAACCTGCCATTGCGGAGATGAGAATTGATGGCGCTCTCTCCGATCGTTAAGAGGCGCCTCGGTGAAACGAGAGGGCCCCGCGTCGTCCCGTTACGCTTTTTCTCGTGCCTGGTGCTGATCCATGGCGGTGGCAAGGGAGGCCGCAGCCGGGGGGGGGGGGGGGGGGGGGGAAGTTGCTTGTGTTGGTGAGGAGTGAGGAGGAATACTAACAGAGCCGTCCTTTCACAGGGGACTTCACAGGGCTCCGCAATGCCTGAATCTGGGCTTTGTGTCCCCGGGGCCGGCCATTGTGTCATCGCACAAGCCGCCTTTTCAGGAGAGGGGAAACGAAGATGCCAAAGAGGGTGGGCGGAGGAGGGATGAGGCATCATATGCCCCCCCAGCCAAATATTTTGTGGAGGTCTCGGTTTGGCCCACCACTTATCTCCGTCCGTACAATGCGTCTCCTCAGCGACGCGCTTGCGGGGCGCCCGCAGGGTTAAAAAAATTGAAATGCAAAATGCATAGCTGACAACTTTTAAAGCAAAACCTAATTTTGCCTAAAGGCGAACTCCAGTTAAGGAACGACATAAATATGTTTATTTCTGTCCATCCAGTCCTGAGATTCACACAGCTCCGCTACGCAGCATAGCCCTGCCCTGCAGGGGCAGGAGGCCTGATTTTTATCTATTGACGCCTGTTTTTTGGGATTTTTTTCTATTGCAGTTAAGTTACGCCCCTCCCCCAGCCTGTGACTGGACAGTGAAAGGAGAAGCAGCAGACCGAGGAGCTCATCTCCCTGTCACTCTGCTCCCCCCCTCCTGTCAGCATGCTCATTGTTGGCAGAAGAGAGCAACTGATTGGCTTGTGCTGCTTCTCTCTTTCCATGCCTGCAGGCTTGAGTGACACCCTGCGTGTGAGCGTGTCATAGCCCCGCCCCTGAACACTGCACTTTATACTCATAGGTGTAGTTTGTAGTTTGCATAGCTATTCATACAGTGAAACTGCTGTGCAAAAACATATATATATGTTCTTTATATATTTCCCCTACGGGGCGAATGTTACTCATTCATAAAAACAGGAAAATACCACATTGTGTCCACTAGCTGAAGATGGAGCTATGCACATTTCCACTACAAGCCACGCCATTTATTCCTAAAAAAAAATTAGTGAATCAGGAAAATTCCACATCGTGGCAACTAGATGAGTTTGAAAATATGTAAATTTCCTCTACGGGTTTAAATGTTATTCATTCTTCAAAAAGATAGAAAGAAACAGGAAAATACCACATTGTGGCCACTAGAGGGGGATGGAGCCATTCACTTTTCCTCTACAAGTTGAATATTATTCGTTCTTTAAAAATAGAGCAAAACAGGAAATACCACATTGTGGCCACTAGATGGTAATGGAGCTATTCAACTTTCCTGTACACGTTGAATATTATTCATTCTTAAAAAATAGAGAGAATCAGAAAAATACCAAATCGTGGCCACTAGATGAGGAGAGAGCTATGAACATTTCCTCTACAGGTTGAATGCTATTTCATTATTCAATTCCTTCTGAATCAGGAAAATACTGCATTGTGGCCACTAGATGGAGCCGAGGATCATAGAAAATAAATACTTATTTCCTATAATTATCATCTCCATCTAGTGGCCATAATGCAGTGTTTTTCAGAACCGCTCTAATTTTATGATTAAATAACATCTGACTTTCAGATTGAATAGAAGGAGAACATTTGACTTTGCCCCATACGAATGTACCAGCAGTTTTGATGGACTGATAGCTATGCAATCTATTATGAATACACCACATAGAGCATTGATGCAGAGAGTGGCACTGATGTCATCATGTCAGCACCGCCCTCTGAATTATTAAGGACCACCCAATAACGAGAAAAGGCCAAAGCAGAAGATGACCAAGCATGTCACCTGACCGGTCAGAAGACGCCATAAAATGGTATGTATAAAAAAAAAACATAACAAATTGCTGGGAAGGGGTGGTCCCTCGGGGAGGAGCATGGAGGCAGGCTTTAAATGCAATTTATGCAAGTACCTACATCTGTCTACATATAACCCTCCTGTCATCTCCTTTACTGCTGCATTCCGATGCAAGACTAGCACTAACAGTCTTCTGCCTGCTTGTGCTAACAGGGAACTTGCTGACAGGAGGGAAGAGCAGAGTGAGCAGAATGAGCAGAGTTGGTAACCTATTACTGTGTTCAAGCTCCTCCTTTGTCCGATCAGCAGTCTGGGGGCTTGGAGGATCAGCAGGCTGGGGACTTGGAGGATCAGCAGGCTGTGAGCTTGGAGGATCAGCAGTCTGGGGGCTTGGAGGATCAGCAGGCTGGGGGCTTGGAGGATCAGTAGGCTGGGGGCTTGGAGGATCAGTAGGCTGGGGGCTTGGAGAAAAAGCAGGCTGGGGACTTGGAGAAAAAGCAGGCTGGGGACTTGGAGGATCAGCAGGCTGGGGACTTGGAGGATCATCAGGTAGGGGGCTTGGAGAAAAAGCAGGCTGTGGGATTGAAGGATCACCATGTTGGGGACTCAAAGGATCAGCAGACTGCTGGGATGAAAGATCAGCAGGCTGTGGGCTTGGAGGATCAGCTTGGAGGATCAGCAGTAGGGATGAGCTTCGTGTTCGAGCCGAACATACGTTCGACTCGAACATTGGCTGTTCGATCGTTCGACGAAGATCGAACGATTTGGGCCGTTCGCGCCAAATTCGAGTGACGCGAACGGCCCACAATGCACTACGCCATCGCAGTGTCATCCAGGCGCTGTGATTGGCCAAGCATGCACTGTGACCCCGCATGCTTGGCCAATCACAGCGCCGGCAGCGAGGAGAGCAATGATTGGCCACAGGCAGGATGCCTGTGGCCAATTATTGCTGAGGGTGTTTAGTACACGCCCCACACTATAAAAGGCCGCCAGCACGGCGGCCTAGTGTAGTGTGTTCCGGAGCAGGGATAGAGTAGCATAGGCAGGGACAGTGACTGTTATTTCTTTCTTGCTTAACCTGGATTCCTTTAGTTTAGGGAAAGAGAAGGATAGGTAGGGAGAGTGTCAGTGTGTTTTGTGCTTCTGCTATAGTGTGCTTAAAAAAAAACATTTATTCTAGGGACAGAAAACTCTAGGTAGGGACAGTGTCAGTTTCTTTCACTCTGCAAGTCCTTGTTTCCAGGGACCTGGAAGGACAGTGAGTGAATTGTCCTTTTGCTATATTGTGATTAAAAAAAACATTTATTCTAGGGACAGAAAACTCTAGGTAGGGACAGTGTCAGTTTCTTTCACTCTGCAAGTCCTTGTTTCCAGGGACCTGGAAGGACAGTGAGTGAATTGTCCTTTTGCTATATTGTGATTAAAAAAAACATTTATTCTAGGGACAGAAAACTCTAGGTAGGGACAGTGTCAGTTTCTTTCACTCTGCAAGTCCTTGTTTCCAGGGACCTGGAAGGACAGTGAGTGAATTGTCCTTTTGCTATATTGTGATTAAAAAAAACATTTATTCTAGGGACAGAAAACTCTAGGTAGGGACAGTGTCAGTTTCTTTCACTCTGCAAGTCCTTGTTTCCAGGGACCTGGAAGGACAGTGAGTGAATTGTCCTTTTGCTATATTGTGATTAAAAAAAACATTTTTTTCTAGGGACAGAAAACTGTAGGTAGGGAGAGTGTTTTTTTTCTTTCACTCTGCAAGTCCTTGTTTCCAGGGACCTGTAAGGACAGTGAGTTAATTTTCCTTGTGCTATATTGTGATTAAAAAAAACATTTATTCTAGGGACAGAAAACTCTAGGTAGGGACAGTGTCAGTTTCTTTCACTCTGCAAGTCCTTGTTTCCAGGGACCTGGAAGGACAGTGAGTGAATTGTCCTTTTGCTATATTGTGATTAAAAAAAACATTTATTCTAGGGACAGAAAACTCTAGGTAGGGACAGTGTCAGTTTCTTTCACTCTGCAAGTCCTTGTTTCCAGGGACCTGGAAGGACAGTGAGTGAATTGTCCTTTTGCTATATTGTGATTAAAAAAAACATTTTTTTCTAGGGACAGAAAACTGTAGGTAGGGAGAGTATTTTTTTTCTTTCACTCTGCAAGTCCTTGTTTCCAGGGACCTGTAAGGACAGTGAGTTAATTGTCCTTGTGCTATATTGTGCTGAAAAAAACATTTATTCCAGGGACAGAAAACTCTAGGTAGGGACAGTGTCAGTTTCTTTCACTCTGCAAGTCCTTGTTTCCAGGGACCTGGAAGGACAGTGAGTGAATTGTCCTTTTGCTATATTGTGATTAAAAAAAACATTTTTTTCTAGGGACAGAAAACTGTAGGTAGGGAGAGTGTTTTTTTTCTTTCACTCTGCAAGTCCTTGTTTCCAGGGACCTGTAAGGACAGTGAGTTAATTTTCCTTGTGCTATATTGTGATTAAAAAAAACATTTATTCTAGGGACAGAAAACTCTAGGTAGGGACAGTGTCAGTTTCTTTCACTCTGCAAGTCCTTGTTTCCAGGGACCTGGAAGGACAGTGAGTGAATTGTCCTTTTGCTATATTGTGATTAAAAAAAACATTTTTTTCTAGGGACAGAAAACTGTAGGTAGGGAGAGTATTTTTTTTCTTTCACTCTGCAAGTCCTTGTTTCCAGGGACCTGTAAGGACAGTGAGTTAATTTTCCTTGTGCTATATTGTGATTAAAAAAAACATTTATTCTAGGGACAGAAAACTCTAGGTAGGGACAGTGTCAGTTTCTTTCACTCTGCAAGTCCTTGTTTCCAGGGACCTGGAAGGACAGTGAGTGAATTGTCCTTTTGCTATATTGTGATTAAAAAAAACATTTATTCTAGGGACAGAAAACTCTAGGTAGGGACAGTGTCAGTTTCTTTCACTCTGCAAGTCCTTGTTTCCAGGGACCTGGAAGGACAGTGAGTGAATTGTCCTTTTGCTATATTGTGATTAAAAAAAACATTTATTCTAGGGACAGAAAACTCTAGGTAGGGACAGTGTCAGTTTCTTTCACTCTGCAAGTCCTTGTTTCCAGGGACCTGGAAGGACAGTGAGTGAATTGTCCTTTTGCTATATTGTGATTAAAAAAAACATTTTTTTCTAGGGACAGAAAACTGTAGGTAGGGAGAGTATTTTTTTTCTTTCACTCTGCAAGTCCTTGTTTCCAGGGACCTGTAAGGACAGTGAGTTAATTGTCCTTGTGCTATATTGTGCTGAAAAAAACATTTATTCCAGGGACAGAAAACTCTAGGTAGGGACAGTGTCAGTTTCTTTCACTCTGCAAGTCCTTGTTTCCAGGGACCTGGAAGGACAGTGAGTGAATTGTCCTTTTGCTATATTGTGATTAAAAAAAACATTTTTTTCTAGGGACAGAAAACTGTAGGTAGGGAGAGTATTTTTTTTCTTTCACTCTGCAAGTCCTTGTTTCCAGGGACCTGTAAGGACAGTGAGTTAATTGTCCTTGTGCTATATTGTGCTGAAAAAAACATTTATTCCAGGGACAGAAAACTCTAGGTAGGGACAGTGTCAGTTTCTTTCACTCTGCAAGTCCTTGTTTCCAGGGACCTGGAAGGACAGTGAGTGAATTGTCCTTTTGCTATATTGTGATAAAAAAAAACATTTTTTTCTAGGGACAGAAAACTGTAGGTAGGGAGAGTGTTTTTTTTCTTTCACTCTGCAAGTCCTTGTTTCCAGGGACCTGTAAGGACAGTGAGTTAATTTTCCTTGTGCTATATTGTGATTAAAAAAAACATTTATTCTAGGGACAGAAAACTCTAGGTAGGGACAGTGTCAGTTTCTTTCACTCTGCAAGTCCTTGTTTCCAGGGACCTGGAAGGACAGTGAGTGAATTGTCCTTTTGCTATATTGTGATTAAAAAAAACATTTTTTTCTAGGGACAGAAAACTGTAGGTAGGGAGAGTGTTTTTTTTCTTTCACTCTGCAAGTCCTTGTTTCCAGGGACCTGTAAGGACAGTGAGTTAATTTTCCTTGTGCTATATTGTGATTAAAAAAAACATTTATTCTAGGGACAGAAAACTCTAGGTAGGGACAGTGTCAGTTTCTTTCACTCTGCAAGTCCTTGTTTCCAGGGACCTGGAAGGACAGTGAGTGAATTGTCCTTTTGCTATATTGTGATTAAAAAAAACATTTATTCTAGGGACAGAAAACTCTAGGTAGGGACAGTGTCAGTTTCTTTCACTCTGCAAGTCCTTGTTTCCAGGGACCTGGAAGGACAGTGAGTGAATTGTCCTTTTGCTATATTGTGATTAAAAAAAACATTTATTCTAGGGACAGAAAACTCTAGGTAGGGACAGTGTCAGTTTCTTTCACTCTGCAAGTCCTTGTTTCCAGGGACCTGGAAGGACAGTGAGTGAATTGTCCTTTTGCTATATTGTGATTAAAAAAAACATTTATTCTAGGGACAGAAAACTCTAGGTAGGGACAGTGTCAGTTTCTTTCACTCTGCAAGTCCTTGTTTCCAGGGACCTGGAAGGACAGTGAGTGAATTGTCCTTTTGCTATATTGTGATTAAAAAAAACATTTATTCTAGGGACAGAAAACTCTAGGTAGGGACAGTGTCAGTTTCTTTCACTCTGCAAGTCCTTGTTTCCAGGGACCTGGAAGGACAGTGAGTGAATTGTCCTTTTGCTATATTGTGATTAAAAAAAACATTTATTCTAGGGACAGAAAACTCTAGGTAGGGACAGTGTCAGTTTCTTTCACTCTGCAAGTCCTTGTTTCCAGGGACCTGGAAGGACAGTGAGTGAATTGTCCTTTTGCTATATTGTGATTAAAAAAAACATTTATTCTAGGGACAGAAAACTCTAGGTAGGGACAGTGTCAGTTTCTTTCACTCTGCAAGTCCTTGTTTCCAGGGACCTGGAAGGACAGTGAGTGAATTGTCCTTTTGCTATATTGTGATTAAAAAAAACATTTTTTTCTAGGGACAGAAAACTGTAGGTAGGGAGAGTATTTTTTTTCTTTCACTCTGCAAGTCCTTGTTTCCAGGGACCTGTAAGGACAGTGAGTTAATTGTCCTTGTGCTATATTGTGCTGAAAAAAACATTTATTCCAGGGACAGAAAACTCTAGGTAGGGACAGTGTCAGTTTCTTTCACTCTGCAAGTCCTTGTTTCCAGGGACCTGGAAGGACAGTGAGTGAATTGTCCTTTTGCTATATTGTGATTAAAAAAAACATTTTTTTCTAGGGACAGAAAACTGTAGGTAGGGAGAGTGTTTTTTTTCTTTCACTCTGCAAGTCCTTGTTTCCAGGGACCTGTAAGGACAGTGAGTTAATTTTCCTTGTGCTATATTGTGATTAAAAAAAACATTTTTTCTAGGGACAGAAAACTGTAGGTAGGGAGAGTATTTTTTTTCTTTCACTCTGCAAGTCCTTGTTTCCAGGGACCTGTAAGGACAGTGAGTTAATTGTCCTTGTGCTATATTGTGCTGAAAAAAACATTTATTCCAGGGACAGAAAACTCTAGGTAGGGACAGTGTCAGTTTCTTTCACTCTGCAAGTCCTTGTTTCCAGGGACCTGGAAGGACAGTGAGTGAATTGTCCTTTTGCTATATTGTGATTAAAAAAAACATTTTTTTCTAGGGACAGAAAACTGTAGGTAGGGAGAGTGTTTTTTTTCTTTCACTCTGCAAGTCCTTGTTTCCAGGGACCTGTAAGGACAGTGAGTTAATTTTCCTTGTGCTATATTGTGATTAAAAAAAACATTTATTCTAGGGACAGAAAACTCTAGGTAGGGACAGTGTCAGTTTCTTTCACTCTGCAAGTCCTTGTTTCCAGGGACCTGGAAGGACAGTGAGTGAATTGTCCTTTTGCTATATTGTGATTAAAAAAAACATTTTTTTCTAGGGACAGAAAACTGTAGGTAGGGAGAGTATTTTTTTTCTTTCACTCTGCAAGTCCTTGTTTCCAGGGACCTGTAAGGACAGTGAGTTAATTGTCCTTGTGCTATATTGTGCTGAAAAAAACATTTATTCCAGGGACAGAAAACTCTAGGTAGGGACAGTGTCAGTTTCTTTCACTCTGCAAGTCCTTGTTTCCAGGGACCTGGAAGGACAGTGAGTGAATTGTCCTTTTGCTATATTGTGATTAAAAAAAACATTTTTTTCTAGGGACAGAAAACTGTAGGTAGGGAGAGTGTTTTTTTTCTTTCACTCTGCAAGTCCTTGTTTCCAGGGACCTGTAAGGACAGTGAGTTAATTTTCCTTGTGCTATATTGTGATTAAAAAAAACATTTTTTCTAGGGACAGAAAACTGTAGGTAGGGAGAGTGTTTTTTTTCTTTCACTCTGCAAGTCCTTGTTTCCAGGGACAGAGAAGGACACCTGAAGGTAGCCCTTATTGCTTTTTTCCCATCTCCCTGCAGGCCATCTATTAGAATGTCTGGAAGGCAAACAAGGAGAGGCAGACAGTCAGGAGGCAATAAAAGAGGGCAAGCAGGCTCTGTGTCTGGGGGCAACAGTGCTGGTCGTGGACGCGGTGCATTGTCATCAGCACATGGCCATGGGACACGCTTGTCCTTCTTTTCGGCAGCTGGACATGTTGAGCCACATCATGCCGAAGACTTGGTAGAGTGGATGACCAAGCCCTCCTCCTCCTCCTCATCCTCTCTCACCCAGGCTCAGGGTACTGGAAAAGCAGCTGCCAAAGCGTCGTCTTCCCTGGTATCAATGTCAGACAAATCATCAGTCACTCCTTCCCTAGACCCACCATGTCCTCCTCCTGAGGAGTCCCCCGAACTGTTTCAGCACAGTGTTGGGTACATGCTCCAGGAGGATGCCCAGCGTTTCGAAGGGTCTGATGATGAAACCCAGCTAGAGGAAGGCAGTAGCGTGAGAGCAGACAGAGGGGATGCTCAAGAAGGACACCAATCTGGCAGTCATGTTCCAGCAGCTGCAGCATACTGCCAGATTGGCTCCAGTGATGAGGAGGGAGGGGATGATGAGGTCAATGACTCCACGTGGGTGCCTAATAGGAGAGAGGAGGAGGAGGAGGATGAGGAGGAGGCACATCTCCAACGAGGCAGGATGCCCTTTGGTGGCCAGCGTAAGGGCAGTACACCGACGGAATCACACCGCAGAGCTCCGCCTGTGCAGGGCGCTGCCTCTGCCCGTCATTCAAAAAGTTCTTTGGTGTGGGCCTTTTTTGAGGCTAGTGCATCAGATCGCACAGCTGCTGTTTGCAACATATGTCTCAAGCGTATATCGCGTGGCCAAAACATCAGCCGCTTGGGTACCACATGCCTGACCAGACATATGTTGACCTGCCATGCAGCTCGTTGGCAAGCCTACCTCAAAGACCCACACCAAAGAACAAAGCGGACCTCTCCTTGCACCGCATCAGCTGGGATCTCCAACCCCACTATAACTTCAGTCCTCTCTGAAACATGCACTGAGAGGAATGAAGGTGTAGAATTAGGTGTGTCACAGCCAAGTACTTGCGCCCACTCTGCTAGCAGTACACCGACGTCCGATTCTAGCAGGCAAATTTCCCTGCCCCAGCTGCTGGACCGTCGAAAGAAGTTCACTCCCAGCCATCCACATGCCCAGCGGTTGAATGCTAGCTTGGCTAAATTGCTAGCGCTTCAACTGCTGCCTTTTCAGTTGGTAGACTCGGCCCCCTTCCGTGAGTTTGTGCAATGTGCGGTTCCTCAGTGGCAGGTTCCCAAACGCCACTTTTTCTCACGGAAGGCTATTCCGGCTCTCTACCGGCATGTGGAAGGCAATGTCTTGGCCTCGCTGGACAGGGCGGTCAGCGGTAAGGTGCATATTACCGCTGACTCATGGTCCAGCAGGCATGGACAGGGACGTTACCTTTCTTTCACGGCCCATTGGGTCACTCTTTTGGCAGCTGGGAAGGATTCAGGACAAGGTGCAGTAGTGTTGGAGGTTGTCCCACCGCCACGCCTCCAAAATGCTACTACTGGTTGTGACACACCTCTCTCCTCCACCCCCTCCTCTTCTTCTTCCTCCATGGCCTCTTCCTGTGGTTTGTCCTATGAACCAGCGGTGCTCCGTAGCCGTTCACGGGGCTACGCAAGTACGCAGGCAAAAAGATGCCATGCCGTGCTTGCGCTGGTGTGTTTGGGGGACAGAAGCCACACTGGGGCAGAGGTCCTGTCTGCTCTGCAGGGCCAGGCCGAGAGGTGGTTGACGCCACGCCAGCTTAAGCCAGGAATGGTGGTTTGCGACAATGGCACCAACCTCCTCTCCGCCCTCCGACAGGGACAACTGACCCATGTGCCCTGTGTGGCTCACGTCCTTAACCTGGTGGTGCAGCGGTTCTTGGGCAGGTACCCGGGCTTACAGGATGTCCTGAGGCAGGCCAGGAAAGTCTGTGTGCATTTCCGCAGATCTTATAATGCCAGTGCTCGCCTGGCTGAGCTGCAAAAGGAGTTGAACCTGCCCAAGAACCGCCTTATATGTGACATGCCCACCAGGTGGAACTCAACGTTGGCCATGCTGCAGCGGCTGCACACGCAGCAGAGGGCCATCAATGAGTACCTGTGCGACTACGGCACCAGGACAGGGTCAGGGGAGCTTGGTTTTTTTTCTCCACGCCAGTGGGGCATGATCAGGGATGCATGCACTGTCCTGGCACCATTTGAGGAGGCCACGAGGATGGTGAGCAGTGACAGTGCATGCATCAGTGACACTGTACCTCTTGTCCACCTGTTGGAGCACACGCTGCGTGGAATAATGGACAGGGCACTTGAGGCAGAACAGAGGCAGGAAGAGGAGGACTTCCTTGCCTCTCAAGGCCCCCTTTACCCAGACAGTGTTCCTTCTGTCCCACCCATCGCACAGGAAGAGGAGGAGGAGGAGGAGGAGGAGGAGGATTGTGTCAGCATGGAGGTGGAGGCTGGCACTCAGCATCATCAGCAGCAGTCTTTTAGGGATGATTTACAGTCCCAAGAAACCAGTGGACTTGTACGTGGCTGGGAGGAGGTGGCTGCGGATCATGTCGTCCTTAGTGACCCAGAGGACTCCGGAGCGAATGCCTCAGCAAACCTACGCTGCATGGCCTCCCTGATCCTGCAAAGTCTGCGGAAGGATCCTCGTATTCTTCGGATCAAGGAGAGGGACCATTACTGGCTGGCCACTCTCCTTGATCCACGGTACAAGGGTAAGGTTGCGGACCTTATGTTACCGTCGCAGAGGGAGCAGAGGATGAGACAACTCCGGGAGGCCTTGCAGAAAGGTCTGTGCAACGCGTTCCCAGAGACTGGGAGGTTGCAAACTCCTGGTCCTGGACAACGAGTTGCTGAGGCTTCGGCCAGTCAAAGAAGGAGCGGTGGGGAAGGTGGCCGTCTGACCGATGCGTTCAGACAATTCTTTAGTCCGCAGCCCCAAAGTATGATTGGTTCCAGCAACCATCGCCAGCGTCTGATAAACATGGTGCAGGAATATCTAGGGGCAAGGTCAGACTTGGACACCTTCCCCACCGAAAATCCTCTGGCTTACTGGGTCTTGAGGATGGATCACTGGCCAGAGCTTGCACAGTATGCAATTGAGCTACTGGCCTGTCCTGCATCCAGCGTTCTTTCGGAACGCACATTCAGTGCTGCTGGAGGATTTGTCACGGATCACAGGGTGCGCCTGTCCACCGACTCGGTTGATCGACTGACTTTCATCAAGATGAACCAGTCTTGGATCACCACCAGCTACCACACACCTGATGCTGATATAACAGACTAATTGATTTTAAAATGTCACATCCCTTCAAGACTGATGCTGATGCTGAGTGCCTGTGCTGTTATGTTGACTGGCTATCCTCCTCCTCCGAGTCCTCAATGATACGATTGATGATGATAGCTTGGAAGATCATTTTTGTTTATGGGTGCCGCCACCAGTGCCTAACGCCCAATTTTTCAGCCCCTGTTTAACAGGGGCGTGTAATTACAATTTTTGAAGCAATACTTTGCAACAGGGCTCATTGCTGTGCTCCAAGTACAGTATCTGTGAGGAGTTGCAGTGTTGTGCCACCAGTGCCTAAGGCCCAATTTTTCAGCCCCTGTTTAACAGGGGCGTGTCATTACAATTTTTGAAGCAATACTTTGCAACAGGGCTCATTGCTGTGCTCCAAGTACAGTATCTGTGAGGGGTTGCAGTGTTGTGCCACCAGTGCCTAAGGCCCAATTTTTCAGCCCCTGTTCAACAGGGGCATGTAATTACAATTCTTGATCTAATAATTCACAGCAGGGCCCATTGCTGCACCCACCAAGAGTAACTGTCAGGGCTTACAGTGTTGTGGCACCAGCACCACCATCAAAGGCCCAATTTTTACTACCACTGTTCAACAATTATATGTAATTAAAATTCCTGATATAATAGTTGACAGCAGGGCGTTCCAGCACCAACCAAGAGTAACTGTGAGTGCTTACAGTGTTGTGCCAACACCAACAACTAAGGGGCCTATTTCTGCAGAGTATATACGGCAGGTCCCTACTTTCAAACATCCAACTTACAAACGACTCCTACTTGCAAACGCAAGAAGACAACAGGAAGTGAGAGGAAATCTACCACTAGGAAGGAAAATTCTCTCCTGTAAGAATAAATATGGGAGAAAGGTGTCTCCTCTGTACTGATGCTTTATCAGCAATCCTTGTTTCAAGAAAAACACCACATTTCAAAAACAGTTGTCATTGGGACGGAAAGTGAGGTGAAATGTTCTGAACAGGGGCACAGACAGCAAAACAAATGTTACAGGGGTGATAACCCTTACCTATGTTTTCCAAAAAGTTTAAAAATAGATTTTTGGGCTGGAGCTACACTTCAACAATGTACCTGTTCAAAATTACAAACAGATTCTACATAAGAACAAACCTACAGTCCCTGTCTTGTATGCACCGCCTGTATACGGCTGTTCAGAGTATATAGGGCCTTTTTTATTTTATGTGCGGGGTTCCCCTTAATATCCATACAAGACCCAAAGGGGCTGGTAATGGGCTGGGGTAGGGGGGGGGGGGGGGGTCATGGGGTAGCTATGCCATTTTTCTTAAAGAATTTCATCCATATTACCGGGACCAGACATTACATTAAAGCCGCAAGCAGTTTTAAATGGCTTTTTTTTCCTTTAGAAGTGTCATTTTGTGCAGGGACAGTTCTAAACACGGGAAACACGTGGCACTTCACAGGCATACTTTAGACACCCCCCAGGTACGATATTTAAAGGAATATTTGACTTTTTTTTTTTCACTTTATGCATCATTAAAATGACTGCTCCCGAAAAACGACCGTTTTTAAAACTTCTTTTTGCATTGATACATGTCCCCTGGTGCAGAACCCGGGTTCCCAAACCCTTTTTAGGACAATAACATGCATAATAGTTGTTATAATTAGCACTTTAGAATTCGAACGTTCGCATCCATTGTATTTAATAGGGTTCTAATGTTCGTTCGAACTTCCGGTCCGTTCGCGGGTTCTGGTGCGAACCGAACCCGGGGGTGTTCGGCTCATCACTAATCAGCAGTCTGGGGGCTTGGAGGATAAGCAGTCTGGGGGCTTGGAGGATCAGCAGTCTGGGGGCTTGGAGGATCAGCAGGCTGCGGGGTTGAAGGATCAGCAGGCTGTGGGCTTGGAGGATCAGTAGGCTGTGGGGTTAGAGGATCAGCAGGCTGTGGGCTTGGAGGATCAGCAGGCTGCGGGGTTGAAGGATCAGCAGGCTGCGGGTTGAAGGATCAGCAGGCTGTGGGCTTGGAGGATCAGTAGGCTGTGGGCTTGGAGGATCAGCAGGCTGTAGGCTTGGAGGATCAGCAGGCTGGGGAGTTGGAGGATCAGCAGGCTGGGGAGTTGGAGGATCAGCAGGCTGTGGGCTTGGAGGATCAGCAGGCTGGGGACTTGGAGGATCAGCAGGCTGGGGACTTGGAGGATCAGCAGGCTGGGGACTTGGAGGATCAGCAGGCTGGGGACTTGGAGGATCAGCAGGCTGGGGGCTTTGAGGATCAGCAGGCTGGGGACTTGGAGGATCAGCAGGTTGGGGGCTTGGAGGATCATCAGGTTGGGGGCTTGGAGAAAAAGCAGGCTGTGGGATTGAAGGATCACCATGCTGGGGACTCAAAGGATCAGTAGACTGCTGGGATGAAAGATCAGCAGGCTGTGGGCTTGGAGGATCAGTAGGCTGGGGGCTTGGAGGATCAGCAGTCTGGGGGGTTGGAGGATAAGCAGTCTGGGGGGTTGGAGGATCAGAAGGATGGGGACTTGGAGGATCAGCAGGCTGGGGGCTTGGAGGATCAACAGGCTGGGGGCTTGGAGGATCAACAGGCTGGGGGCTTGGAGGATCAGCAGGTTGGGGGCTTGGAGGATCAGCAGGCTGGGGACTTGGAGGGTCAGCAGGCTGGGGACTTAGAGGATCAGCAGGCCGAGGACTTGGAGGATCAGCAGGTTGGGGGCTTTGAGGATCAGCAGTCTAGGGACTTGGAGGATCAGCAGGCTGGGGACTTGGAGGATCAGCAGGCTGGGGACTTGGAGGATCAGCAGGCTGGGGACTTGGAGGATCAGCAGGCTGGGGACTTGGAGGATCAGCAGGCTGGGGACTTGGAGGATCAGCAGGCTGGGGGCTTTGAGGATCAGCAGGCTGGGGACTTGGAGGATCAGCAGGTTGGGGGCTTGGAGGATCATCAGGTTGGGGGCTTGGAGAAAAAGCAGGCTGTGGGATTGAAGGATCACCATGCTGGGGACTCAAAGGCTCAGCAGACTGCTTGGATGAAAGATCAGCAGGCTGTGGGCTTGGAGGATCTGCAGGCTGTGGGCTTGGAGGATTAGCAGTCTGGGGGCTTGGAGGATCAGCAGGCTGCAGAGTTGAAGGATCAAGAGGTTGGGGACTTGGAGGATCAGTAGGCTGGGGGCTTGGGGGATCAGTAGGTTGGGGACTTGGAGGATCAGTAGGCTGGGGGCTTGGAGGATCAGCAGGCTGGGGACTTGGAGGATCAGCAGGCTAGGGACTTGGAGGATCAGAAGGTTGGGGGCTTGAAGGATCAGCAGGCTGGGGGGTTGGAGGATCAGCAGGCTGTGAGCTTGGAGGATCAGCAGTCTGGGGGCTGGGAAGGATCAGCAGGCTGCGGGGTTGAAGGATCAGCAGGCTGGGGACTTGGAGGATCAGTAGGCTGGGGGCTTGGAGGATCAGCAGGCTGGGGACTTGGAGGATCAGCAGGCTAGGGACTTGGAGGATCAGAAGGTTGGGGGCTTGAAGGATCAGCAGTCTGGGGGGTTGGAGGATCAGCAGGCTGTGAGCTTGGAGGATCAGCAGTCTGGGGGCTGTGAGGATCAGCAGGCTGGGGACTTGGAGGATCAGCAGGTTGGGGGCTTGGAGGATCATCAGGTTGGGGGCTTGGAGAAAAAGCAGGCTGTGGGATTGAAGGATCACCATGCTGGGGACTCAAAGGCTCAGCAGACTGCTTGGATGAAAGATCAGCAGGCTGTGGGCTTGGAGGATCAGCAGGCTGTGGGCTTGGAGGATTAGCAGTCTGGGGGCTTGGAGGATCAGCAGGCTGCGGAGTTGAAGGATCAAGAGGTTGGGGACTTGGAGGATCAGTAGGCTGGGGGCTTGGGGGATCAGTAGGTTGGGGACTTGGAGGATCAGTAGGCTGGGGGCTTGGAGGATCAGCAGGCTGGGGACTTGGAGGATCAGCAGGCTAGGGACTTGGAGGATCAGAAGGTTGGGGGCTTGAAGGATCAGCAGGCTGGGGGGTTGGAGGATCAGCAGGCTGTGAGCTTGGAGGATCAGCAGTCTGGGGGCTGGGAAGGATCAGCAGGCTGCGGGGTTGAAGGATCAGCAGGCTGGGGACTTGGAGGATCAGTAGGCTGGGGGCTTGGAGGATCAGCAGGCTGGGGACTTGGAGGATCAGCAGGCTAGGGACTTGGAGGATCAGAAGGTTGGGGGCTTGAAGGATCAGCAGTCTGGGGGGTTGGAGGATCAGCAGGCTGTGAGCTTGGAGGATCAGCAGTCTGGGGGCTGGGAAGGATCAGCAGGCTGCGGGGTTGAAGGATCAGCAGGCTGGGGACTTGGAGGATCAGTAGGCTGGGGGCTTGGAGGATCAGCAGGCTGGGGACTTGGAGGATCAGCAGGCTAGGGACTTGGAGGATCAGAAGGTTGGGGGCTTGAAGGATCAGCAGGCTGGGGACTTGCAGGATCAGAAGGTTGGGGGCTTGGAGAAAAAGCAGGCTGGGGACTTGGAGGATCAGCAGGCTGGGGACTTGGAGGATCAGCAGGTTGGGGGCTTGGAGGATCAGCAGGCTAGGGACATGAAGGATCAGAAGGTTGGGGGCTTGGAGGATCAGCAGCCTGGGGGCTTGGAGGATCAGCAGGCTAGGGACTTGGAGGATCAGTAGGCTGGGGGCTTGGAGGATCAGCAGGCTGGGGACTTGGAGGATCAGCAGGCTAGGGGCTTGGATGATCAGCAGGCTGGGGACTTGGAGGATCAGAAGGTTGGGGACTTGGAGGATCAGAAGGTTGGGGACTTGGAGGATCAGCAGGCTGGGGGCTTGGAGGATCAACAGGCTGGGGGCTTGGAGGATCAGCAGGCTAGGGACTTGGAGGATCAGAAGGTTGGGGGCTTGAAGGATCAGCAGTCTGGGGGGTTGGAGGATCAGCAGGCTGTGAGCTTGGAGGATCAGCAGTCTGGGGGCTGGGAAGGATCAGCAGGCTGCGGGGTTGAAGGATCAGCAGGCTGGGGACTTGGAGGATCAGTAGGCTGGGGGCTTGGAGGATCAGCAGGCTGGGGACTTGGAGGATCAGCAGGCTAGGGACTTGGAGGATCAGAAGGTTGGGGGCTTGAAGGATCAGCAGGCTGGGGACTTGCAGGATCAGAAGGTTGGGGGCTTGGAGAAAAAGCAGGCTGGGGACTTGGAGGATCAGCAGGCTAGGGACTTGGAGGATCAGCAGGTTGGGGGCTTGGAGGATCAGCAGGCTAGGGACATGAAGGATCAGAAGGTTGGGGGCTTGGAGGATCAGCAGCCTGGGGGCTTGGAGGATCAGCAGGCTAGGGACTTGGAGGATCAGTAGGCTGGGGGCTTGGAGGATCAGCAGGCTGGGGACTTGGAGGATCAGCAGGCTAGGGGCTTGGATGATCAGCAGGCTGGGGACTTGGAGGATCAGAAGGTTGGGGACTTGGAGGATCAGAAGGTTGGGGACTTGGAGGATCAGCAGGCTGGGGGCTTGGAGGATCAACAGGCTGGGGGCTTGGAGGATCAGCAGGCTGGGGGCTTGGAGGATCAGCAGGCTGGGGACTTGGAGGACCAGCAGGCTGGGGACTTTGAGGATCAGCAGGCTGGGGACTTGGAGGATCAGCAGGCCGGGGACTTTGAGGATCAGCAGGCCAGGGACTTTGAGGATCAGCAGGCTGGGGACTTGGAGGATCAGCAGGCTGGGGACTTGGAGGATCAGCAGGCTGGGGACTTGGAGGATCAGCAGGCTGGGGACTTGGAGGATCAGCAGGCCAAGGGCTTGGAGGATCAGCAGGCTGCAGGGTTGAATTAAGGATCAGCAGGCTGGGGACTTGGAGGATCAGCAGTTTGAAAACTTGGAGGATCAGCAGGCTGGGGACTTCTAGGATCAGAAGGCTGGGGACTTGGAGGATCAGCAGGCTGGGGACTTGGAGGATCAGCAGGTTGAAAACTTGGAGGATCAGCAGGCTGGGAGCTTGGTGGTGACACCAACACCACTTTATTCCTTAGCTCTAGGGGTGATGTCTGGCAGAGGTATACAAATCAAGTGGGCGGACAGAATTACAATTGCAGACAGTTTGCATGCATACCCACATTTTAGTCCTGGTCCTGGTACATGGTTAACTCCACCCACGGTCTACCTGATAATCACCCTTTGACTGGAAGGTCCCACCATGACCCCACCCAAATCTGACCTCTAATTATGGCCACGTGCATCCCCCATCACCATGAAGAATACCTTATTGAGTTACTGAATAAGCATAGTAAATCAAGAAAAGGCGATGCCTTGCTCCTGGGACATAGACCTGGACACAGCATCATCAGGACTGAGGACCAAGATCCAGGACTATCCCATCAAATCCGGGACAGTTGGCAACTATGCTATTGTATCGAGATATTTTGTAGACTTTTCACAGTGTATTCTTTTCTTTGAAATACGGCTGACCACTTCTGAAAATGGTCATGCCTGGCTGGAGATGGGATTGACCACACGGGTTAAAAGACTTTCACGGAAGAGGAGACATTCTAACTGCTCGAAAAACACGTTTTTTAAATTCTTCGACCTGGAGTGTGTTAACGTCCTCCTAGTCCCCAATCTCAGCCCTCCGCCGATATAAAAAAATTGACTTTATAGGGCAATTCGAGTGTCAGAAATGATGTATGACTTCATATTATGCCGTGAGATTCCCGTTAATGGCCCAGGAGTGTTTTACAAGATACTTAATGAATTTTATTTTCGCGCGGCAAAAGGTCTCCGGTGTCCTGACCTTTTCCGCAGCAAGCTGAACCGACCGTCCGGCACTGCCATCCCAGTTCTCCTCCAGAGCCTTCAGGCTTGATAAGAGTTTACACCTAATTCTGGCCACGTCCCAGGAAAACACCACGAGCCACCGAGCCGCTGAATGAAAGATTTGACCAGACGGGTCGCTGATTGCGGGCACTCGTTCGTTTACGATAATAGGATGCACATTGTGACTTTTTTTATCTGGTAAATTTGTAAAAAGACTACACAAACATGAAAGAGGCTCCTTAACCCCCTTCTGCTTGTTGGAGCCGACTCTTTAAGGGCATTTTAGCGCCGGGCCTTTCCAATTATGTGATCAATGTGTTTGGCTGTCACAGTAGTCATGTAATCAAACCTACTATCTCTTGATCATTAAAAGTGACCAGAGCTGTTTATGATAGTGCATTCACAGTGCTGTGGGGGGTGCAATTGAGTGTTTTCACAGTGTTGGTATTGCACAATTGAGCAGCAGCAGCAGCAGAACATGACCTGGTATCAGCCTAAATAAGTGCCTATACAGCAGGGCTGGACTGTAAGAGAAAGAAGCAGCACAAGGAACCAATCAGTTCATGTGCTGACAAGGAACAAGTTGAAAGGAGGAGACAGCAAAGTGACTGAGGGATGAGCTCTTCACTGCGCTGTTTCTATTTTCACTGTCCATGTCACAGATTGGGGGCTCGTCCGGGATCGCCTGAGCTCAGAGGAAGTAGTTTGAATGCCGCTGGCCATCAGACTGAGGACATCCAGTGGCAGAATAAAAGTATTGTGAGGAAGACCTCTAGGTTGAAGCTGAATATGGCAGCAAGAGCTAGTTTTGTTATTTGATTTATTTGTTATTGTATTTATTTGTTTTTTTTTTATTTATTTATTTGTTATTGTATTTATTTGTTTTTTTATTTATTTATTTATTTTTTATTGTATTTAATTTTGTTGTGTAAAGGGCTATTTATTTTTCATCCTGTTTTATCCTGTTAGTATTGTGTGGAGTTCTGCTTTGAGTACTGTGTACCAAAAACAAAAGCATACATTTAAAAAAAAAAATTTGGCCTTTTTCTATTTCAGTGCCGCTGATCCCCTCCAGCTTTTTTTCAGCCATTTCCTGTCCACACGCACTCTCTCCTGCATTGATGATGGGCAGTCCTACTTTAAATCAGCTAATGTGCATTAAAACAATAGATGTACATTATCATTGTTTTTATTTTTTTGTGTTTACAATATATTTGTATAAATGATTGGATATTGTACCCTTGCTGTACTATTCAATGAAATTCATTATTAATACATTCTTTTTTTTAAAAAAAAATCTAAATAAAATCTTTTTGAAAAGAAAAAAACAATATATGTACAATGCTATACAGTTAATTTTATTTCTAAAGCAGCCACAGCCTGTGTAGGAAAGCCTGTCCTCTGTCAGAATAATAGGACCAGTGCACAAAGCAAGGTCCATAAGTCCCCTTTCACACTGGGGCGTTTTTCATGCGGTTTAGCGCTAATATTAGCGCTATTATACCGCATAAAAAAATCATGCCCTTTAGCCTTCAATGTGAAAGCCTGAAGGCTTTCACACTGAAGCGGTGCGCTAGCAGGACCGCTCCAAAAGTCCTGCTAGCCGCTTCTTTACAGCGGTAAAGGAGCGGTGTGTTCACCGCTCCTTTACCGCGGTCTCCCATTGAAATCAATGGGACAGCAGGGTAATACCGCCCGCAAACCGCGGCAATAGCCGCGGTTTGTGGGCGGAATTAACCCTTTTTCGGCCACTAGCAGGGGTTAAATTCACCCCCCTAGCGACCGCATACCGCGGTAAGAACGACGGTATAGCAGCGCTGAAAATCGCGCTGCTATACTGCCACCGCTCCTGCCCGCCCCAGTGTGAAAGGGGCCTTAAGACACGGATGAGCGAGTTTGGGGTGGTGGAACTTGACTGGCCTGCACAGAGTCCTGACCCCAACCCAATAGAACACCTTTGGGATGAATTTGAGTGGAGACTCGCTTACAAGTGGGCTTCTGTAAGAATGGTCAAACATTCCCATAGACACACTCCTAAACCTTGTGGACGGCCTTCCCAGAAGAGTTGAAGCTGTTATAGCTGCAAAGGGTGGGCCAACTCAATATTGAACCCTACGGACTAAGACTGGGAAGCCATTAAAGTTCATGTGCGTGTAAAGGCAGGCGTTCCAATACAGTAATATAGTCAGGCCTGGATTTCCCACAAGGCCACCGAGGCCAGGCGGCAGGGCGCCGAGGGGCGGCAGCGGCATGGAGTCCCCCGACGGCCGGAACATACAGTTAAGGGCGGTAAGTTGCTTTCTAGCAGGACTAAATGTAGTGTGGGAGAATCCGCTCGCTCGTTAACAAGGAAATCACTTGTAAAATGTGTGCTGCCATCCGTCCTCCTCTCTCTCCCCCTCCCCCCCTACATACCTCTCTCTGCTGGCTCTGTCTTCGGGACTCCGTCCTCCCCCTCTCCTCCCCCCCCACATACCCCCGGCCGCCGAGTCTGTCTCCTGTCCCTGCCGCCAATGTACACAGTGAGAGGGGTGAGCTGTGCTCTTCCCATCTCAGCTGTGACAGGAGTTCTAGCACAGTGCTAGGACTCCTGTTTTGGAGGTGACAGGGTCAATAAAGAGAACCTGTCACCTCCAATTGCTATCACACAGGGAATGGTTTTCTCCTGTGTGATAGCAATAAAGTTAAGTGAAAAAAAAAATTATAAAAAAATATATATATATATATATATATATATATATATATATAAAATAAGAAATAATAATTAAATTAATAAAAAAAAAAGTAATTAAAAAGTAAAGAATAAGAAAAATAATATTAAAAATAATAAGAAAATGATACAAAAATAAAAAAAAAGTAAACGACAAGCTCCAAATAAAAAAAAAAAAAAAAGTGGTAAAAAAAAAAAAGAAAGAAAAAATATTTGAACTAACCGTGCCGCCTCTGCCATCCGGTTGCCTTTCTCCATTGATTTGGGGGGGGGGGGGTCGGTTGGCGGGGTGGAAGTGGATTGCGGAACCTGTCCTTGGTGCGGCAGGGAGAGCAAATGCGGCCCTGAATATAGTGTAGGTCTGTCTCAGCAGGGAAGGGAGTGGTGGACCTCTGCAGAGAGACCACTGCTTCCGCACAGCAATGACACAGGTTTAAGCCATTCTCTACCAAATCCAAAGTGAAAAATTAATGCGGGAGAGGATGTTTTTGTGCGGTGCGCAGGCTTGAGATATACAAACGGAAACGGAGCTAGGCCAGTGAGCTAAATACCTAGTCAATTCCACAAGGCCGCCCTTCCTTCCAATCCCCCCCCTGCAGCATAAGGGGATTAATCAACCTGGGACAACATCTGTCAGACTATTGAGTCCCTCTCTGTTGTTATCTGCTGCCTGCACTCCAGGCAAGCCTCTGTGTAATATTCAGCTCCATTATCTCCCCGCTCCACACAGGCGCACAAAGCCCGGCCATGCTCAGCTCACCACCAGCGGAGGAACTTGGCAGCCACCAGAAGCCACTTGCCAACTCTCCTTGAACTTCCCCGAGTCTTCTGGAAATTCAAATGTTCTCCCAGAACATCCAGAGCCGATTTTCACAGACTGCGGAGCCAAGAAAGTGCGATTCCGAATCGGGGGCCAAAAATTCACCTTTATTGCTGTTTGTGTTTTTTCTTTTTATTTGTGTGTGTTTTTGGTTTCCTTTTTTTGTTTGTTTTTTTGTTTTTTTTGTTTTTTTTGTTTTCTCCCAGCAGTCACAGCTAGGTATTGCATATATATAAGTACTAAGGAACACTTATGATGAGCTAATCAATTTGGCAGAACAGGTAAATCAAAATTCACCCATTTTCCAGAATACGTGAGCGCTGATTTACCGGATCCTTGAAGAACCGCACAATGAATTTATTCATCCAGGCAGTCAATGAAATTCTACCCAATTTTATTTCCAATTAACGGCCTCTTTTTTTTTTTTCTTCTTTTTTTTTTTATTCTGGCCCAGTTTACATGGAAATTTTCATCTTTTACAGTATTATAGATAGATTTCTTTTTTCTATTTCTTTTTTTGTTTATACTCGGCCCAGGGAGACTCTGATAAGGACCCTGGTGTAAGGTGGAGCTCTGATGTAAGGTGGACTTTGATGGGGATTCTCATGTAAGGGGGGGGGGTGGGATTCTGATAGGGACCCAGATGTAAGGGGAACTCTGATAGGGATCCTGATGTAAGGGGAACTCTGATAGGGATCCTGATGTAGGAACTCTGATAGGGACCCTGATTTAAGGGGAACTCTGATAGGGATCCTGATGTAGGAACTCTGATAGGGACCATGATGTAAGAGGAACTCTGATATGAACCCTGATTTAAGGGGAACTCTGATAGGGATCCTGATGTAAGGGGAACTCTGATAGGGATCCTGATGTAAGGGGAACTCTGATAGGGATCCTGATGTAAGGGGAACTCTGATAGGGATCCTGATGTAGGAACTCTGATAGGGACCCTGATTTAAGGGGAACTCTGATAGGGACGCTGATGTAAGGGGAACTCTGATAGGGATCCTGATGTAGGAACTCTGATAGGGACCATAATGTAAGAGGAACTCTGATATGAACCCTGATTTAAGGGGAACTCTGATAGGGATCCTGATGTAAGGGGAACTCTGATAGGGACGCTGATGTAAGGGGAACTCTGATAAGGACGCTGATGTAAGGGGAACTCTGATAGGGATCCTGATGTAGGAACTCTGATAGGGACCATGATGTAAGAGGAACTCTGATATGAACCCTGATTTAAGGGGAACTCTGATAGGGATCCTGATGTAAGGGGAACTCTGATAGGGATGCTGATGTAAGGGGAACTCTGATAAGGACGCTGATGTAAGGGGAACTCTGATAGGGATCCTGATGTAGGAACTCTGATAGGGACCATGATGTAAGAGGAACTCTGATATGAACCCTGATTTAAGGGGAACTCTGATAGGGATCCTGATGTAAGGGGAACTCTGATAGGGACCATGATGTAAGGGGAACTCTGATAGGGATCCTGATGTAAGGGGAACTCTGATAGGGACCATGATGTAAGGGGAACTCTGATAGGGATCCTGATGTAGGAACTCTGATAGGGACCCTGATTTAAGGGGAACTCTGATAGGGACGCTGATGTAAGGGGAACTCTGATAGGGATCCTGATGTAGGAACTCTGATAGGGACCATGATGTAAGAGGAACTCTGAGATGAACCCTGATTTAAGGGGAACTCTGATAGGGATCCTGATGTAAGGGGAACTCTGATAGGGACCATGATGTAAGGGGAACTCTGATAGGGATCCTGATGTAGGAACTCTGATAGGGACCATGATGTAAGAGGAACTCTGATATGAACCCTGATTTAAGGGGAACTCTGATAGGGATCCTGATGTAAGGGGAACTCTGATAGGGACCATGATGTAAGGGGAACTCTGATAGGGATCCTGATGTAAGGGGAACTCTGATAGGGACCATGATGTAAGGGGAACTCTGATAGGGATCCTGATGTAGGAACTCTGATAGGGACCCTGATTTAAGGGGAACTCTGATAGGGACACTGATGTAAGGGGAACTCTGATAGGGATCCTGATGTAGGAACTCTGATAGGGACCATGATGTAAGAGGAACTCTGATATGAACCCTGATTTAAGGGGAACTCTGATAGGAATCCTGATGTAAGGGGAACTCTGATAGGGACCATGATGTAAGGGGAACTCTGATAGGGATTCTGATGTAAGGGGAACTCTGATAGGGACCATGATGTAAGGGGAACTCTGATAGGGATCCTGATGTAGGAACTCTGATAGGGACCCTGATTTAAGGGGAACTCTGATAGGGACGCTGATGTAAGGGGAACTCTGATAGGGATCCTGATGTAGGAACTCTGATAGGGACCCTGATTTAAGGGGAACTCTGATAGGGACACTGATGTAAGAGGAACTCTGATAGGGACCCTTATGTAAGGGGAACTTTGATGGGGACCCTAAAGTAAGGGCCATCCTGATAGGGATCCTGATGTAAGGGGAACTCTGGTAAGGATCCTGATGTAAGGGGAACTCTGATGGGGTCCCTAATGTAAGGGAAACTCTGATAGGGAACCTGATGTAAGGGGAACTCTGATAGGGACCCTGATGTAAGGGAAACTCTGGTAGGGACCCTGATGTATGAAAAACTTTGATAGGGCCCCCACATGTAAGGGTAACTCCAATGGGGACCCTGATGTAAGGGGAACTCTGATAGGGATCCTGATGTAAGGGGAACTCTGATAGGGACCTCAATGTAAGGGGAACTCGTATATAGATCCTGATGTAAGGGTAATTCTGATAGGGACCCTGATGTATGAAGAACTCTGATAGGGCCCCCACATGTAAGGGTAACTCCAATGGGGACCCTGATGTAAAGGGAACCCAGATAGGGATCATGATGTAAGGGGAACTCTGATAGGGACCTCAATGTAAGGGGAACTCGTATATAGATCCTGATGTAAGGGTAATTCTGATAGGGACCCTGATGTATGAAGAACTCTGATAGGGCCCCCACATGTAAGGGTAACTCCAATGGGGACCCTGATGTAAAGGGAACCCAGATAGGGATCATGATGTAAGGGGAACTCTGATAGAGACCCTGGTGTAAGGAAAAGTCTGATAGCGACCCTGATGTAAGAAGCACTCTGATAGGGCCCCCACATGTACGGAGAACTCTGATAGGGACCCTAATGTAAGGAGAACTCTTATAGGGACCCTGATATAAGAACTCTGATAGGGCCCCCACATGTATGGGTAACTGTGATACGGACCCTGATATAAGAATTCTGATAGGGCCCCCACATGTATGGGGAACTGTGATAGGGACCCTGATATAAGAACTCTGATAGGGCCCCCACATGTATGGGTAACTGTGATACGGACCCTGATATAAGAAGTCTGATAGGGCCCCCACATGTATGGGGAACTCTAATAGGGACCCTGATGTAAGAACTCTTATAGGGCCCCCACATGTATGGGGAACTCTAATAGGGACCCTGATGTAAGGGGAACTGGAAAGGGGACCCTGATGTAAGGGGAACTCTGATGTGGATCCTAATGTAAGTGGGGGCTCTTTAATAGGGATGAGCTCGGTGTTCGAGTCGAACATACGTTCGACTCGAACATCGGCTGTTCGATGAAGATCGAACGATTTGGGCCGTTCGCGCCTAATTCGAGTGACGCGAACGGCCCACAATGCACTACGCCATCGCAGTGTCATCCAGGCGCTGTGATTGGCCAAGCATGCACTGTGACCCCGCATGCTTGGCCAATCACAGCGCCGGCAGCGAGGAGAGCAATGATTGGCCACAGGCAGGATGCCTGTGGCCAATTATTGCTGAGGGTGTTTAGTACACGCCCCACACTATAAAAGGCCGCCAGCACGGCGGCCTAGTGTAGTGTGTTCCGGAGCAGGGAAAGAGAAGCATAGGCAGGGACAGTGACATTTTTTTTTCTTGCTTAACCTGGATTCCTTTAGTTTAGGGAAAGAGAAGGATAGGTAGGGAGAGTGTCAGTGTGTTTTACTGTGTGAATCCTTGTTTCTAGGGACAGGGAAGGACAGTGAGGGAAATTCTCCTTGTGCTATAGTGTGCTAAAGCATTGATCATCAACCATCTTTAAAAAATCATTTTTTCTAGGGACAGAAAACTATAGGTAGGGAGAGTGTCAGTGTGTTTTACTGTGATAATCCTTGTTTCTAGGGACAGGGAAGGACAGTGAGGGAAATTCTCCTTGTGCTATAGTTTGCTAAAGCATTGATCATCAACCATCTTTAAAAAAACATTTTTTCTAGGGACAGAAAACTATAGGTAGGAAGAGTGTCAGTTTCTTTCACTGTGATAATCCTTGTTTCTAGGGACAGGGAAGGACAGTGAGGGAAATTCTCCTTGTGCTATAGTGTGCTAAAGCATTGATCATCAACCGTCTTTAAAAAAACATTTTTTCTAGGGACAGAAAACTATAGGTAGGAAGAGTGTCAGTTTCTTTCACTGTGATAATCCTTGTTTCTAGGGACAGGGAAGGACAGTGAGGGAAATTCTACTTGTGCTATAGTGTGCTAAAGCATTGATCATCAATCAGCTTTAAAAAAACATTTTTTCTAGGGACAGAAAACTATAGGTAGGAAGAGTGTCAGTTTCTTTCACTGTGATAATCCTTGTTTCTAGGGACAGGGAAGGACAGTGAGGGAAATTCTCCTTGTGCTATAGTGTGCTAAAGCATTGATCATCAACCATCTTTAAAAAAACATTTTTTCTAGGGACAGAAAACTATAGGTAGGAAGAGTGTCAGTTTCTTTCACTGTGATAATCCTTGTTTCTAGGGACAGGGAAGGACAGTGAGGGAAATTCTCCTTGTGCTATAGTGTGCTAAAGCATTGATCATCAATCAGCTTTAAAAAAACATTTTTTCTAGGGACAGAAAACTATAGGTAGGAAGAGTGTCAGTTTCTTTCACTGTGCTAATCCTTGTTTCTAGGGACAGGGAATGACAGTGGGGGAAATTCTCCTTGTGCTATAGTGTGCTAAAGCATTGATCATCAATCAGCTTTAAAAAAACATTTTTTCTAGGGACAGAAAACTATAGGTAGGAAGAGTGTCAGTTTCTTTCACTGTGATAATCCTTGTTTCTAGGGACAGGGAAGGACAGTGAGGGAAATTCTCCTTGTGCTATAGTGTGCTAAAGCATTGATCATCAATCAGCTTTAAAAAAACATTTTTTCTAGGGACAGAAAACTATAGGTAGGAAGAGTGTCAGTTTCTTTCACTGTGATAATCCTTGTTTCTAGGGACAGGGAAGGACAGTGAGGGAAATTCTCCTTGTGCTATAGTGTGCTAAAGCATTGATCATCAATCAGCTTTAAAAAAACATTTTTTCTAGGGACAGAAAACTATAGGTAGGAAGAGTGTCAGTTTCTTTCACTGTGATAATCCTTGTTTCTAGGGACAGGGAAGGACAGTGAGGGAAATTCTCCTTGTGCTATAGTGTGCTAAAGCATTGATCATCAATCAGCTTTAAAAAAACATTTTTTCTAGGGACAGAAAACTATAGGTAGGAAGAGTGTCAGTTTCTTTCACTGTGATAATCCTTGTTTCTAGGGACAGGGAAGGACAGTGAGGGAAATTCTCCTTGTGCTATAGTGTGCTAAAGCATTGATCATCAATCAGCTTTAAAAAAACATTTTTTCTAGGGACAGAAAACTATAGGTAGGAAGAGTGTCAGTTTCTTTCACTGTGATAATCCTTGTTTCTAGGGACAGGGAAGGACAGTGAGGGAAATTCTCCTTGTGCTATAGTGTGCTAAAGCATTCCTCATCAACCATCTTTGAAATCCTTGTTTTTTGGACAGTCAGGGAAATTGTCGTTGTGCTATTCTGTGCAAAAGCAATCATCCTCAACCATATTTAGAAATCCTTAAGTAAAGGGACAGAGAAGGACACCTGAAGGTAGCCCTTATTGCTTTTTCCCATCTCCCTGCAGGCCATCTATTAGAATGTCTGGAAGGCAAACAAGGAGAGGCAGACAGTCAGGAGGCAATAAAAGAGGGCAAGCAGGCTCTGTGTCTGGGGGCAACAGTGCTGGTCGTGGACGCGGTGCATTGTCATCAGCACATGGCCATGGGACACGCTTGTCCTTCTTTTCGGCAGCTGGACATGTTGAGCCACATCATGCCGAAGACTTGGTAGAGTGGATGACCAAGCCCTCCTCCTCCTCCTCATCCTCTCTCACCCAGGCTCAGGGTACTGGCAAAGCAGCTTCCAAAGCGTCCTCTTCCCTGGTATCAATGTCAGACTCATCATCAGTCACTCCTTCCCTAGACCCACCATGTCCTCCTCCTGAGGAGTCCCCCGAACTGTTTGAGCACAGTGTTGGGTACATGCTCCAGGAGGATGCCCAGAGTTTCGAAGGGTCTGATGATGAAACCCAGCTACAGGAAGGCAGTAGCGTGAGAGCAGACAGAGGGGATGCTCAAGAAGGACACCAATCTGGCAGTCATGTTCCAGCAGCTGCAGCATACTGCCAGATTGGCTCCAGTGATGAGGAGGGAGGGGATGATGAGGTCACTGACTCCACGTGGGTGCCTAATAGGAGAGAGGAGGAGGAGGAGGATGAGGAGGAGGCACATCTCCAACGAGGCAGGATGCCCTTTGGTGGCCAGCGTAAGGGCAGTACACCGACGGAATCACACCGCAGAGCTCCGCCTGTGCAGGGCGCTGCCTCTGCCCGTCATTCAAAAAGTTCTTTGGTGTGGGCCTTTTTTGAGGCTAGTGCATCAGATCGCACAGCTGCTGTTTGCAACATATGTCTCAAGCGTATATCGCGTGGCCAAAACATCAGCCGCTTGGGTACCACATGCCTGACCAGACATATGTTGACCTGCCATGCAGCTCGTTGGCAAGCCTACCTCAAAGACCCACACCAAAGAACAAAGCGGACCTCTCCTTGCACCGCATCAGCTGGGATCTCCAACCCCACTATAACTTCAGTCCTCTCTGAAACATGCACTGAGAGGAATGAAGGTGTAGAATTAGGTGTGTCACAGCCAAGTACTTGCGGCCACTCTGCTAGCAGTACACCGACGTCCGATTCTAGCAGGCAAATTTCCCTGCCCCAGCTGCTGGACCGTCGAAAGAAGTTCACTCCCAGCCATCCACATGCCCAGCGGTTGAATGCTAGCTTGGCTAAATTGCTAGCGCTTCAACTGCTGCCTTTTCAGTTGGTAGACTCGGCCCCCTTCCGTGAGTTTGTGCAATGTGCGGTTCTTCAGTGGCAGGTTCCCAAACGCCACTTTTTCTCACGGAAGGCTATTCCGGCTCTCTACCGGCATGTGGAAGGCAATGTCTTGGCCTCGCTGGACAGGGCGGTCAGCGTTAAGGTGCATATTACCGCTGACTCATGGTCCAGCAGGCATGGACAGGGACGTTACCTTCCTTTCACGGCCCATTGGGTCACTCTTTTGGCAGCTGGGAAGGATGCAGGACAAGGTGCAGTAGTGTTGGAGGTTGTTCCACCGCCACGCCTCCAAAATGCTACTACTGGTTGTGACACACCTCTCTCCTCCACCCCCTCCTCTTCTTCTTCCTCCATGGCCTCTTCCTGTGGTTTGTCCTCTGAACCAGCGGTGCTCCGTAGCCGTTCAAGGGGCTACGCAAGTACGCAGGCAAAAAGATGCCATGCCGTGCTTGCGCTGGTGTGTTTGGCGGACAGAAGCCACACTGGGGCAGAGGTCCTGTCTGCTCTGCAGGGCCAGGCCGAGAGGTGGTTGACGCCACGCCAGCTTAAGCCAGGAATGGTGGTTTGCGACAATGGCACCAACCTCCTCTCCGCCCTCCGACAGGGACAACTGACCCATGTGCCCTGTGTGGCTCACGTCCTTAACCTGGTGGTGCAGCGGTTCTTGGGCAGGTACCCGGGCTTACAGGATGTCCTGAGGCAGGCCAGGAAAGTCTGTGTGCATTTCCGCAGATCTTATAATGCCAGTGCTCGCCTGGCTGAGCTGCAAAAGGAGTTGAACCTGCCCAAGAACCGCCTTATATGTGACATGCCCACCAGGTGGAACTCAACGTTGGCCATGCTGCAGCGGCTGCACACGCAGCAGAGGGCCATCAATGAGTACCTGTGCGACTACGGCACCAGGACAGGGTCAGAGGAGCTTGGTTTTTTTTTCTCCACGCCAGTGGGGCATGATCAGGGATGCATGCACTGTCCTGGCACCATTTGAGGAGGCCACGAGGATGGTGAGCAGTGACAGTGCATGCATCAGTGACACTGTACCTCTTGTCCACCTGTTGGAGCACACGCTGCGTGGAATAATGGACAGGGCACTTGAGGCAGAACAGAGGCAGGAAGAGGAGGACTTCCTTGCCTCTCAAGGCCCCCTTTACCCAGACAGTGTTCCTTCTGTCCCACCCATCGCACAGGAAGAGGAGGAGGAGGAGGAGGAGGAGGATTGTGTCAGCATGGAGGTGGAGGCTGGCACTCAGCATCATCAGCAGCAGTCTTTTAGGGATGATTTACAGTCCCAAGAAACCAGTGGACTTGTACGTGGCTGGGAGGAGGTGGCTGCGGATCATGTCGTCCTTAGTGACCCAGAGGACTCCGGAGCGAATGCCTCAGCAAACCTACGCTGCATGGCCTCCCTGATCCTGCAAAGTCTGCGGAAGGATCCTCGTATTCTTCGGATCAAGGAGAGTGACCATTACTGGCTGGCCACTCTCCTTGATCCACGGTACAAGGGTAAGGTTGCGGACCTTATGTTACCGTCGCAGAGGGAGCAGAGGATGAGACAACTCCGGGAGGCCTTGCAGAAAGGTCTGTGCAACACGTTCCCAGAGACTGGGAGGTTACAAACTCCTGGTCCTGGACAACGAGTTGCTGAGGCTTCGGCCAGTCAAAGAAGAAGCGGTGGGGAAGGTGGCCGTCTGACCGATGCGTTCAGACAATTCTTTAGTCCGCAGCCCCAAAGTATGATCGGTTCCAGCAACCATCGCCAGCGTCTGATAAACATGGTGCAGGAATATCTAGGGGCAAGGTCAGACTTGGACACCTTCCCCACCGAAAATCCTCTGGCTTACTGGGTCTTGAGGATGGATCACTGGCCAGAGCTTGCACAGTATGCAATTGAGCTACTGGCCTGTCCTGCATCCAGCGTTCTTTCGGAACGCACATTCAGTGCTGCTGGAGGATTTGTCACGGATCACAGGGTGCGCCTGTCCACCGACTCGGTTGATCGACTGACTTTCATCAAGATGAACCAGTCTTGGATCACCACCAGCTACCACACACCTGATGCTGATATAACAGACTAATTGATTTTAACATGTCACATCCCTTCAAGACTGATGCTGATGCTGAGTGCCTGTGCTGTTATGTTGACTGGCTATCCTCCTCCTCCGAGTCCTCAATGATACGATTGATGATGATAGCTTGGAAGATCATTTTTGTTTATGGGTGCTGCCACCAGTGGCTAAGGCCCAATTTTTCAGCCCCTGTTTTACAGGGGCGTGTAATTACAATTTTTTTAGCAATAATTTGCCATAGGGCTCATTGCTGTGCTCCAAGAACAGTATCTGTGAGGGGTTGGAGTGTTGTGCCACCAGTGCCTAAGGCCCAATTTTTCAGCCCCTGTTCAACAGGGGCATGTAATTACAATTCTTGATCTAATAATTCACAGCAGGGCCCATTGCTGCACCCACCAAGAGTAACTCTGAGGGCTTACAGTGTTGTGGCAACGCCACCACCACCACCACCACGAAAGGCCCAATTTTTCAGCCCCTGTTCAACAGGGGCATGCAATTACAATTCTTGATCTAATAATTCACAGCAGGGCCCATTCCTGCACCCACCAAGAGTAACTCTGAGGGCTTACAGTGTTGTGGCAATACCACCACCACCACGAAAGGCCCAATTTTTCAGCCCCTGTTCAACAGGGGCATGCAATTACAATTCTTGATCTAATAATTCACAGCAGGGCCCATTCCTGCACCCACCAAGAGTAACTCTGAGGGCTTACAGTGTTGTGGCAACACCACCACCACCACCACCACCACAAAAGGCCCAATTTTTCAGCCCCTGTTCAACAGGGGAATGCAATTACAATTCTTGATCTAATAATTCACAGCAGGGCCCATTCCTGCACCCACCAAGAGTAACTCTGAGGGCTTACAGTGTTGTGGCAACACCACCACCACCACCACCACCACGACCACGAAAGGCCCAATTTTTCAGCCCCTGTTCAACAGGGGCATGCAATTACAATTCTTGATCTAATAATTCACAGCAGGGCCCATTCCTGCACCCACCAAGAGTAACTCTGAGGGCTTACAGTGTTGTGGCAACACCACCACCACCACCACCACCACGAAAGGCCCAATTTTTCAGCCCCTGTTCAACAGGGGCATGCAATTACAATTCTTGATCTAATAATTCACAGCAGGGCCCATTGCTGCACCCACCAAGAGTAACTGTCAGGGCTTACAGTGTTGTGGCACCAGCACCACCATCAAAGGCCCAATTTTTACTACCACTGTTCAACAATTATATGTAATTAAAATTCCTGATATAATAGTTGACAGCAGGGCGTTCCAGCACCAACCAAGAGTAACTGTGAGTGCTTACAGTGTTGTGCCAACACCAACAACTAAGGGGCCTATTTCTGCAGAGTATATACGGCAGGTCCCTACTTTCAAACATCCAACTTACAAACGACTCCTACTTGCAAACGCAAGAAGACAACAGGAAGTGAGAGGAAATCTACCCCTTGGAAGGAAAATTCTCTCCTGTAAGAATTAATATGGGAGAAAGGTGTCTCCTCTGTACTGATGCTTTATCAGCAATCCTTGTTTCAAGAAAAACACCACATTTCAAAAACAGTTGTCATTGGGATGGAAAGTGAGGTGAAATGTTCTGAACAGGGGCACAGACAGCAAAACAAATGTTACAGGGGTGATAACCCTTACCTATGTTTTCCAAAAAGTTTAAAAATAGATTTTTGGGCTGGAGCTACACTTAAACAATGTACCTGTTCAAAATTACAAACAGATTCTACATAAGAACAAACCTACAGTCCCTGTCTTGTATGCACCGCCTGTATACGGCTGTTCAGAGTATATAGGGCCTTTTTTATTTTATGTGCGGGGTTCCCCTTAATATCCATACAAGAACCAAAGGGGCTGGTAATGGGCTGGGGTAGGGGGGGGGGGGTCATGGGGTAGCTATGCCATTTTTCTTAAAGATTTTCATCCATATTACCGGGACCAGACATTACATTAAAGCCGCAAGCAGTTTTAAATGGCTTTTTTTTCCTTTAGAAGTGTCATTTTGTGCAGGGACAGTTCTAAACACGGGAAACACGTGGCACTTCACAGGCATACTTTAGACACCCCCCAGGTACGATATTTAAAGGAATATTTGACTTTTTTTTTTTCACTTTATGCATCATTAAAATGACTGCTCCCGAAAAACGACCGTTTTTAAAACTTCTTTTTGCATTGATACATGTCCCCTGGTGCAGAACCCGGGTTCCCAAACCCTTTTTAGGACAATAACATGCATAATAGTTGTTATAATTAGCACTTTAGAATTCGAACGTTCGCATCCATTGTATTTAATAGGGTTCTAATGTTCGTACGAACTTTCGGTCCGTTCGCGGGTTCTGGTGCGAACCGAACCCGGGGGTGTTCGGCTCATCACTACTCTTTAATAAACTGATCTTTTTTCAGCCTGCAAGTATTTGTGACATGTATATAATGCGGTCCTCGTACTGAAAGGTTTGGAGACTGCGGCATTAAGGCAAAAACTGAAAATTGTCCTGCATTTGCACCATTTATCTATTTGCACACCTCTGCCCCATGTTAATTAGGAATGTTTGCACCTAAGGAACACAACGGCTCACACCTGGCTTAGTCGCTAATTCAAATACTTAATATTCCTGCCGAAAGCAAATGTAGCGAACCCTTCGCCCCGTCTGATGAAAGGAGCATTTCGAAAAACCCAGAGAATTCCAGCCTGGAACTGCAACGGTTTTATAGAATTCTGAGGCTCATACTTGACGTTCCGTTGTAACTTAATATGCCGAACCCTTACAGGAATTCAGCTCGCAATGTATTTTATTGTGAACTTCGCAGCAGAATGCAGCCCAGATGGTAATGCCGCTGTTGGTTTTACAAGCTCGAAGCCTGCGATCCCTTATGGGCAGTGAAATGACTCGAGTCATTTTCATTGTTAATGAATCAGAAGGAACGGAACTTAGACTCATCATAAAAATCTGCCTCTCTCGGTTTGTCCTCACCATTGAGCGGCCATAAAAAGGAGCATCAGAGAGCTGTAGATGGTGGTTTACTTGGTGAAGTTCAGCGAGGTTTCGCAAGAAACCCCTTTTTGTTTTTCTCTCATCTGAGCCAAATCTTCTCCCTGAGACCGACAAAGCATGTGTGAAATAGTCCAACGGCTTTATGCAAATGGGGAAAGAGCTCAGTCTTCTGGAACTCTGAAACTATTCAGTCTAGTTTCCAGGATCACAAAACATCTAAAGAGCTTTGGCTGCAGGAAGTTAGATTTTTCTACAATCTGTAATGGCTCTAAAAAAAAAAAAAAGAAGCTTGAAGTTTATCAGTTCAAACTCGTAAACGTGTCTCAAGCCCTGTACACACGTGCGCGAATCCCGTCGGAAAAAAAAACTTCGGTTTTCTCGATGGGATTCCTGGCAAGCTTGTCTTGCCAAGCCCTGTGTGCAGATGGCCATTCAAAAAAAAACGCCGTTCTTTTGAATGGCAAGAATGCGGTGACGTCATTGACTACGACGAGCTGGCGCTCGTCACATTCGATGCCGTCGCCGCCATCTTGCTACACCCTACACTACCCTTCATGCTACCGTGCATGTGTCGAAGTCTCATCGAGCATGCGCAGGCTTACCACGGACAGGTAAGCACATGGGCGTCCGCTCCATAGGGCAAGGAGGGTCAATTGCCCCCCCCCTGGAGACACACTATATTTATATGGACATGGAGTGAAGCGGAATTATCCTCAAGAGCTATTTCACACATTATTGGTAAAGTGCCGCTAGTTTTAGCGACGCTTTACCATCGTTTTAGTGGCGCTATTCGGCCGCTAGAGGGGGGGGGTTTAAAAAAAATTTTAATTGCTAATTAGACAATGGCAGCTTGATCCTTCTATTAAGCTTTTGCCTCAGGTTTCTCAAACCTTTGCATGCCTGCGCTTTATGTCATAATGACTAAGCCCCTCCCCTTTATGACATTGTCAAAAAGGGACTGAGCATGGATGACCTTAAAATGATGCCCCCCCCCTGAAAAAAGTTCAGCGGACGCCCATGGGTAAGCATACTCACAAACGGTTTTCTCGGCAGGAAACACTCTGCCGAGAATCCCGACGAGAAAAATAGAGAGCAGGTTCTCTATTTTTCTCGTCGAGATTCCCGGGAGTTTTCCTGCCGAGAAACCATACACACGACCGGTTTTCTCGGCAAAAAGCTCTCCCAGCAGTTTTCTTGCAGAGAAAACCGGTCGTGTGTACGAGGCTTCACTCATTTTTGATACACAATCTGGCCAAAAACTTGCAGATACCTGACTATATCAAATCTATTATATGGCTTAAGTCGGCCATACAGTGCCTTGGAAAAGTATTCATACCCCTTGAAATTTTCCACATTTTGTCATGTTACAACCAAAAAACATAAATCTATTTTATTGGGATTTTATGTGGTAGACCAACACAAAGTGGCACATAATTGTAAAGTGGAAGGAAAATAATAAATGGTTTTCAGATTTTTTTACAAATAAATATATGAAAAGTGTGGCGTGCATTTGTGTCCAGCCCCCTTTAGTCTGATACTCCTAACTAAAATCTAGTGGAACCAATTGCCTTCAGAAGTCGCCTAATTAGTAAATAGAGTCCACCTGTGTGTAATTTAATCTCAGTATAAATAAAGCTGTTCTGTGAAGCCCTCAGAGGTTTGTTAGAGAATCTTAGTGAACAAACAGCATAATGAAGGCCAAGAAAAACACCAGACAGGTCAGGGATAAAGTTGTGGAGAAGTATAAAGCAGGGTTAGGTTATAAAAAAATATCCCAAGCTTTGAACATCTCACGGAGTTCTGTTCAATCCATCATCCGAAAATGGAAAGAGTATGGAGCAACTGCAAACCTACCAAGACATGGCCGTCCACCAAACTGACCGGGCCAGGCAAGGAGAGCATTCATCAGAGAAGCAGCCAAGAGTCCCATGGTAACTCTGGAGGAGCTGCAGAGATCCACAGCTCAGGTGGGAGAATCTGTCCACAGGACAACTATTAGTCGTACTTCTCCAAAAATCTGCCCTTTATGGAAGAGTGACAAGAAGAAAGACATCGGTGAAAGAAAGTCATAAGAAGTCCCATTTGCAGTTTGTGAGGAGCCATGTGGGGGACACAGCAAACATGTGGAAGAAGGTGCTCTGGTCAGATGAGACCAAAATTGAACTTTTTGGCCTAAAAGAAAAGCGCTATGTGTGGCAGAAAATTAACACTACGCATCACCCTGAACACACCATCCCCACAGTGAAACATGGTGGTGGCAGCATCATGTGGTGGGGATGCTTTTCTTCAGCAGGGACAGGGAAGCTGGTCAGAGTCGATGGGAAGGTGGATGGAGCCAAATACAGGGCAATCTTAGAAGAAAACCTGTTAGAGTCTGCAAAAGACTTGAGATTGGGGCGGAGGTTCCCCTTCCAGCAGGACACCGCCCCTAAACATACAGCCAGAGCTACAAAGGAATGGTTTAGATCAAAGCATATTCATGTGTTAGAATGGCCCAGTAAAAATCCAGACCTAAATCCAATTGAGATTCTGTGGCAAGACTTGAAAATTGCTGTTCCCAGACGCTCTCCATTCAATCTGACAGAGCTTGAAATATTTTGCAAAGAAGAATGGGCAAAAATGTCCCTCTCTAGATGTGCAAAGCTGATAGAGACATCCCCAAAAAGACTTGCAGCTGTAAGTGCAGTGAAAGGAGGATCTACAAAGTATTGACTCCGGGGGGTGCCATACAAATGTACCCCCCCCCCACAATTTTCACATATTTATTTGTAAAAAAAAAATGAAAACCATTTATCATTTTCCTTCCACTTCAAAATTATGTTACACTTTGTGTTGGTTAATCACATAAAATCCCAATAAAATAGATTTACGTTTTTTGTTGTAACGTTACAAAATGTAAAAATGTCAAGGGGTATGAATACTTTTTCTAGGCACTGTATATGGTTTGAGATTCGGCAGGTCCATCAGGGAGCAGCTGAATTTTGATCCATGTATGGGGACAATATTTGTACAGAAATCAGTCTACCGATCAAATTCTGTACAACAAACCTTTCGGATAAATGCCTCACGATCAGCGCCGGAGGATATGGTTGGCAGCGCTGTTCATTGTTGGAGCACAATAGCTCAGTGGGAGAGATTCTCCCATCCACCTCGAATGTGTGGATGGGGTATCGGGTCTGAATCATCTATGGGCTGCTTTAAAGTACATATCAAATGATCGAGTTTAGATGTTTCCAGTGAAGGGTTCTGTTAATTAACATTTCAGACAATTCTGTACTTCCAAGTTCCAACCTGTTCCAGTGTGACTGTATCCCTGCGCACAAAGCCAGCTCCATAAAGACCATTATGGTGTGGAGCCCTTGACCTCAACCCTACTGATCACCTTCCTTAAATCGGAGTCCCACCCAAATGTGGAACTTCTGCTTTAAGGCCTCCTCCCCGACTCCCGTTTGTGAAACTGAGCTTTTGGGGAGGAGGGAGCAGGTACCCAATTTTGACATTCTGGTCACCTTAGGCGATGGGAAGCAGATGTTCTCCTTCCCAAAGTTTTCTGGGACACATGACAGGTTCTGGGACACATGACAGGTCCCAGAAGACTTGGGGACCAGTCACAGTGCCGCTCTCGCATGTGCAGTGGGCACTAGGCTGTGAAGCCGCAAGCAGCTGTCTCAGCCGGGTGCCCATAATAGTGATGCCGACGCCGCCGAGGGAGGACATGGGGAGAACATGGCTGCGGTGAGTACACCGCTGGATCATGGGACAGGTAAATGTCTATTTATTAAAAGTCAGCAGCTACATATCGTGTAGCTGCTGACTTTTAATAAACAAACAAATGACTGGAACTTCGCTTTAAAGAGATCGTTTGATGAGTTTAATGTGGGGGAACTTGAGTGGCCTGCTTAGAGCCTTAACCTCCACCCTACTGATTGCCATCCATAAAGACATGGTTGAGGCGTTTGGTGTGGGGGAACTTAAGTGGCCTACTTAGAGCCTTAACCTTAACCCTACTGATCACAATGCATAAAGACATGGTTGAGGCATTTGGCGTAGAGGAACTCGAGGGGCCTGCACAGAGACTTGACCTCAACCCTACTGATCACCACCCATCAAGACATGGCTTGATGAGTTTGGTGTGGAGGAATTTGAGTGGCCTGCACAGAGCCTTGACTTCAGCCCTGCTGATCACCATCCATGAAGGCATGGTTGATGAGTTTGGTGTGGGGGAACCTAAGTGGCCTACTTAGAGCCTTAACCTTAACCCTACTGATCACAATGCATGAAGACATGGTTGAGGCGTTTGGCATAGAGGAACTTCGAGGGGCCTGTACAGAGACTTGACCTCAGCCCTACTGATCACCATCCACAAAGACATAGTTTGATGAGTGTGGTGTGGGGGAACTTAAGTGGCCTGCACAGAGCCTTGACCTCAACCCTACTGATCACCATATACAAAGTGATAGTTTGATGAGTTTGGAATGGGGGAACTTAAGTGGCCTGCGCAGAGCCTTGACCTCAACCCTACTGATCACCATCCATAAAGACATGGTTGATGAGTTTGGAATGGGGGAACTTGCATGGCCTACGCAGAGCCTTGACCTCAACCCTACTGGTCACCACCTATAAAGACATGGTTTGATGACCAGGAATAGGCCTGGTCTTCAAGTGGTTAACATGTTAAAGATGATAAAAATATTGATTATTTATTGATTATCTAAATATTCATATTTATTGATTGTGATTGCATACACGTTGAATGCTGAATTGAACAGTACAATGCTTAGTGTGACTTCACACATACAGCGTGCGTCTGATGCGTCCACTTAGCCTATCAAATGGGGTTTTTAGATTTCGAAGGTGTTTTTTAGCTGAGCAGCTGTATTCATTAAAAGCCGCATCCTTAATTCCATTTTAATCTCGCTGAATGGGATGCAACGTAATATATTATTTAATACGTCCTTTTAATTTGGGAAGAGAAGAAGATGAGCTGTTTGGGATGAAGCCGAGGTCTGCGGAGGATCCGCAGCGGTAATTATACTGGATACAATTCTCTGCGCGTTTTACAAAACGCCGGCCTATCGACGCCATACCGGTTTAGCATCTTCTGGGTAAATTAATTACAACTGAACTTTTTCAGGCTAAAAAACATAGTTTTAATTAGATTCATTGTTTTGTTATGATATACTGTTATTACGGCAATTTAATTAGTTTCTGCGCGCCACCGAAGTGTGGGCGTTGGGTGCTTTTGTTTGTTTTTGTGTTTCATTGTGTGTATGTGAGACTTGGGTTACCATTCACCTGTCCAATCTCAGCCTTAGAACACTGATAGACAGGCGGAACAAAGGACGTTCACTGGAATAAACTGGGTGTAGGCTATAACAGTAGGGGAAGCAGATAAGCAAATAAGTATTGGGCGGACTAAACATATAAATACATTACTTACCACCTATGGTGAGTAGGAGGAGAGATAGTGTCAGCCTGAAGAATAGTGTCCCATCATTGGTGTCAGTGGGAGGAAAAGTGCCCCATCATTGGTGTCAGTGGGTGGAATGGTACCCCGTCATTGGTATCAGTGGGAGGAATAGTGCCTTATTATTGGTGTCAGTGGGAGGAATAGTGCCTAATCATTGGTGTTAGTGGGAGGAATAGTGCCCAATCATTGGTGCCAGTGGGAGGAATGGTGCCCCATCATTGGTGCCAGTGGGAGGAATAGTGTCTCATCACTGGTGTCAGTGGGAGAAATAGTGTCCCATCATTGATATCAGTGGGAGGAATAGAGCCTCATCATTGGTGTCGGTGGGAGGAATAGTGCCCCATCATTGATGACAGTGGGAGAAATAGTGCCCCATCAGTGGTTTCAGTGGAAGGAATAGAGCCTCATCATTGGTGTCGGTGGGAGGAATAGTGCCCCATTATTGGTGTCAGTGGGAGGAATAGTTTCCCATATTGTCAAACCAAAACCAACTGTATACTGATACTTATACAGGATTTATATAGTGCCAACAGTTTGTGCAGTGCTTTACAATGCAGAGGGGGGGACAAAAGGAACCGGAGTTCCCTGCTTGTGGCGCTTACAATCTAAAGAATACTATTAGATAATAATATAATATATACTATTTAAAGCTGACTTACAGTTTCCCCCGGGTAATAATTGTAATAATTGTGTTTCCTGTTCTGCACATTTCTCCAAAGACTCCTGGCTTGCAACATTGTCTTTCTTTCTAACGATAGGAAACAATGTATCTGTTAAATCCTTTGTCGTCTGCTAAATTCTAATAATTTGGGGCCCTTTTTACAATAAAACAAACATACAAAGAAAACACGTTAATGCTAAATTGCCCTCCTGACATTAATAGAGGGAGAATACTTGTCATATCGTTAAAAAACATTTTGAAATTTGCATAATCAGTTTGTCCCAAATGAGTAGTTTAGCAATTAGACTCTCGGCTTCCCAAGCCGGACTTGCCGGTCACCTTGAATTATCTCATTGTCCTTGATGAATAGCGAAGTGTGTGCGTGTGTTTGTATGTGCCCGCGCGCGTGTTTGTATGTGCGTGTACATACGTGTGTACACGGGTTATTATGCTTGTACAAGTCAGCATTCTACTTCACAGGAACCTTCTGGTCAGATTTTCTACTCCGGTATGCCATTAATTTAAACCCCGTCATTTAATGAGGTTTAGTATTCATAAAAAATTCATGAATGAATTTTTTTTTATGACTATGTAACTCTTTATTTAGTACAGTTATTTATATCTTTCTCATAATTTATGCAGCACTTTACATATTATATATTGGCATCAGTCCCTGCCCCAAGGAGCTTGTAATCTAAGGTCCCTATCGCACATGCTTCACCCACATACATATCATGTATAAAAATAATAATAATATAATAAATACATAAATTATATGTATAATAAATAATAAATAATAATAATAATTATAATAATAATTATAATGATAAATAAAATAAAAAGTATAAAAAAGCAATATTATATATATATATATATATATATATATATATATATATATTATTATTATTAATATAATTTCTTTATTTATTATATATTTATGATATTGCTTTTTTTATATTATGTATTTATTACTATTATTTTATTATTATTATTATTATTATTATTATTAATAATAATATTAATAATAATAATAACAACAACAATAATAATAAATAATACATACATACATAATATAAAAAAACAATATAATAAATATATAATAAATAAATAAATTATATTAATAATAATAATAATAATAATAATAAATACATAATATTAAAAACAATATAATAAATGAAGAAATTATATTATTAATAATAATAACAATAATAAATAAATAAATACGTACATAATATAAAAAAAGCCAATATAATATATATTAAATAAATAAATTATATTATTAATAATAAAAATAAAAAAAACCCATTTATTTATTATATTTTTATTATATTGCTTTTTTATACTTTTTTTATTAATATTCTTATTATTATCATCATCATCATCAACAACAACATCATCATCATCATCATCATCAACATCATTATTATTCATCATCATTATCATCAACATCATTATTATTATTATTATTATTATTAATTATAATAATAATAATTATAATAAATGTTTTTATTATAGGTCTAGGTATAGGTTTATTATATAGCACTGTCAATTTATGCAGTGCTTTACATAGATATTGTACATTCACATCAGTCCCTGCCCACAAGGAGTTTACAATCTCACATGCATACATACACCCACATGCATACCATGTAGAAAAAAATAAGCAATATAATAGATAAATAAATAATATTTATAAGAAATAAAAAATAATAATAAGACATAATAATAATAATAATAAAAAAACAAGTATGAAAAGCAATATAATAAATATATACTTAATAAATACTTACATTATATGATTATTATTATTATTATTATTATTATTATATATCACCAACAGTTTACGCAGCGCTTTACATTTAGCTCCGACGTTTTTGTTTTTTTTTTTGTTGTTTTTTTTCAAAAAAAAATAATATTTACAATAACATGGACAGGCGTTTTTAAGCTGCAAAAAACGCAGCTGTAAAAACACCAGTGGGCATGAGGCCTTACAGTACAATACAGAAGGTACAGGAGGGCCCGGCTCATAGAACTTACATTCTAAAGCGAGGGGGTGGTGGTACAAAAGGTAATAACTGCAGAGAATGATTTGATGGGGGTGGCTCTGGGATAGTTGTTAGGTGGGTGTGGGTTAGGCTTCCCTGAATAAATTAGTTTTCAGGGATCTCCTAAAGGTGGACAGGGTAGGGGCTGATCGGACATACCGGGGCAGGGAGTTCCAAAGGATGGGAGAGGCTCTGGAGAAGTCCTGAAGGCGAGCATGGGAGGAGGTAACAAGGGAGCTAGAGAGCAGGAGGTCCTGGGAGGTGCGGAGGGGACGATTTGGGCGATATCTGCAGATGAGGTTGGTGATATAGATGAGGGCGATGTTGTGAATGGCCTTGTAAGTATAAAAAGAAAAATAATAACTATAAATATTATATTATTATTATAATAATAATAATAATAATAATAATAATAAATAAAACAAGTATAAAAAGCAATATAATAAATATATACTTAATAAATACTTACATTATATTATTATTACAGTGGAACCTCGGATTGCGAGTAACGCGGTTAACGAGCGTTTCGCAATACGATCACTGTATTTTTAAAAACCATAACTCGGTTTGCGAGTGTTGTCTCGCAAAACAAACACGATTCAGGCCAAAATGGTGTGCAGTACCGCGTTTGGCCTGAGGCAGAGCCGAACGTCGCTGATCACAGCGATCGGCGCCTTTGTGAAATGCACGGAAAGGCCCGAGGACAGCGCGGCTGACCTTGGCAAATCTCGGGAACTAAGTCTTTCCGAGGTTTGCCGACGTGTCCTCTGGCCTTTTCGGCGTTTCCGAGGCTCTCCAGCGCCCCCCCCAAACCTCTGGCTGCATTGGGTATTACATGCCATAGAAGTCTATGCGGAACAAATTATTTTCATTTCCATTGACTTCAATGGGGAAACTCGCTTTGATATGCGAGTACTTTGGATTACGAGCATTCTCCTGGAACGGATTATACGCGTAATACGAGGTTCCACTGTATTATTATTATTATTATTACACATACTAGGGCCAATTTAGACAAGAGCCAATTACCCTACCAGCATGTCTTTGGAGAGTGGGAGGAAACCCACGCAGGCGCAGGGAGAACATGCAAACCCCAGGCAGGTAGTGTCATGGTTGGGGTTCTACCTTGGATGGTCTGCATGTGATTACACCTTGCCCGGGAACACCCACCCTTCCAGCCGGACATCTACCTATCAAAGTATTTGGATATTTGCATAACTCCTCCCACTGCTTGCATCCGGGGTGAGGGCTCTTGAGAGGAGTACAGATGCAGGGTGTTGGGATGTAGTCAGGATGCTATATATAATCCCTCCCACTAGACACGATCTGCCTGCGTTGCATGCATAGAGAAGCACAGAGACCCAGTGATGATGTCACTGGCTCTAAAGTAAGGTATGTCATAAAAATGATACGTTTTTATTTAACAATGTTATTAGCAGATTGATAAAAGGGAGGGGGGGGGCAGGGAAGACAAAATATAAGCAGATAAGACTTCAGCTTCAATAAATATCTCTTATATCTGCTTGGAGATCGGTTGTAAGGAAATCCCCTGTAGAGATATGATCACAGTCATCTTGTCTGCAGATCACCCTCCATGCTGCCATTGCAGGTGGGGGTCCCCTGTGACCATGAGGGTCCAGGAAAAGTCCCTGATCCCCGGATCAGATGAAGGGAGATGGATGGAGAGTGATGAACGGCGGGTCGGAGAGCGCAGACGGTTGTAGACAGTTGCGTGTCGTTAGGGGCGGTTAGTGACAGAGCTCTTTGTCCTCAGAATGAGACAATTGAATTAAGGAGCTCCCCGCTCAGCCCGTCACTCCTAATTATGATAAACGATGAGAGCGTCGCTCCCGCGTCTTCCTGCCTTCCACCGCTGGATGTCGGCGCATCGACCTGTTCAGCGCAGAAAAAAAAAACGCGCCACAAAATACACAAAAAAAATCACTCAGTGACAGCTGGAGATATACAGCGAAGATTGCAATGGGGCTGGAAGATTGTGTCCGGGAGGGACTGTGCCCTCTTGTTACATGTTCCTGTGCAATCTTCACCATGGAAAGGAGCATTTAGAAGATAAGGTGACCAGCAGCTGGGGCTGTTATGAGGGTCTTAAATCACCAAAATTGTAATTTGAAAATCTTTTTTTTTTTTTCTGCAGCTTCCATTAAATTATTCAATTAAATTAAATTAAAATGAATTTAACAATTAATTAATTACATTTAATTTACATTTAATTTACACAATTATTAGTTTATATTTTGCCTCCCCTTGTTCCTTCCTCTCCCCTGAACAAGCATATAACATTTTTAAACCAAAACAAAGCTTTCCATTTTCATTACATACCTTATTATAGCCTCAGTGATGTCATCACTGGGTCTCTGTGCTTCTCAATGAAATGCAGGCAGATTATGGCTGGTGGAAAGGGCCGTCGCTGTATTTAGCTTCCTGAAAACAACACAGCACCCCGTCTCAGTACTACTTTAATGAGTCCTCCTACCTGAAGCAAGCGGTGGGCTGGCTCTTGGGAGGAGCTATGCCTTGATGGGTGGGTGTTCCTAGGAAGACTGCAGTTGCGTGTGATGCTGGACCTTCATCATTGAAATAACTCAATTCCAAGGCATGCAAAGGGGGGGGGGGGGAGCGTGGAGGGACGAAAGTACTAGATGATACTGGATGTCCTCCAGCCAGGTATCTGCATAAGGTAAATATTAATGGACAATCTTGTGTACATAAGATATATATATATATATTTATTAATATTTATATAATATATTTATTTTTTATACTTACCGGTATATATTACAGTATATATTTATGTAAATATTTATTAATATATAAATATAAATAAATATATATTCATTTATATATATATATATATATATATATATATATATATATATATATATATATATAATATATTTATTTTTTATATTTATATATTACAGTATATATTTATGTACATATTTATTAATATTTATTAATATTTAAATATATTTATTTTTTATATTTATATATTACGGTATATATTTATGTAAATATTTATTAATATATAAATATATATATATATATATATATATATATATATATATATATATATATATATATATCTATATATTTTCATTTATTTATATATTATTTACATAAGATTGTCCATAAATATTTACCTTATGCAGATACCTGCATGCAGTTGTTGCTCATAAGTTTACATACCCTGGCAGAATTGATGATTTCTTGAATTCTATGAATGATAACACAAAAACGTTTCTTTCACTCGTGGTTAGCGTTTGGCTGAACGCAGTAAACAAACACCGGCACTTCCGGGCTACAGGATGGCGTGCGTTCCAAAGGGGCGCATTAGGAGAGCCAGGGGTCCCTTACCAACACAGACCAGATGATTGCCCAACCCCCCCACACAGCGCCCTGGGGGGGAGAGATACCAGGGTAGGTTTTTGGCCTGAACTTGTCTTTGTCCTGTTCTGGGGACACCTGTGTGTATATTTGTAGCCCTTGCCAGAGGGAGGAGGGAAAAGGGGGGAGGGGGGTGCCATATTGATCCTAGTGCAACATGCATACCTCCCAACTTTTCAACATTCAAATGTGGGACACTTGGGGAGCAGGGGCGTTGCCGGGAAAAAAGTTTACTTACATCTGACATTGAAGTTGTTGACCGAGGGGGGGGGGGGGGGGGCGGCGGGGTGCTACCGCTGTGTGATGGAGTTTATAAAATGATTATTTTAGATCTTTCTCTCTATAATCCATTCAAACATTGATATTTTATCCTTTATTATTCTTATTATTTCTTTGTTTGATTATGTTTTGGTGTATGGGTTTGGGAATTTAGTGTAGGTTAAATGACTCTTATATTTAGCTGCTGACATGGTCTACTGCCCAACCCTCAGGAATTTAGAGTAATTAGCTTCCTTCTGAGAATGTGTGTTTGCAAGGAACAAGACACACACACACACCAAGATATGTTTGTACAATAAGAAACTTATTGATGTTCATGTTGGGAACTAGAAAGTTAATGTATGCTAACTAAGGATATAAGTTAGGGTGTTATCATGTGTGTGTTTGGGTAAAACATAACCAGACAGTAGTATTTCCCCTTACATAAAAAGACAAAAATAGATAAATGAGAGACAGATGTCCTGTGCAGTCCTTCAACTCCCTCCTTCCGGCCCAACCCACCGTGTAAAGCAATATGGCCCCCCATGTCCTGGAATGTGAAGACACGAGGAAGAAATAGACGTCACAAGAGAAGCACCATATATGGAATCAGCCAATCATATGTACACGTTTGTGATGACGATTGCTTATGTCACCTTGTCTATATAAGCTGAATTAGAATAAAAGAACTTCCTGTTCTGTTGAGCCACGAAGAACCAACACTGACATGTCTGTTCTCAGTGTGCAACTCTTCAAGCAGGCCTGCATGTATATTCACACCATAAGTTTGGATCAGCGGCAGAATAGCGAATAGTTTCTGGTATTGGGCCAGAATCGATCTATTACAGCGGGACTGTGGGAAACAGTTGTCATTGCAAGAAGAAGAGGGACCATAATAGCGTAACTCCGCAAACACAGTAGCATTTATTAAAAAAGATTTGTTGTACTTACAAAATTTTGGTTTTAAAAACAAGTAAAAATAGGAGCCCTTCCTCCTCAAGTCAACGTGGCGCGCAGTACTAGTAATACTAGTAATATGAAGATGATGGTGATAGTGATACTACTACTACTACTACTACTACTAATAATAATAATAATAGTAATATGAAGATAATGGTGATGATGATACTACTACTACTACTACTAATAATAATAATATGAAAATGATGGTGATAGTGATACTACTACTACTACTAATAATAATACTTATAATAATAATAATAGTAATATGAAAATGATGGTGATAGTGATACTACTACTACTACTACTACTACTACTACTAATAATAATAATAGTAATATGAAGATAATGGTGATGATGATACTACTACTACTACTACTAATAATAATAATATGAAGATGATGGTGATAGTGATACTACTACTACTACTACTACTACTAATAATAATAATATGAAGATGATGGTGATAGTGATACTACTACTACTACTACTACTAATAATAATAATAATAATAATAGTAATATGAAGATGATGGTGATGATAATAATAATAAAAAAATATATAATAAATCATTTTAAATATATATTTCTGGGCAATCTTTAAAAAATGTAAAAAAAAAGTAAAAGCAACAGTTTCTTTTTAGTCCAGAATATACATTAGCAAATATTCTCATTTTTTTTTTTTTTTTTGTTTCATTTCTTGTGACCTCCCCCCCCCCCCCCTATCTCCCTTAGCTCAGAAGCTCCTCAGCAGTTTGAAGGTTAATCTATAAATCCCTTTAAGATCGTGATTTCCTGGAGTGATTCTTAATTAAGACTAGCCCGTGCTATCTCCAGTATCACCTCTCTAAAGATCATTGGTTAAATAGCTTGCCATTGAAATCCTCTGTAATTAATTATTAACTGCGGAGGCCTTGCCTTGCTCTGACCCCCTGCACCGCTAGGCGCACTTAGTCCTTGGCTTCAAGTAATTACATTTTTTACTGCTAGATGCTAATCATCCCTGAATAGAAGGCTGCACACTGTTGGGGCCCCCTAATGTAAGACGCCTTATGGGTTCCCCCGAGGCGGCCAATGTGGAAGGGGGCCGGAGCAGGCGCCTTGAGTGATAAGGGGGGTGAAAAAGTTTAAAACAAGTATTAAAATAAAATGTTAAAAGAGTTTATTCCAGTACCTTATATCCACATTTCTGATAACCATAATATTATATAAAAAGTAGAAATAATAATAATAATGTATTACATATAATATACAGTGTGTGTATATAGAGATCTATATCTATCTATCTATCTATCTATCTATCTATCTATCTATCTATCTATCTATCTATCTATCTATCTATCTATCTATCTATCTATCTATCTATCTATCTATCTATCTATCTATATCTATAGATCTATAGAAATGTATCTATAGATCTATCTATCTATCTATCTAGATAGATAGATAGATAGATATAGATATATCAATATCTAGATATCTATATCTTTTAGAAATTATATATCTACAGTATATGTATAATGTGTATATATAAAATAATATTATATAATATGTACTATATGTATGTATTATGTATATATATATATATATACATACATATATATATATATATATATATATATATACATACATACATACACTATATTGTCAAAAGTATTGGGACGCCTGCCTTTACACGCACATGAACTTTAATGGCATCCCAGTCTTAGTCCATAGGCTTCAACTCTTCTGGGAAGGCCGTCCACAAGGCTTAGGAGTGTATCTATGGGAATGTCTGACCATTCTTCCAGAAGAGCATTTGTGAGGTCAGGCACTGATGATGGATGAGAAGGCCTGGCTCGCAGTCTCCACTCTAATTCATCCCAAAGGTGTTCTATCGGGTTGAGGTCAGGACTCTGTGCAGGCCGGTCAAGTTTCTCCACCCCAAACTCGCTCATTCGTGTCTTTATGGACCTTGCTTTGTGCACTTTATTATTATTATTGTTATTTATTATTATTAATTTGTTACGTTTTGTTCGTTTTAATGTGGCATTCGTAATTTCGGATAATTCATAACTTCGGATAAATTTGTATTCGAAAATTAGTAAATTTGTAAATTCGAAAATTCGAATATTCGAAGATCTGAAATAATAACTAATAATAAGTTAACTATTACTAACTATTAAATTATAGGTCTTGGAAATTCCTTTTTAAGTTTGGTGGACGTAACGAATACAAATTTATCCAAAGTTATGAATTTTCCGAAATAACGAATGCCGCATCTAAACAAATGGAACGTAACAAATGAATAATAATAAATAACAATAATAATAATAATAAAAACGTTTTATTATCATTTTTTTAATTATTATTTATAATTATTCATTTGTTACGTTCCATTCGTTTAGATGCGACATTCGTTATTTTGGATAATTCGTAACTGTAGATAAATTTGTATTTGTTCACTAAAAGCCAAATTTGAAAGGAAATTCTAAGACTTATAATTTAATAGTTAGTAATAGTTAAGTTGTTATTATTTCAGATTTTCAGATTTTCGAATTTCCGAATTTATGAATTTCCAAATTTATGTATCTATGAATTTCCGAATTTATGAATTCATGAATTTTACAAATTTTAGAATATTCGAATTTATGAATATTCGGAAAAATTTGTTTTTCAGAAATAACAAATTTGTCGAAAATCGTTATTTTTTTAAAAATTCGGAACAAAATGAACTGCACATGTCTACTCTGGAGAGGAGTACTGCGGCGGGGTGCGGTGATGTTATCAGAGAGCTATGTAGCTATGTCCCACCAGCCATGATCTGCCTACAATGCACAGAGAAGCACAGAGTCCTGGTGATTATGTCACTTGGTCAATTAGAAGGTATGTAATAAAAACAGGTTTTATTCAAAAGGAGAGAGTTGGATAGGGACCCTGAAGTAAGGAGGGATTCTTGGGGGGACCCTGAAGTAAGGGGGGACTCGGATGGGGACACTGATGCAAGGGGGAATCTTATGGGGACCCTAAAGGGAGGAGGACTCTGATTGGACCCTAATTTAGGGGGGAATCTGATGTGACCATCATGTAAGGGGGGGCGGCTCTGATGGGACCCTAATTTAAGAGGGACTCTGATGTAAAGGGGGTATTCTGATGGGAACTCTGATGCAGACCCTAATTTAAGGGGGCCTCTGATGTGACCATCATGTAAGGGAGGGGGGGGGGCTCTGATGGGACCCTAATTTAAGGGGGAACTCTGATGTAAAGGGAAATTCTGATGTGGACTTTGATACAGACCTTGTTTTAAAGGGGTCACTGTTGTGACCATCAAGTAAGGAGGGACTTTGATGGAACTCTATGTTAAGGGGGAGGGGGGCTGTGATGTAAGGTGGGTTTGACGGGCACTCTAATTCTGACCCTGATGTGAGGGGTCTCTGATGTGGCTGTCAAGTAAAGGGGGACTCTAATAAGTAAGGGGGGCTCTAATAAGGACCCTGAAGTAAGGGGGGACTCTGATAAGAACCCTGAAGTAAGGGGGGACTCTGATAAGGACCCTGAAGTAAGGGGGGACTCTGATAAGGACCCAGAAGTAAGGGGGGACTCTGATAAGGACCCTGAAGTAAGGGGGGACTCTAAAAAGAATCTTGAAGTAAGAGAGGACTTTGATAATGACCCTGAAGTAAGGGGGGACTCTGATAAGAACCCTGAAGTAAGGGGGGACTCTGATAAGAACCCTGAAGTAAGGGGGACTCTGATAAGGACCCTCAAGTAGGGAGGACTCTGATGGAACCCAAATTTAAAGGGGGGCTCCAAATCAAGGTAAATTTTGAATGGGGACCCTGATGCAGACCCTGACGTAAAGGGGTCCCTGACGTTACCATCATGTAAGGGGGGAGGGGGGGTCTGATGGGGATCCTGAAGTAAGGAGGACTCTGAAGGGACTCTAATTGAAGAGGGGACTCTGATGTGACTGTCATGTAAGGAGGGGGGGAATTTAAGGGGGCACTGATGTAAGGTTGATGGGGTCTTATAAGGACCCTGAAGTAAGGAGGACTCTGGTGGGACCCTAATGTAAGGGGGTCTTTGATGTGACCATCATGGAAGGGGGGACTCTGATGTAAGAGGGGGTTGATGTGACCATCATATAAGGGGGGGGGGCTCTGATGGGGACACTGATGTAAGGTGAGGGGGTCTTATAAGGACCCTGAAGTAAGAAGGACTCTGATGTGACCCTAATTTAAGGGGCAACTCTGTTGGGGGGTCTCTGATGTGATCACCATGTAAAGGGGGACTCTAAAGTAAGGGGGGGTGATGTGACTGTCATTTAAGGGTGGGAGCTCTGATGAGGACACATGTTGATGTAAAAGGGTCTCTTATGTGACCGGCATGTAAGGGGGGCCTATTCATTTATAAAACCTTTTTTTTTTTTTTTTTTGCTGCAAGCAAATTATCTAAAAATCGACAATGTATCTTTATACTGAAAAACCTCGGAATCCCCGTGTAATAGACAATAGATCACATGACCTCCGACGCGTTTCGTTTCTTTAACCACTTTCCTACCCAGCCATAGTTAAATGACGTCCACAGATGGGATCTCCCATCCTGGGTGGACGTCATATGACGTCCTGGGTTTTGTGGGGTGATGTCTGAATGATGGGTGCAGCTAGAGGCATCATTCAGATATCCTTTTGAAGTGCCGGCGATTCTGTGCACAATAAGAATGATCATAGCGGCGGTTCTGCCGCTTAATCATTGTTATAGGCGGTGGGAGTGGACACCCCCCCCATCCCGCCACCATCAGGTGTTTCTCCGGGCTCTCCCGTGCCATCGGGGACCCGGAGAGAATTGTCCGGCGCCGGTGGTGGGTCATGTGATGAGCATAGAGATGACTGGTGACCAGATGGTCACCAGTCATCTCTATGACCGTTGGAGGCCCAGGCGCGATGTGATGACGTCAAGCCCGGGTCCTCAGATGTAAACAAAGCCGCCATTGTGGCTGTAAGTATGAGATCAGTGAAAATTTTTTTCACGATCTCATGCTTTCCAGCCTGGAGGAGAGATCTGGGGTCTTATTGACCCCGCATCTCTCCATAAAGAGGACCTGTCACACACATTCCTATTACAAGGGATGTTTACATTTCTTATAATAGGAATAAAAGTGATCAAAAAAAAAAAAGTTAAATAAGTGTAAAAATAAGAAAAAAAAAAATGTAAATGCCCCTGTCCCCGGTAGCTCGCAATCAGAAGCGAACGCACACGTAAGTCCCGCCCACATATGTAAACGCCGTTCAAACCACATATGTGAGGTATTGCCGCGTGCGTTAGAGTGCGTGCAACAATTCTAGCCCTAGACCTCCTCTGTAACTCTAACCTGGTAACCTGTAAAAAAATTTAAAGCGTCACCTATGGAGATTTTTAAGTACCGAAGTTTGGCGCCATTCCATGAGTGTGCGCAATTTTAAAGCGTGACATGTTAGGTATCTATTTACTCAGCGTAACATCATCTTTCATATTTTCCCCAAAAAATTGGGCTAACTTTACTGTTTTGTTATTTTTTAATTCATGAAACCATTTTTTTCCCCAAAAAAAGGCGTTTGAAAAATGATTGCGCAAATACCGTGCAAGAAAAAAAGTTGCAATGGCCGTCATTTTATTCCCTAGGGTGTCTGCTAAAAAAACATATATAATGTTTGGGGGTTCTGAGTAATTTTCTAGCAAAATAATGATTTGTACATGTAGGAGAGAAGTGCTAGAATAGGCCCGGTATTGAGGTGGTAAAAAAAGCCCGGTGTTGAAAGAGTTAAAGAGCTGCTGCAGAATAGCGGTTGATCAGGGAAGTCTAACACACTGGAATACATTGCTGAGCGTTTCCATAGAACGCCGGCGGCGGCAGGAGCAGCGCTTTTTAATTGAGATTTACTCCCCCCATAACCCTAAACCGCCATCTGCGTTTGAATTAGCGCGTGATTGTTCGGAGGAGCTTTGAAGGCGGTATCCATTTGCGACGCGTCTGAATGAGCGATGAGTATTAATAGACAAATATCTGATTATGAAGAAGAATTTAGGGGCCCGCGGAGCACCATCGTCGCTTTAAACATCTCGCGTTTCAAGATCTAAAACGCCGTGTGATAATCAGCGCGGCTGCCAATCACGCAGTTTTTTTTTTTTACTTTTTCTTTCAATAACCTTTTTTTTTTTTTTTATTCCATGGAGATCACAAGCGCTCCCAGATCAGTCAATAAAAAAGACATGAGACTCCGAATCTTCTCTGTTTCCCCCTCTGAAGGCGGAGAAAGGCTTTTTTTTGCTTTAATCTGTATGGTAATCGTCTCGTTTTAACCCCCTGCGGTGCGCGGGGACGCCGTGGCCTAATGACGGCGTCTGCGTTTTGGCCGGCGGTGGGACTTGGCGGATTGGGAAGTGTTGGAGAAAGAGGGGGGCAGGGGGTGATGTAGGGTGGGGGGGGGTTGTGGGGAAGGGAGGGCGGGGGGATGTTTAAAATAAAATCCTCTAATTTCTTATTCGCTTGTCAGTCTTCCTGTCACTCGGATGAACGTCGGCGCACGGTGGAGCGAGAAATAAGGGATTAAAAGGTTAAGATCGGATTACGGGGTCACCGCGAAGAGAACAACATCATTGGATGGATGGAACGGCTCGCCGATCGGAAAATTATAGAAAGAAAGGAATTTCCCAACCTGCCGCTTGTCCTGTCCCAGGATCAGTCACAGCCAGGAAATTGGTATTTTCAGAAACACACACACACACACACTAATGGGAAAATAAAGTAGATGAAATTGAGTTTATTAAAGAGTTTCCTTTCACTAATTTACAGCTTTTACTGTTTTCATCCTTGCATCTGATAATCTCATGTCGCCTCTTTGCAGCCACTTCCTGTCGGTATGCATGCCAGCAATGGCTGTAGAGGTCCTCTGTGTGATGGTGACAACACGGGAGACAGGGACAGGGTGTTGTCACCTTATAACAGGAAGTGCTCAAACTAGGATCTTCACACCGGGGATTATTGTAACCTCTTCCCAATGGAGAAACACACTGTGCTGGGAGTGTGCTCACTGTGGATGGATAGATGGATGGAAGGGTAGATTCATGGATGGAAGGAAGGATAGATTCATGGATGGATAGAAGGATAGATTCATGGATGGATAGAAGGATAGATTCATGGATGGATGGATAGATAGATTCATGGATGGATGGATAGATAGATTCATGGATGGAAGGAAGGATAGATTCATGGATGGAGGGAAGGATAGATTCATTGATGGATGGAAGGATGGATAGATTCATGGATGGAAGGATGGATAGATTCATGGATGGAAGGAAGGATAGATTCATGGATGGAGGGAAGGATAGATTCATTGATGGATGGAAGGATGGATAGATTCATGAATGGAAGGATGGATAGATTCATGGATGGAGGGAAGGATAGATTCATGGATGGAGGGAAGGATAGATTCATTGATGGATGGAAGGATGGATAGATTCATGGATGGAAGGATGGATAGATTCATGGATGGAGGGAAGGATAGATTCATGGATGGAAGGAAGGATAGATTCATGGATGGAAGGAAGGATAGATTCATGGATGGAGGGAAGGATAGATTCATTGATGGATGGAAGGATGGATAGATTCATGGATGGATGGAAGGATGGATATATTCATGGATGGAAGGATAGATTCATGGATGGAAGGAAGGAGAGATTCCTAGATGGAAGGAAGGATAGATTCATGGATGGATGGGTGGATGGATAGATTCATGGATGGATGGAAGGATAGATTCATGGATGGAAGGAATGATAGATTCATGGATGGAAGGATAGATTCATGGGTGGAAGGAAGGATAGATTCATGGATGGAAGGAATGATAGATTCATGGATGGAAGGATAGATTCATGGATGGAAAGAAGGATAGATTAATGGATGGAAGGATAGATTCATGGATGGAAAGAAGGATAGATTCATGGATGGAAGGAAGGGTAGATTCATTGATGGATGGAAGGATGGATAGATTCATGGATGGAAAGAAGGATAGATTCATGGATGGAAGGAAGGGTAGATTCATTGATGGATGGAAGGATGGATAGATTCATGGATGGATGGATGGATGGATAGATTAATGGATGGAAGGATAGATTCATGGATGGAAGGAAGGATAGATTCATGGATGGAAGGAAGGGTAGATTCATGGATGGAAGGAAGGATAGATTCATGGATGGAAGGAAGGATAGATTCATGGATGGATGGATGGATAGATTCATGGATGGATGGAAGGATAGATTCATGGATGGAAGGAATGATAGATTCATGGATGGAAGGATAGATTCATGGATGGAAAGAAGGATAGATTCATGGATGGAAGGAAGGGTAGATTCATTGATGGATGGAAGGATGGATAGATTCATGGATGGATGGATAGATTCATGGATGGAAGGATAGATTCATGGATGGAAGGAAGGATAGATTCATGGATGGAAGGAAGGATAGATTCATGGATGGAAGGAAGGGTAGATTCATGGATGGAAGGAAGGATAGATTCATGGATGGAAGGAAGGGTAGATTCATGGATGGAAGGAAGGATAGATTCATGGATGGAAGGAAGGATAGATTCATGGATGGAAGGAAGGGTAGATTCATGGATGGAAGGAAGGGTAGATTCATGGATGGAAGGAAGGATAGATTCATGGATGGAAGGAAGGATAGATTCATGGATGGAAGGAAGGGTAGATTCATGGATGGAAGGAAGGGTAGATTCATGGATGGAAGGATGGATAGATTCATGGATGGAAGGAAGGGTAGATTCATGGATGGGAGGAAGGATAGATTCATGGATGGAAGGAAGGGTAGATTCATGGATGGAAGTAAGGATAGATTTATGGATGGATGGATAGATTCATGGATGGAAGGAAGGATAGATTAATGGATGGAAGGAAGGATAGATTCATGGATGGAAGGAAGGGTAGATTCATGGATGGAAGGAAGGATAGATTCATGTATGGAAGGAAGGGTAGATTCATGGATGGAAGGAAGGAGAGATTCATGGATGGAAGGAAGGGTAGATTCATGGATGGAAGGAAGGAGAGATTCATGGATGGAAGGAAGGGTAGATTCATGGATGGAAGGAAGGAGAGATTCATGGAGGGAAGGAAGGAGAGATTCATGGAGGGAAGGAAGGGTAGATTCATGGATGGAAGGAAGGGTAGATTCATGGATGGAAGGAAGGATAGATTCATGGATGGAAGGAAGGGTAGATTCATGGATGGAAGGAAGGATAGATTCATGGATGGAAGGAAGGGTAGATTCATGGATGGATAGAAGGATAGATTCATGGATGGATAGAAGGATAGATTCAGGGATGGATGGATAGATTCATGGATGGATGGATGGATAGATTCATGGATGGAAGGATGGATAGATTCATGGATGGAAGGATGGATAGATTCATGGATGGAAGGAAGGATAGATTCATGGATGGAAGGAAGGATAGATTCATGGATGGATAGAAGGATAGATTCATGGATGGAGGGAAGGATAGATTCATGGATGGAGGGAAGGATAGATTCATGGATGGAAGGATGGATAGATTCATGGATCGATGGAAGGATAGATTCATGGATCGATGGATGGATAGATTCATAGATGGATGGATGGATAGATTCATGGATGGAGGGAAGGATAGATTCATGGATGGATGGAAGGATAGATTCATGGATGGAAGGAAGGATAGATTCATGGATGGATGGAAGGATAGATTCATGGATGGAAGGATAGATTCATGGATGGATAGAAGGATAGATTCATGGATGGAGGGAAGGATAGATTCATGGATGGATAGAAGGATAGATTCATGGATGGATGGATGGATAGATTCATGGATGGATGGATGGATAGATTCATGGATGGATGGATAGATAGATTCATGGATGGAAGGATGGATAGATTCATGGATGGATGGAAGGATAGATTCATGGATGGATGGATGGATAGATTCATAGATGGATGGATGGATAGATTCGTGGATGGATAGAAGGATAGATTCATGGATGGATGGATAGATTAATGGATGGATGGAAGGATAGATTAATGGATGGATGGATAGATTCATGGATGGATGGAAGGATAGATTAATGGATGGATGGATAGATTCGTGGATGGATGGAAGGATAGATTCATGGATGGATGGATGGATGGATTCATGGATTGGATGGAAGGATAGATTCATGGATGGATGCAGTGCCAGGACAAGATCATCCAGTGCCCAGGGCAAAGATGCTAAATTGCGCTCCCATCCTTTATTATGTGTGAGCCTATGAGGAGGAGGGGGAGAGAGAGCACAGCCTGCACCTCCTCCCAGCTCTCTCGAGCTCTCCTTGCAACTTCCAGCGCTGGGCTGACAGAAGTAGTGATGCCTCTGTCACTACTCCTGTCAGCTTTGTAGTAGAAGGAGCTTGCAGTGCCCTCATCCCTACAATACATGCTGCGCCCAGGGCAGCTGACCCTTCAACCCACCCCTTGTCCCAGGCCTGGGTGTGTGGATGGATGGATGGATCGATAGATGGATGGATGGAAGAAAGGATGTAGTGAGGGAAAGAGAGAGCAATAAATAGAAAGATAGGTGGAAAAATTAATGGATGTAAGGTTGGAGGGATGGATGGATAAATGGATGGTTGAAAGAAAGTAGAGGGAAAGACGGATGTCTGATGGATGGATGGATGGAAGGATAGATTTATGGATGGAAGGATAGATTTTTGGATGGATGGATGGAAGGAGGGATGTAGTGAGGGAAGGAGGGATGGATGGATTGATAAAAGGATAAAGGGATGGATAAATGGATGCAAGGATAGAAGGAGGGATGGATGATAGATGGATGGGTGATGGATGGATGATAGATGTGTGATGGATGAGTGATGAATGGATGATGGATGGATGGGTGATGGATGAGTAATGGAAAGATGATGGATGGATGGGTGATGGATGGGTGATGGATGGGTGATGGATGGATGGATGGTTGGGTGATGGATGGATGGGTGATGGATGGATGGATGGATGGATGGATGATGGATGGGTGATGGATAGATGATGGATGGATGGGTGATGGATGGGTGATGGGTGATGGATGGATGGGTGATGGATGAATGGGTGATGGATGGATGGGGGATGGATGGGTGATGGATGGATGGATGGGGGATGGATGGGTGATGGATGGGGGATGGATGGATGATGGGTGATGGATGGATGGGTGATGGATGGGGGAGGGATGGATGATGGGTGATGGATGGATGGGTGATAGATGGATGGGTGATGGATGGATGGGTGATGGATGGATGGGTGATGGATGGATGATGGATGAATGGATGATGGATGGATGGGTGATGGATGGATGGATGGATGGATGGATGGGGGATGGATGGATGGATGGGGGATGGATGGATGGGTGATGGATGGGTGATGGATGGATGGGTGATGGATGAATGGATGATGGATGGATGGGTGATGGATGGATGGATGGATGGATGGATGGATGGGGGATGGATGGATAATGGATGGATGGGTGATGGATGGATGGGTGATGGATGGATGGATGCAAGGATATATTCATTGATGGAAGCAGGATGGATAGAAGGATAGATTCATGGATGGATGGATGGAAGGATGTAGTGATGGAAGGAGGGAAGAAAGGATAGAGGGATGGACAGATGGAAGAAAGCAGAGGGATAGACGGACGGATGGACAGACATTGTGTTAGGATGTGTGGACTACAAAGGCAGCTGAACAGAACTGCAGCCTCTGTGTTGGGCCGGTGAGAAGGTTTATTTTGTGGTCCTTCCAGAATGTTTTTCTTGCTCCATGTATGGTATTTGGTATTTGGTGCAGAATTCCCCCCCCCCGGTCTCTCACTATGTTCTCAGCCACACAGTACAATGTGGCCCCTCAGTGCAGCGGGTGGCCTGCCAATCATTGTGGAGGGTCTCTGGTGCCCCCGGGTGATGCAGAGTTTAGGATGTGGAATGGCGCAGTTTGTAGGAAATGATAATGTTTATGGAGGGAAATAATCACACAACCTGCGGGGCCTTGGAAAGCAATCCCCGGCGCCTCCAGCTGCAGCTTGGCAGCCAAGAATCGTCTTTGGTTTGGCATCTGCCAGGCTTGGTAATGCCCCCTTAGTGGCCGTACCCCGGGGCAGCCTGCCCTCCTCCCGACCATAAAACATTATGATGTATGTATGGCCTGAAAACACCCGCCAGCCTGGCGAGCCGCCATATGCCAGCCATAAATACAGCGCATTCCCCGTAAGCCTAGACCAACTTCCCTCTCCTCTGATCCTTACTGTCTGTGAACAAATCACTTCTACCACCGCACAGAGACTCACCCAACTACAAGTCCCAGCCATGCACAGAGCTGAGACTCACCCAACTACAAGTCCAAGCCATGCGCAGTGCAGAGAGTCACCCAACTACAAGTCCCAGCCATGCACAGTGCAGAGAGTCACCCAACTACAAGTCCCAGCCATGCACAGAGCTGAGACTCACCCAACTACAAGTCCCAGCCATGCACAGAGCAGAGACTCACCCAACTACAAGTCCCAGCCATGCACAGAGCAGAGACTCACCCAACTACAAGTCCCAGCCATGCACAGAGCAGAGACTCACCCAACTACAAGTCCCAGCCATGCACAGAGCAGAGACTCACCCAACTACAAGTCCCAGCCATGCACAGAGCAGAGACTCACCCAACTACAAGTCCCAGCCATGCACAGAGCAGAGACTCACCCAACTACAAGTCCCAGCCATGCACAGAGCAGAGACTCACCACACTACAAGTCCCTGCCATGCACAGAGCAGAGACTCACCCAACTACAAGTCCCAGCCATGCACAGAGCAGAGACTCACCCAACTACAAGTCCCAGCCATGCACAGAGCAGAGACTCACCCAACTACAAGTCCCAGCCATGCACAGAGCAGCTCACAGGAGTCTCAGGAGGAGAGCAGAGCATGGAGGAAATGTATTCACTGCCAACACAGCACCAAAATATTATAAATAATAAACTATATGGGATAGAAAATTTTTGTAAACAGACATAGATGGATAGCTAAATAGATAGATAGATAGATAGATATATAGATAGATAGATAGATAGATAGATAGATAGATAGATAGATAAATAGATAAAAATATAATAGAAAGATAGATAGATAGATAGATAGATAGATAGATAGATAGATAGATAGATACAAATATAATAGATAGATAGATAGATAGATAGATAGATAGATAGATAGATAGATAGATACAGTATGAGTTTGATAAAAATATAATAGAAAGAAAGATAGATAGATAGATAGATAGATAGATAGATAGATAGATAGATAGATAAATAGATAAAAATATAATAGAAAGATAGATAGATAGATAGATAGATAGATAGATAGATAGATAGATAGATACAGTATGAGTTTGATAAAAATATAATAGAAAGAAAGATAGATAGATAGATAGATAGATAGATAGATAGATAGATAGATAGATAGATAGATAGATAGAAGTTTCGTAGATAGACATGAGATTGAAAGATAGATAGATAGATATATAGATATGAGTTTGATAAAAATATAATAGAAAGAAAGATAGATAGATAGATAGATAGATAGATAGATAGATAGATAGATAGATAGATAAATAGATAAAAATATAATAGAAAGATAGATAGATAGATAGATAGATAGATAGATAGATAGATAGATACAGTATGAGTTTGATAAAAATATAATAGAAAGAAAGATAGATAGATAGATAGATAGATAGATAGATAGATAGATAGATAGATAAATAGATAAAAATATAATAGAAAGATAGATAGATAGATAGATAGATAGATAGATAGATAGATAGATAGATAGAAGTTTCGTAGATAGACATGAGATTGAAAGATAGATAGATAGATATATAGATATGAGTTTGATAAAAAATATAATAGAAAGATAGATAGATAGATAGATAGATAGACTCCTAAATTCCAGCATTTTCTTAGCTTATGGAATTCCGTTACATAAATAAACATTCTTCCAGAGATAAAGAAACTTGAGGTGGAATTCCACAATAGATGTTCTGTAGACCTGAGTCTAGTAATAGGGCCGGGGGGGAACAGTACAGATGGGCCCCCAATTCAGTAACCAATGCTGTGGCTCCTATATGGACTCATGTGACCTTCAAGGTCTGGACCTTCTCCATAATTTCCTTCCTCCTGGAAGTCCCACCAAAATGTATGGTCCCCCTCCCCCTCACTCCTACTTTATATGTTAATTGGGTCATCATGAGTGCCATGCTAAACAAACCATCACAAGCTTTGACAATTGTAACAAAATACGAGCGTCCTCCTCCAGCAGAGCCCCACCACCACCATACAGATTCCATGTAACAATGGCGGTTTGTAAAGTAGCGAGTGGCGCATTGGCCTCTCTTACAGGACCACGGAGGAAAGCACTCAGATGGTGACCCATCGGAGACCCGTGATTGGGACTGTATGAAGAAATCAGAGGCTGTAAATCAGTAGACAAGCTCATATTTCGCACAGTGTCCTTTTTTTACAGATCGGCGGATACAGGAGGACAATGATACAATTCACAGTCTGGTAGGGCTCATTCAGCAGCCAATAAGGGTTAAGAGACAGAGACCGGGCCCTTGGCGTGGGAACCTCGGTGGAGTTTCGTGTAACCAGAGCCCGCTTCATTTGACCTACAGCTGACACAGCAACGCAGAGATACGAACGCCGAGCGGCGCGGTCCCCGGAGAGGGTCAGCGTATCAGGCTTCTTGTTCGACTGAGAACTCGCCACTAATGCGGGATCCATCATAATTACTACCGGACAGCTTTGCTTGTTCCTCGCTTTTTCTGTTACACGCCCGCCACAAAGTGTATCCATAGTTTTGCTACTTTAAAGAGAACCAGTCACAATGCGTTTTAAGCATGAATTCTTAGATTAGATTCAATTATGATAATTTAAATTAGATTAGGATAAGGAATTTTCAAAATACCTGCATTAGCTTTTCTCAACCTTTTTAATCCCAGAAAAACCCTAGAAATAATTGTGAGGTTTCAGGGAACCCTTGCAAAACCAATTCATTGGTGGTCAGTGGGAAGAATGTTCCTTACATTGGTGGTCAGAATGTTCCTTACATTGGTGATCAGTGAGAAGAATGTTCCTTACATTGGTGATCAGTGGGAAGAATGTTCCTTACATTGGTGATCAGGGAGAAGAATGCTCCTTACATTGGTGGTTAGTGGGAAGAATGTTCCTTACATTGGTGATCAGTGGGAAGAATGTTCCTTACATTGGTGATCAGTGGGAAGAATGTTCCTTACATTGGTGATCAGTGGGAAGAATGTTCCTTACATTGGTGATCAGTGGGAAGAATGTTCCTTACATTGGTGATCAGTGGGAAGAATGTTCCTTACATTGGTGATCAGTGAGAAGAATGTCCCTTACATTGGTGATCAGTGGGAAGAATGTTCCTTACACTGGTGATCAGTGGGAAGAATGACCTTTACATTGGTGATCAGTGGGAAGAATGATCCTTACATTGGTGGTCAGAATGTTCCTTACATTGGTGATCAGTGGGAAGAATGTTCCTTACATTGGTGATCAGTGGGAAGAATGTTCCTTACATTGGTGATCAGTGGGAAGAATGTTCCTTACATTGGTGATCAGTGAGAAGAATGCTCCTTACATTGGTGGTTAGTGGGAAGAATGTTCCTTACATTGGTGATCAGTGGGAAGAATGTTCCTTACATTGGTGATCAGTGAGAAGAATGTTCCTTACATTGGTGATCAGTGAGAAGAATGTTCCTTACATTGGTGATCAGTGGGAAGAATGTTCCTTACATTGGTGATCAGTGAGAAGAATGCTCCTTACATTGGTGGTTAGTGGGAAGAATGTTCCTTACATTGGTGATCAGTGGGAAGAATGTTCCTTACATTGGTGATCAGTGGGAATAATGATCCTTACATTGGTGATCAGTGGGAAGAATGATCCTTACATTGGTGGTCAGAATGTTCCTTACATTGGTGATCAGTGGGAAGAATGTTCCTTACATTGGTGGTCAGAATGTTCCTTACATTGGTGATCAGTGAGAAGAATGTTCCTTACATTGGTGATCAGTGAGAAGAATGCTCCTTACATTGGTGATCAGTAGGAAGAATGTTCCTCACATTGGTGATCAGTGGGAAGAATGTTCCTTACATTGGTGGTCAGAATGTTCCTTACATTGGTGGTCAGAATGTTGCTTACATTGGTGATCAGTAGGAAGAATGTTCCTTACATTGGTGATCAGTGGGAAGAATGTTCCTTACATTGGTGGTCAGAATGTTTCTTACATTGGTGGTCAGTGCAAAGAATGCCCCTTACATTGGTGGTCAGTGGGAAAAATGCCCCCTTTACAGTGGTGGTGACAATGCCACCCTTACAAACTGTTTTATTCTATTCTTTTATATTCTATTCTGATCTATTCTAATCTATTATTTTCTATTCTATTATTTTCTATTTGATTCTGTTTTTTTCTATTCTATAAAGCAGCCTAAGTAGGAATCTTATTTCACTTTTATTCCCAACTATATTTATTATAATATTTTTCCATTTTAAAAAAAAAATCAATTTTGAATACGTTTTCGAAATTCAAATAAATGTTTGAATTTGAATGAATTTTCAAATTCATATTCAAATTTGGATAGTTAGTTTTGTTATAATTTATTTCAGATGTGTTACTATTGTGATTCGGAAATATGGATACATCCAAATCTCAGAATAACGAAAAATTTGTTAGAATTTTTGATTCGTAACAAAACAAATCACACATGTCTAGTCAATCAGCCATGGTTCAAGCAACCCCTGCAACCTCTGAAGGAACCCTGGAGTTCCATGGAACCCTAGTTAAGAATGGCAGACCTACACAATATGGTTTTGTGGATGCCCGGCCATCACAATTATCTATAAGGTCTGTGATCTCCCCTACAAATTATAGAGTTCAGCATCTTCCATTGAAGAGTACTGTTAAAGCTAAAGTGTACAAGGCCATATTAGACAGTTTTCCATTCCTAACCTTGTGGTAACAGTTTGGTGAAGGCCCTTTTCTGTTTCAGCATGACCTCGCTCTTGTTCATAAAGCCACATCCTTAAGGACCTGGTTTGATAGGTTTTGGTGTTTAGGTACTTGAATTGCCCATGATTTCAATCTCACTGAACAGCCTTAGGATAAATTCTAACAGTTATTGTGAGCCAGGCCTTCTAGTCCAACATCCATACCTGACCTCATGTTCTTTTGGTACAAATTCCATAGTCATAATCCATGATCTTCTCAAAAGCCTTCCCAGAAGAGTGGAGGGTGTTTGAATCACAATGAAGGGCAAATTCCATAATAAAGGCCATGCTTTTTGAATGAGATGTCCAACAAGCTCATATAGGTGTGATGGTCAGGTGTCCTCACTGAAACCAGGGAATCCAATGAATCTCCTTTCAGCGGCTCGGTTTTAGTGCACCTCCAAAGGAGAGGGTAACTCTAAAGCCCTGTACACACGATCGGATTTGCTATGAATTCAAATCCGATGGATTTTTCCATCGGAATTCCAATGAAGCTTCCATCAGTCTTGCCTACACACCATCAGTCAAAAATTCGACCATCCCAATCCCGGGACGTAAAACACTCAGACGAGAAGAAAAATGAAGTTCAATGCTTCTGAGCATGCGTCGACTTGATTCTGAGCATGCGTGGGTTTTTTCTCCGATGGAGACGATCGGAATTTGCCATCGTTTTTTTTTTTCCATCGGATAAATTTAAAACCTGTTCTATTTTTTCTCACCGATGGAAAAAAGACCGATGGGGCCCATACACGATCGGTTTGTCCGATGAAAAAAGTCCATCGGACGTTTTCATCGGTAAAACCGATCGTGTGTACAGGACATAATGAAGACATTTGTCCATTTCCAACCTTGTAGTAACAGTTTGGTGAAGGCCCTTTTCCGTTTCAGCATGACTTGACTCTTTTAAAAAAAGCCACCTCCATGGTTTGATGGGTTTGGTGTTGAGGGACTTGAGTTGCCCCTGACCTCAACCACAAAGCGGGGCAAATCCATATTAATGGCCATGGTTTTTGAATGAGATGTCCAACAAGCTCATATTGGTGTGATGGACAGGTGTCCCCACCGAGGGTGCAGAGAGGTGTGGCTGAAGCCAGGGAACCCAATGAATGTCCTTTCGGAGCCTCTGTTTTAGGGAATTTCCACAGATAAGGGTAAACACTAAGGAAGACAACTTTCCATAATAAATTCCATGTTTTTGAATGAGATGTCCAACAAGCACAAATAGGTGTGATGGTCAGGTTTCCTCACTGATGGTGAAGAGAGGTGTGGCTGAAGCCAGGGAATCCAATGAATGTCCTTTTGGCGGCTCAGTTTTAGTGCACTTCCAAAGGAGAGGGTAACTCTAATGAAGACATTTGTCCATTTCCAACCTTGTGGTAACAGTTTGGTGAAGGCCCTTTTCTGTTTCATCATGACTTGACTCTTTTTAAAAAAAAGTCCCCTCCATAAAAACAGGGTTTGATGGGTTTGGTGTTGAGGGACTTGAGTTGCCCCTGACCTCAACCACAAAGCGGGGCAAATCCATATTAATGGCCATGGTTGTTGAATGAGATGTCCAACAAACTCATATTGGTGTGATGGACAGGTGTCCCCATCGAGGGTGCAGAGAGGTGGGGCTGGAACCAGGGAACCCAATGAATGTCCTTTCGGTGCCTCCGTTTTAGGGAATTTCCAAAGATAAGGGAAAACACTAAGGAAGACAACTTTCCATTTTTAACCTTGTGGTAACAATTTGATGAAGGCCCTTTTCTGTTTCAGCTGGACTTGGCTTTTGTTCAAAAAGTCCCCTCCATAAGGACAGGGTTTCAAAGGTTTAGTGTTGGGGGCCTTGAGTTGCCCCTGACCTCAACCAGAAAGAGGGGCAAATCCATATTAATGGTCACGGTTGTTGAATGAGATGTCCAACAAGCTCATATTGGTGTGATGGACAGGTGTCCTCGCCGAGGGTGCAGAGAGGTGGGGCTGGAACCAGGGAACCCAATGAATGTCCTTTCGGAGCCTCCGTTTTAGGGAACTTCCAAAGATAAGGGTAGACACTAAGGAAGACAACTTTCCATAATAAAGGCCATGTTTTTGAATGAGATGTCCAACAAGCTCATAGTGGTGTGATGCACAGGTGTCTTCGCCGAGGGTGCAGAGAGGTGGGGCTGGAACCAGGGAACCCAATAAATGCCCTTTCCGAGGCTCGGTTTTAGGGCACTTCCAAATAAGAGGGTAACTCTAAGGAAGTCAGCAGGGCAGACAGCAGATATGCTAATTACAGTAGAGGTGATATCTACCAATCTTTAACTTTCCTTCCTGCATCCCCAAAGTCTCTGAAATCGCAGGGATAAAATACATTTCTTCTCCCAAGCTCCCATATGGTAGTTCTTGTGATATTCCACATATGAGGAAGCTCGGCAAGCTCTTGCCGTCCTCAAAACTCATTTGTTGAATAAAAGATGCCGAGCCTCGAAGCCATTTACATCAGGAAAACCTTTTCTGCCAATTACTCACATGTGGCTGCTCTGCCCTCCGATGCATTTCATTGCGGGCGAGGCGTGATTTCTTTAAGTACGGGTCTTGCACTAATGGCGTACAGGAAACCGAGCAGCTGTAGATTGGTGATCAATTATTAAAATCATACTTAATTGTTTTCAGAAGAGAACAGGCTGTAACCCCTTCACTCCCAGAAATGTGAGCAATTATACCGGTGCAAAGTCAAGGTGGGGGAAGAGAGATTTCAGAATTAGATTTCCTTATCGGGGAAAGCATTTCTATAGTTCTATATGTCAGCTGTCTAGAGTCATCTTCTCTTATTGTAACATTTATTTTTCTTTCTGTACTGTACATGTCAAATAAATTGGCCACATATTTCATTATTGAAAAACACTGTATTCTGTTTGCTACATTGTATTGACACAAAAGCCTGCAGATGGCATTCCCAGATACACGATATTACCAAAAGTATTGGGACGCCTGCCTTTACACGCACATGAACTTTAATGACATCCCAGTCTTAGTCCGTAGGGTTCAATATTGAGTTGGCCCACCCTTTGCAGCTATAACAGCCTCAACTCTTCTGGGAATGATTTCCACAAGGTTTAGGAGTGTGTCTATGGGAACGTTTGACCATTCTTCCAGAAGCGCATTTGTGAGGTCAGGCGAGAAGGCCAGGCTCGCAGTCGCCACTGTAATTCATCCCAAAGGTGTTCTATCGGGTTGAGGTCAGGACTCTGTGCAGGCCAGTCAAGTTCCTCCGCCCCAAACTCGCTCATCCATGTCTTTATGGACCTTGCTTTGTGCACTGCTGCGCAGTCATGTTGTTACAGGATGGGGCCATCTCCAAACTGTTCCCACAAAGTTGGGAGCATGAAATTGTCCAAAATGTCTTGGTATGCTGACGCCTTAAGAGTTCCCTTCACTGGAACCAAGGGGTCAAGCCCAACCCCTGAAAAACACCCCCACACCATAATCCCCCCTCCACCAAATGATTTGGACCGGTGCACAAAGCAAGGTCCATAAAAACATGGATGAGCGAGTTTTGAGTGGAGGAACTTGACTGCCCTGCACAGAGTCCTGACCTCAACCCGAAAGAACACCTTTGGGATGAATTAGAGTGGAGACTGCGAGCCAGGCCTTCTCATCCAACATCAGTGCCTGACCTCACAAATATTGAACCCTATGGACTAAGACTGGGATTCCATTAAAGTTCATGTGCGTGTAAAGGCAGGCGTCCCAATACTTTTGGCAATATAGTGTGTGTCAGTATTCTCAGTGATGTCACTGATCTCTAGTGAATGGATAGGCTGCATTCTCAGTGATGTCATCAGTCTCTAGTGAATGGATAGGTTGCATTCTCAGTGATGTCACCGGTCTCTAGTGAATGGATAGGCTGCATTCTCAGTGATGTCATCAGTCTCTAGTGAATGGATAGGCTGCATTCTCAGTGATGTCACCGGTCTCTAGTGAATGGATAGGCTGCATTCTCAGTCATGTCACCAGTCTCTAGTGAATGGATAGGCTGCATTCTCAGTGATGTCGCCGGTCTCTAGTGAATAGATAGGCTGCATTCTCAGTGATGTCATCAGTCTCTAGTGAATGGATAGGTTGCATTCTCAGTGATGTCACCGGTCTCTAGTGAATGGATAGGCTGCATTCTCAGTGATGTCATCAGTCTCTAGTGAATGGATAGGCTGCATTCTCAGTGATGTCACCGGTCTCTAGTGAATGGATAGGCTGCATTCTCAGTCATGTCACCAGTCTCTAGTGAATGGATAGGCTGCATTCTCAGTGATGTCGCCGGTCTCTAGTGAATAGATAGGCTGCATTCTCAGTGATGTCATCAGTCTCTAGTGAATGGATAGGTTGCATTCTCAGTGATGTCACCGGTCTCTAGTGAATGGATAGGCTGCATTCTCAGTGATGTCATCAGTCTCTAGTGAATGGATAGGCTGCATTATCAGTGATGTCACTGCTCTCTAGTGAATGGATAGGCTGCATTCTCAGTGATGTCACCGGTCTCTAGTGAAGGGATAGGCTGCATTCTCAGTGATGTCACCGGTCTCTAGTGAATGGATAGGCTGCATTCTCAGTGATATCACCGGTCTCTAGTGAAGGGATAGGCTGCATTCTCAGTGATGTCACTGCTCTCTAGTGAATGGATAGGCTGCATTCTCAGTGATGTCACCGGTCTCTAGTGAAGGGATAGGCTGCATTCTCAGTGATGTCACTGCTCTCTAGTGAATGGATAGGCTGCATTCTCAGTGATGTCACCGGTCTCTAGTGAATGGATAGGCTGCATTCTCAGTCATGTCACCAGTCTCTAGTGAATGGATAGGCTGCATTCTCAGTGATGTCACTGCTCTCTAGTGAATGGATAGGCTGCATTCTCAGTGATGTCACTGGTCTCTAGTGAAGGGATAGGCTGCATTCTCAGTGATGTCACTGCTCTCTAGTGAATGGATAGGCTGCATTCTCAGTGATGTCACTGGTCTCTAGTGAAGGAATAGGCTGTATTCTCAATGATGTCACTGGTCTCTAGTGAATGGATAGGCTGCATTCTCAGTGATGTCATCAGTCTCTAGTGAATGAATAGGTTGCATTCTCAGTGATGTCACCTGTCTCTAGTGAATGGATAGGCTACATTCTCAGTGATGTCACCGGTCTCTAGTGAATGGATAGGCTGCATTCTCAGTGATGTCACCGGTCTCTAGTGAAGGGATAGGCTGTATTCTCAATGATGTCACTGGTCTCTAGTGAATGGATAGGCTGCATTCTCAGTGATGTCATCAGTCTCTAGTGAATGAATAGGTTGCATTCTCAGTGATGTCACCGGTCTCTAGTGAATGGATAGGCTACATTCTCAGTGATGTCACCGGTCTCTAGTGAATGGATAGGCTGCATTCTCAGTGATGTCACCGGTCTCTAGTGAAGGGATAGGCTGCATTCTCAGTGATGTCACGGTCTCTAGTGAATGGATAGGCTGCATTCTCAGTGATGTCGCCGGTCTCTAGTGAATAGATAGGCTGCATTCTCAGTGATGTCATCAGTCTCTAGTGAATGGATAGGCTGCATTCTCAGTGATGTCATCAGTCTCTAGTGAATGGATAGGTTGCATTCTCAGTGATGTCACCGGTCTCTAGTGAATGGATAGGCTGCATTCTCAGTGATGTCACTGCTCTCTAGTGAATGGATAGGCTGCATTCTCAGTGATGTCACCGGTCTCTAGTGAAGGGATAGGCTGCATTCTCAGTGATGTCACCGGTCTCTAGTGAATGGATAGGCTGCATTCTCAGTGATATCACCGGTCTCTAGTGAAGGAATAGGCTGTATTCTCAATGATGTCACTGGTCTCTAGTGAATGGATAGGCTGCATTCTCAGTGATGTCATCAGTCTCTAGTGAATGAATAGGTTGCATTCTCAGTGATGTCACCGGTCTCTAGTGAATGGATAGGCTACATTCTCAGTGATGTCACCGGTCTCTAGTGAATGGATAGGCTGCATTCTCAGTGATGTCACCGGTCTCTAGTGAAGGGATAGGCTGCATTCTCAGTGATGTCACGGTCTCTAGTGAATGGATAGGCTGCATTCTCAGTGATGTCGCCGGTCTCTAGTGAATAGATAGGCTGCATTCTCAGTGATGTCATCAGTCTCTAGTGAATGGATAGGCTGCATTCTCAGTGATGTCATCAGTCTCTAGTGAATGGATAGGTTGCATTCTCAGTGATGTCACCGGTCTCTAGTGAATGGATAGGCTGCATTCTCAGTGATGTCATCAGTCTCTAGTGAATGGATAGGCTGCATTCTCAGTGATGTCACTGCTCTCTAGTGAATGGATAGGCTGCATTCTCAGTGATGTCACCGGTCTCTAGTGAAGGGATAGGCTGCATTCTCAGTGATGTCACCGGTCTCTAGTGAATGGATAGGCTGCATTCTCAGTGATATCACCGGTCTCTAGTGAAGGGATAGGCTGCATTCTCAGTGATGTCACTGCTCTCTAGTGAATGGATAGGCTGCATTCTCAGTGATGTCACCGGTCTCTAGTGAAGGGATAGGCTGCATTCTCAGTGATGTCACTGCTCTCTAGTGAATGGATAGGCTGCATTCTCAGTGATGTCACCGGTCTCTAGTGAATGGATAGGCTGCATTCTCAGTCATGTCACCAGTCTCTAGTGAATGGATAGGCTGCATTCTCAGTGATGTCACTGCTCTCTAGTGAATGGATAGGCTGCATTCTCAGTGATGTCACTGGTCTCTAGTGAAGGGATAGGCTGCATTCTCAGTGATGTCACCGGTCTCTAGTGAATGGATAGGCTGCATTCTCAGTGATGTCACTGCTCTCTAGTGAATGGATAGGCTGCATTCTCAGTGATGTCACTGGTCTCTAGTGAAGGAATAGGCTGTATTCTCAATGATGTCACTGGTCTCTAGTGAATGGATAGGCTGCATTCTCAGTGATGTCATCAGTCTCTAGTGAATGAATAGGTTGCATTCTCAGTGATGTCACCGGTCTCTAGTGAATGGATAGGCTACATTCTCAGTGATGTCACCGGTCTCTAGTGAATGGATAGGCTGCATTCTCAGTGATGTCACCGGTCTCTAGTGAAGGGATAGGCTGCATTCTCAGTGATGTCACGGTCTCTAGTGAATGGATAGGCTGCATTCTCAGTGATGTCACCGGTCTCTAGTGAAGGGATAGGCTGCATTCTCAGTGATGTCACTGGTCTCTAGTGAAGGGATAGGCTGCATTCTCAGTGATGTCACCAGTCTCTAGTGAATGGATAAATGTAACAAGCCAGTGCTATCGCAGTGTAGGTAATAGAAGGTAGGTAGCTTAGCTGAGTCTTTCAGCTCGGAGGACATGGAAGAATGTAGTTGTAGAAGTAGTTGTCTCCTTAATTCCTCTGCTCTCATTTAGTCACAGCTATGCTCCAGGGGATCGGTCAGACAATGCATTATATTATATAATCAGTTGCATTTAAGCTGGTATATTAAACCTCTTTCTAAATCCATAAAGCCAGCTCCACATCACAGCAATAATAATATTATTAATAACCACGGCAAACTCCAAAGTGCTGCAAATTTTAAACCACTGTTTTCAGGAGGATTTTCAGCATCATGCAGAGTTCAAATATTCCTCTGAAGACTTCAAAATAGATCTGAGACATCATGGAGTAATTACGGCTCGTGACAACGATCGGCTCAGACGTTCTGCGGCTGGTTCACAAACAAAAGGACTTAGCCGCAGGTGTTGGGAGGCGCTGGCCTAGCTCATCTCCGTCCCATCAACGGCCAAGGCGGTTTTTTACGTGTTCAGATCTTCGATTAAAGGAGAACCCCGCTAGGTGCTATTGACATGGAAACGGTCGTCATAACATTGCATTGATTTCTTTTAGGAAGAACAATGGCCCTTTCATCGACAAAAGACCTGCTTTTGTGTTATCCACCTTCGTAACTGCGACTCGCATATGCAGTAATTATAATTTTTGCGCCTTTTATTGAGGTCACTCATCCTCATTAACATACCATAGCACAGCGCAGTACCATAGCACAGTAGGTTCGATGTTGGATATTAACTCTGTAAATCCCTGTACACACGACCGGTTTTCCCGTCTGCTCGAAAGCCGTCAGTTTTCCCGACGGGATTCCTACCAAGCTTGCCTTATATATGCCTTGTATACACACAGTCACACAAAAGACTGCTAAACTTTTGAATGGCAAGAACGCGGTGACGTCAAAGACTACGACGAGCCGTCTAAATGACGTTCTATGTTTCCGCGCATGCGTCGATTTGTTAACGAGCATGCGCGGTTTATTTCCCTCGGGGAAGCATACAGACAACGTTTTTCTCAGCAGGAAATAGTCCCCCTGGGAATCCCGACGGGAAAATAGAGAGCAGGTTCTCTTTTTTTTCCTGCAGTTTTCCAATGGGGAAAACTGCTAGGGAGCCTACACACGGCTGGGATTCCCGGCCAAAAGCTCTCATGGCAGTCTTCCTGCCGGGTAAACCGGTCGTGTGTACAGGGCCTAAAGCCTCGTACACACGACTTGGTTTTCTCTGCAAGAAAACTGCTGGGAGAGCTTTTTGCCGTGAAAACCGTTCGTGTATATGGTTTCTCGACAGGAAAACTGCCGGGAATCTCGACGAGAAAAATAGAGAACCTGCTCTCTGTTTTTCTCGTCGTGATTCTCGGCAGAGTGTTTCCGGCCGAGAAAACCGGTCGTCTGTAGGCTTACCTGTCCGAGGTAAATCCGCGCATGCTCGATAAGACTTTGATGCATGCGCGGTAGCATACAAGGTTAGTGTGGGGTGAAGCAAGATGGCGGCGACGGCATTGAATGTGACGAGCGCCGGCTCGTCGTAGTCGATGACGTCACCGCGTTCTTGCCATTCAAAAGAACGCCATTTTTTTTTTGGAGTGGCCGTCTGTACACAGGGCTTGGCAAGACAAGCTTGCCAGGAATCCCGTCAAGAAAACCGATGGTTTTTTTTTCCGACGGGATTCCCATCCGTGTGTACAGGGCTTAAGTCAGATGTTAACTGGTTCACTTTTGGGCATTACACTTCATGAACAGATAAATTTCTTTATGACCCTTGAGGAACTTATAAAGTGAGCTAAAGGTTTTTACGTATTTGTCTTCTTGTTTTCCTAAAATGAGAAATATTGAACCATTTTATTTAGAAGTTTTGTTTTTACTAGTTTCTTTAGTCCCCATTCAAACAGGGGCGACTCGTCCGGCGTCTCAGGCGCCTGACGAGTCGCGTCCCATTCTGTACAATGAAACCGTTCTAATCGGAGCGACTGAAGTCGCTCCGACTTAGAAAAAGGTTCCTGTACTACTTCAAGACGACTTCAAGGCGACTTCCATTGACTTCTATACAGAAGTCATTTTGGAAGTCTGCTTTGAAGTCTTCTTGAGATCACCCAGCACAGTCGCGGCACAAGTCGTGCCGCCCCTGTGTGAATGGGCTCTTAAAGTAAAAAAAAAGTAAAATGATTACAGAGAACATCTATATACACTCACCGGCACTTTATTAGGTCCACCTTGCTAGTACCGGGTTGGACCCCCTTTTGCCTTCATTCTTGGTGGAATAGATTCAACAAGGTGTTGGAAACGTTCCTCAGAGATTTTGGTCCATAGAGACATGATAGCATCACACAGTTCCATGATGTGAATCTCCCATAGGTGCTCTATTGGATGAGATGTGGTGAGTGTGGAGGCCATTGGAGTACATTGACCTCTAGACTTGTGCACAACGGAAAAATTTGTTTAGTTTTGTTTATTTTCGGTCCTGTTGATTCGCAATCATTTGTAATTTTGCTAAACGGGATTTTTCCTGTTCGGACTAATTCATATTTTCGCAAGCGACATTTTTCGTTGAATCGGAATGATTCGTATTAATGTAAGCCTTATTTTTAGTTGATTTATAATTCGTACTTTCGGTAGAGTACATTGTTTTTCGTTGAGTCCGGACACAACTCCTACTTTCGTAACTTTTTTTTGGTTCGTTGTTTCGTAATTTTCCGTGTTTCTCTCACAATGGCGTTGCCTAACGTGCTTCGAATAGATTCGTACATTCGTAACTTTTTTTTGGTTCATTGATTCGTAATTTTCCGTGTCGAAGGTTTACAACCCCTTCAAGGTTGGATGTGTTGTGTGTTCAGAGATGGTATTCTGCATACCTTGGGTATACCGAGTGGTTATTTGAGTTACTGTTGCCTTTCTATCATCTTGAAACAGTCTGCCCATTCTCCTCTGACATCAACAAGACATTTTCCTCCACACAACTGCCGCTCACTGGATATTTTCTCTTTTTCCCACCATTCTCTGTAAACCTGAGAGATGGTTATGTGTAAAAATCCCAGTAGATCAGCAGTTTTTGAAATACTTAGACCAACCCGTCTGGCACCAACAACCACGCCACGTTCAAAGTCACCTAAATCCCCTTTCTTCCCCATTCTGATGCTCGGTTTGAAATTCAGAAAGTCGTCTTCACCACGTCTAGATGCCTAAATGCATTGAGTTGCTGCCATGTGATTGGCCGATTCGAAATTTGTGTTACCAAGTAATTGAACAGGTGTACCTAACAAAGTGGCCGGTGAGTGTATATGCAAATGATGCTAGGCTGTCTGAGTAAGCCCAGCACTAGTCATCTCTGAAATACAGAACAGGTCATATTACTTGCTTTGCTTGCATTGCGAAGATGAGAGTTGTGTCCCTCCCGTGTGAGTCATTCTGTAGCATGCAATCTGATCTAATGGTTCAAGAAAGGTTGACCGCACTCCCAGGTATGAAGCAGTGTTGATTACTTTATTGAAGATAAAAATCCATCAAGATCCATCATAAGACATCATGAGACCTCTATACAGTCATGGCAAGATTAACGCGTTTCACGAATCAAGATTCGCTTAGTTATAATCTCATAATGCAATCTGATCTCCCTGCCCTTCATTTCTGTTTTAGAGCAGCAACTGTTATTTAAGCCTATTAGATAGAAGTTGTCCTTGCATAGGGCTCCATTCGCTCTTTGCGATTCTGCCCACGATTCCAAATTGCATGGCGATCCCTGTACAACTCACAGGGCATGATTGGGTACCATTATCCTTTAATGCAATGGTCTCCAAACTGCGGCCCAGGTGCCAGATGTGGCCCTTTGCTTGCCTCAATCTGGCCCTTGTGGCACTGTTCCACTAACTGACACCAATGATAAGGCACCATTCCCCCTACTGACCCCATCAATGGGGTACTATTGCTTCCATTAAAACCAACGACGGGCTTGGGTTGCCACCTTTTCTTCAAGCCAAACCTGAACACTTTAGTGGCGCACAGCAATTATTATTTTTTAATGAGGAACGCTGTGGACTCTTATGTGAAGGAGAACTCTGATGGCAGGTGGTTTCTGCCCACCAAACCTCCCACTTATATCAGAGTTCCCAACATTCCCCCTTAAATTAGGATTCCCAAAGCCCCCCTTACATCAGAGTCCACAGGGCACCCCTTACATCTAATTTCTCGTACACACGACCGGTTTTCCCTGCAGGAAAAAAAACAACGCTTTTCCCGACGGGATTCCTCTCAAGCCTGCCTTGCATACACACGGTCACACAAAAGGCCGCTGAACTTTTGAATACCAAGAACGCAGTGACGTCAAAGACTACGAGACGAGCCGACAAAATGACGTTCTATGCTTCCGCGCATGCATCGAATTGTTAAGCGCATGCGTGTTTTTTTTCCCCTCTGAAAAGCATACAGACGACCGGTTTTCTCTGCAGGATTTTTTCCTGATGGGAAAATAGAAAACAAGTTCTCTTTTTTTCCCCCGCAGTTTTCTCATCGGGAAAACTGCGATGGAGCATACACACGGCCAGTTTTCCCAGCCAAAAGCTGTCATGGCAGTTTTCCTGACGAGAAAACCGGTCACGTGTACGAGGCATAAGTCCCTCTTACCTTAGTGTACTCACTCTCTCGGAGGCAGAAGAGAGAAGTGAGGGAGACTTCAGTCACAGACATTGGATGGTGAGCTCAGTCACCCGAGGATGGAGGCTCAGGTATCGACACCTTTCATCCATAATGTATCTGCTGGTTCCTGAGCTTCAAATTTCCAGCCCACACATCCCTTTGCTGAGGCACAGAACGCCGGAGATTGGAGCGTGGTTGGGCAGACAGAGGGGTAGGGGTGGGAGGAGGAGGAGCAGATCCAGCCCTTTCTCCTCTCATGTCCGTGTATGGGGATGGAGCCCGTGCGCACACCTATACACTCGGCGGTTGTTGTACTTGGTTACTTGGGGAGTCACCGTCCAGTATCAATATTGTGTCCGGGTTTCAGGCAGTCTGAAACCTGGACACACGATTCGAAACCTGTACTGTCCGGGTGAATCCTGTACAGGTGGCAACCCTAGATGGGGCACTGATGCCGGGGCATATTCTACTCCCACTGGCAAGAGTCCGGCCCCCCTAAAGCCTGAAGGACATAAAATGGCCCTCTGCTTAGAAAGTTTGGAAACCCCTGCTTTAATGGAACCCCAAACACAATGCCATTCAGCTGCAACTGTCGTGCTGCAATTGTGGCAAACCGCGCCTTTAAAAATCGAGTGAAGTTGTTACCCAAAAAGACAGAGGTGTTTATTTTCGGGTGCCTAACGCGCATAGGGCAGCCCATTCAAGTGAATGGGATCGCCTCTTATGCGGCACGCAAAATTTTGTGCAAATCACCATAAATCGCAAGCAGGATCGCTTGTTCCCGCTACGTGAGAGTGTGAATGCAGCCTAAAAGTCTCTGGCTGAAAGTGGTCAGTTTGAAATGCTATTATGTATTGCAATGTATAATATTTTTTTAAAATATATTTACAAAATTAAAAAAAAATTATAAAATTATGGTTGCAAACAATACTAGGCTTTCTGATAACTGGGCACAGAAGCTGCATATGATGGGCACAGAAGCTGCATATGATGGGCACTAGGGTTACCACCTCATCCCTTTAAACCCGAACACATATTAATTACACAGATTCTGTGGCTGATTAAGGTGGTAATTAAACTCACTTGGTGCCTTATCTGCATTAAATTAGCCTCAGAACCTGTGTAATTCATATGTGTTTGGGTTTAAAGGGATAAGGTGGTAACCCTAGTGGGTACAGAGCTGCATATGATGAGCACAGAGGCTGCATATGATGGGCACAATGACTGCATATGATGGGCACAGATGCTGCATATGATGGGCACAGAAGCTGCATATGGTGGGCACAGAAGCTGCATATGGTGGGCACAGAAGCTGCATATGATGGGCACAGAAGCTGCATATGGTGGGCACAGAAGCTGCATATGGTGGGTACAGAGACTGCATATGATGAGCACAGATGATGCATATGATGGACACAGAAGCTGCATATGATAGGCACAGAGGCTGCATATTATGTGCACAATGGCTGCATATGATGGGCACAGTGGCTGCATATGATGGGCACAGGCTGCATATGATGGGCACAGGCTGCATATGATGGGCACAGTGGCTGCATATGATGGGCACAATGGCTGCAAATGATGGGCAAAATGGCTGCATAAGATGGGCACAATGGCTGCATATGGTGGGCACAGAAGCTGCATATGATGGGCACAGGCTGCATATGATGGGCACAGAAGCTGAATATGGTGGGCACAGAGGCTGCATATGATGGGCACAATGGCTGCATATGATGGGCACAGTGGCTGTATATGATGGGCACAGAGGCTGCATTTTATGGGCACAGTGGGTGCAATTGATGGATTCTTTTTCAGTGTTTTTTTTTTTTTTGTTTGCGCCCACCCAAAAATTTTGAGCACCAGCCGCCACTGTAAGTAAACCCAGCACTAGTCATCAGTCAAATGCCCTAGCTGAAAGAGTTAAAATGTGAAAAATTACAAATGTAAATGTATAAATAAATAATATTGCTGAAAAATAACAAAAAAAAAAACACACACATATTCCCTTTTAGTATTTACAATGTGGCATTTTCCCTATTTCTGACCCGTCGCCATCCTGCCTTTTGTTGTAACATTGTAGCGGTAGAAGTGTATGCACTTGATATTTATTAAGTTCAGCAGCTGCTGTAGTCCTGTCCCATGTTCTCCTCTCGGTGCCCTTCGTAGTCTGCAAAGAAATCAATGAATCATTCCTTGACTGTCTCCGCTGTAGGTCACAACAAGCTGCAGACACTTAAACATCTTTTCGCCGTCCCGCGTTTTTCCTCTTTTGTGGTCCCTATATGAGCGTTTTGTGTGCCCCGCCGTCTGCAACCAAAGCTTTTTGTTTACTTGCAAAGTTCTCCTACCATCTGCTCAAACAAAGAAAAAAAATTCATCTACAGCTGTCTGCGGGTGGCAGAAGGGACTTTACTGTAGATTTTTAGTGTATTTGAGGTCACGAAGGCCAACTTGTCATGGGCCTTTTATGGTTTTAAAGTTGGGTTCCGGGAAAACATGGCTGAAAAACTGTTTAACCTTTGGCTCCACCGAATGTACACACACACATTAGACAGCCCACCAGTTCCTGGCCATGCTAACTCCACTGCAGTTCAGAAAGGTTTTGGTTCTGCCGCTACTCTGTGATTGGACAATAAAGGAGCTCTAGTATTTGGATGATGAAGTCATCTCTTGCCTTCCCATGTTAGCATGTTCTTGTAGTATAAGCCCTGACCCTCCTTCTCCTAGTTTGCCTTGAAGGACACTATTACATAGGGTTTAGGTATTTATACTAGCTCTATGTATAACGATTCTCTTGTTGAGTACATAATTGGATTAAAAGGTAAGTCAACTCTAATGCTGCGTACACACGGTCGGGCTTTCCAACGGGGAAACCTCAGTCGGAATTTCCAACAGGAAAGGTCCGATGGGGCATACACACGGTCGGAATATCCGATGAAAAACTCCCATCGGAACTTTTTCTGTCGGAAATTCCAACCGTGTGTACGCGGCATAACAAAGAACTTCTCTTATTTGGTTCCTCTTGGTCTGTTAAATATACCAGTGGAAGTGTTTTGGTATATCTTTTCAAAAAGTGGAATGAAGCAGCAGAGCAGTGTTTTCCATTTTAAACCACTGGTCACTACTTCATCACATAATTCAAGACTGTGGGGGGGGGGGGGGTGGGGCTGGTATATTGCTTCTAACCACTTCTTTCTCCGCCCATCCATGTCACCACATCATTCAAGACTGTGGGGGTGGAACTGGTCTCTGTTACTGACCACTCCTTTCCCCCCCCCATCCATGTCATTACATCATCCAGAACTATGGGGAGGGGGGGTGAAGCTGGTCTCAGCTCACGACTACTCCTTTCTCTACCCATCCATGTCATTACATCATCCAAAACTGTGGGGAATGTAACCTCTTTCTGCTTCTGACCACTCCTTTTCCTGACCATTCATGTCATTACAGCATCCAAGACTATGGGAGGTGGAGCTTGTCACTGCTTTTGATCATTCCTTTCCCTACCCGTTCTTTTCATTGCATCATTCAAGACTATGGGAGAGATGGAACCAGTCTCTGCTAAAGACCACTCCTTTCCCCTTCCATCCATGTCTTACACCATCCAAGACTGTAGGGGTTGGAGATGGTCTCTGCTCATGACTACCCCTTCCTTTGCCTATCCATGCCATTACATCATCTAAGACTGTGGGGGATGGAGCCAGTCTCTGCTCATGATAACCCCTTGCCTTCGCCTATCCATGCCATTACATTATCCAAGACTGTGGGGGTTGGAGCCAGTCCCTGCTCGAGAATAATCCTTCTTTTGCCTATCCATGCCATTACATTTTCCAAGACTATGGGGGAACTGAAGCTAGTCACTGCTTTTGATGCTTTTGATCACTTCTTTCCCCACCAATTCCTTTCATTACATCTTTCAAGACTATAGGGGGGCATGGACTTGGTCCACCTCTTCCCTGTACATCCATGTCATTACATCATTCAAGACTGTGGGGGTTTGAGCTGGTGTCCGCTCACGCTTACTCTTTTCTTCGCCTATCCATGTCATGACATCATCCAAAACTGTAGGGGGTGGTGCTAGTCCCTGTTAATGACTTCTCCTTTCTCCACCAATCCATGTCATTACATCATCCAAAACAGTGGGGTATGTAGCATGTTTCTGCTTCTGACCACCCCTTTCCGTTTCCATCCATGTCATTACATCATTCAAGACCGTGGGAGTTCAAGCTGGTGTCTGCTCGTGACTACTCATTTCTTCACCTATCCGTGCCATTTACATTATCCAAGACTGTGGGGGGTGGAGCTGGTCCCTTTTCATGACTTCTCCTTTCTCCAACCATCCATGTCATGACATCATCCAAAACTGTGGGAGATGTAGCATGTTTCTGCTTCTGGCCACTCCTTTCCCTCCTGCCTATCCATGTCATTACATCATCCAAGACTATGGGGGTGGAGCCAGTCACTGATTCTGATCACTCCTTTGCTCATCCATCCATTTCATTACATTATTCAAGACTATGGGGGTATGGAACTGGTTGGAGCTGGTCTCTGCTCTTGACCACTACTTTCTTTACTCATCTATGCTATTGCATCATCCAAAACTGTGGGGGGTGGAGCTGGTCTTTGCTGATGATCATTCCTTTCCCTGCTCAACTATGTCATTACATCATTCAAGCCTGTAGTGCAAAAGCCCGACGTTTTTCTCGATGTGATTCCTCGTGATTCCTCTCAAGCCTGCCTTGCATACACAGGTTCATGAAAAAAAAACGCTTGAGCAAAGCGCGGTGACGTACAACACATACGCCAACACGTACAACGGCACTATAAAGGGGAAGTTCCATTCGAATGGCGCCACCCTTTGGGGCGCTTTTGCTGATCTCGTGTTAGTAAAGTTTGGTGAGAGACGATTTGCGCTTTTCAGCCTCGTGCTTTTCAGTCCGTTACAGTGTGACGAATGTGATATCTAAATTACGAACACTAGTTTTACCAGAACGAGCGCTCCCGTCTCATACTTGATTCTGAGCATGCACACTTTTTTTCCCCCCGGAAAAGCATACACACGCCCGTTTTAGCCGACGAGAAAAAGAATGACGGAAAAAACGACAAGAAAAAATAGAGCAGGTTCTAATTTTTTTGCGGGCAGTTTTCTCGTCGGGAAAACTGCTATGGAGCATACACACGACCGGTTTTCACGACCAATCTAAAAAATGGCAGTTTTCTCGTCATGAGAAATGGTCGTGTGTACGCGGCATAAGGGTTGGAGACGTTCTCTGCTCATGACTACTCCTTCCTCTGCCCATCCATGTGATTACATCATCTAAGACTGTGGGGTGTTGGAACCGGTCTCGGCTCATGACCACTCCTTTTCTCACCCAACCATGCCATTGTATGATCCAGGACTATGGAGGATGGAGCTGGTCTCTGCTTTTAGACTCTCCTTTCTCCATCCATCCATGTCATTACATCATCTGAGACTATAGTGCAATCATTCTCAACCAGGGTTCAATGGAACCCTAAGGTTCCTTCAGAGGTTGTTAGGGGTTCCTTGAGCTGCAACTGATTGACTTCCTATCTGATGGTGCCTGTATTGTTTCGGGTCCAAAGACACTTAGAAATGCAAGTGGTACTACGATGGTTATCTTTTTTTTATTGGCTGCCTGTAAGGGTAGCTTTTTGATCACCACTGTAAGGCCCCTTTCACACTGGGGCGTTTTTCATGCGGTTTAGCGCTAATAATAGCGCTGTTATACCGCATGAAAAAATCCTGCCCTGTGCCTTCAATGTGAAAGCCCGAAGGCTTTCACACTGAAGCGGTGCGCTAGCAGGACCGCTCCAAAAGTCCTGCTAGCCGCTTCTTTACAGTGGTAAAGGAGCGGTGTGTTCACCGCTCCTTTACCGCGGTCTCCCATTGAAATCAATGGGACAGCGCGGTAATACCGCCCGCAAACCGCGGCAATAGCCGCGGTTTGCGGGCGGTATTAACCCTTTTTCGGCCACTAGCGGGGGTTAAATTAACCCCCCTAGCGACCGCATACCGCGGTAAGAACGACGGTATAGCAGCGCTGAAAATCGCGCTGCTATACCGCCACCGCTCCTGCCCGCCCCAGTGTGAAAGGGGTCTAAGGGGCATTGTTTCCACCTACCCCTGATAAATTCATTTTAGGATGGTTTTCCATTGTTTCAACTGTTCCTTTGGGGTAAAAAGATTGAGAAGGGCTGCTATAAGGAATGGAGCCAGTGTCTGCTTGTTTCCTTGCCAGTCTACATACATCTATTGGCTACAATCTTTAAAGGAATGGCTGTTCTAATTAGATGGGAACGTGTATGTGGTGCAAGGGGCAATTTAGGAAATGACCTCGCAGGATCTGCCTACTGCCCTCGACAATAGCAAAGAACATTTTCACTATAGATGATGTCACAAGTACTTTAAAGCCTCGTACACACGACCGGTTTTCTCGTCACGAAAACTGCTGGGAGAGCTTTTTGCAGAAAAAAACGTTCATGTGTATGGTTTCTCGACAGGAAAACTGCCGGCAATCTCAACGAGAAAAATAGAAAACCTGCTCTCTATTTTTCTCGTCGGGATTCTCGGCAGGAAACAGTGTTTCCTGCAGAGAAACCCGGTCGTCTGTATGCTTACCTGTCCAGGGAAACCCGCGCATGCTCGATGAGACTTTGACGTGGGGTGTAGCAAGATGGCGGCGACGGCATCGAATGTGACGAGCGCCGGCTCATCGTAGTCGATGACGTCACCGCGTTCTTGCCATTCAAAAGAACGGTGGTTCTTTTGAATGGCCGTGTGTACACAGGGCTTGGCAAGACAAGCTTGCCGGGAATCCCGTCGGGAAAACCAATGTTTTTTTTCCCGACGGGATTCCCGCCCGTGTGTACGAGGCTTTAGTCTTGTTTTTTTCATCGTCAATTTACTAAATTGACTGAGGTTGGGTAGACAGAGGATTGGAAGCTATGGAAGGTGAATCACAGGGTTTACTTTTAAATGTTGCAATTGTGAGCAACCTGTTACTTTATCTGGTTCTCAACGCAAAAACAGTCCCAGACAGGTACGTTGGGTGAAGAATTGATATTCATACCTTTACCTGTGCCATGGTATGTGTGTTGAATCCTGTACTTGACAATTGTAATTTGTATGTTAAACATTTATGATCTCAAACACATTACAATTCTGTTTTATAGTTCCCAGTATTCCAGTTGAATCACTTTTTATTACCGCTACTGTTATAAAAGATTTAAAATATTTTCCAGTCCCATTTTGCTACTGCTCTGGTTGTCACACGGGATACATTGTAGACGTACCGCCGAGGCTCATAATATGGCTGTACTTGGTTAACCCCTTAATGACCCCCTGCTTAGATTTGCACCGTAATTTACTAACCTGCAGTATCTGTGTTACCTTTCTTTTTTTTTAAGGCTTTTTTCCTTTAATTTTACTTGGTGATCCTGCCAGTAACACATCTCCTGTCCTAATGTGACAAGATTCTTACTGTAGTCTTGTCTCCTTAGAAGAGGTCTACAGAACAAAAAAAAGCAAATGAGATCAATTTATTGTTAAGGATTATATACCCATGTAGGATAGGGTGACCACGTGTCCCGGATTGCCCGGGACAGTCCCGCATTTTGCAGATCTGTCCCGGGCACCTTCATTCCAGGACAATACAGTGTCCCTGAATGAAACTGACACAGCCACCCCCCGGGCCAATCTGATGCCCCCAAAAAAGTGCGCCACATCACCGCTTTACTCACTGACAATACTTGTCCTGGCCTGTAATGCCTGGAGGAGCACAATCCACGCCCCCTGCTTGTGATTGGAGAAATCATAAATCCCACCTCTTGTGTCCAATCACTGTGCTGTGATTCGTTACAGCACAAGCTGATTTTTGGGAAAGGGGGGTGTCCCTGAATGGTAGTTTAAAAATGTGGTCACCCTAATGTAGGACCATTAATCATTGTGGTTGTAGTGTGTGTAGGACTGCCTGACATTTCTGCGTTGCTACATTGTTTCAAAATTTCAAAATGTTACATTTTGCTTCCTCAGGCCCTGGCCCTTTTGTCCTTTTTACAAATAGGATAGGAAGTCAATGCATTCTAATCAAATGCATATTACTGTTTTTAATGAACTTATGTGTCACATAAGTCCAAGAATACCAATGTTTCAGGGCCTCACAGGGTCCCTTCCTCAAGATGACATAATGGCCACGCAGGGTCCTTTCCTTAAGCTGACATAGTGGCCTCCCAGGGTACCTTCGTCAAAACGACGAAATGGCCTTGCATGGTCCCTTCCTCAAAACAACATGGTGGCCTCCCATGGTTCTTTCCTCAATGTAACATAATTCTAGTGTTGCTTCTTCAAGGCGGACATGGTGGACTCCCAGGATCCCTTCCTCAAGACAGCATAGTGGCCTTCCAGGGTCCCTTCTTCATGGTAACATGGTGGTCTCCCAGCATCCCCCTTCCTTAGGGTAAGATAGTGGTCTTCTAGGGTCACTTTCTCAAGGTGACATAGTGGCTTCCCAGGGTCCCTTGCTCAAGACAACATAGTGGCTTTTCAGGCTTCTTTCTTTAAGACAACATAGTAGCCTTGCAGGCTCCCTTTCTCAAGGTGATATATTGGCCTTCCAGGGGCTCTTCCTCAAGGCAATATAGTGGTCTTACAGGCTCCCTTCCTTACAGTGACATACTGGCCTCCCAGGGTCCCTTCCTCAAGGCAACATAGTGGCCTCCCATGGATCTTTCCTCAATGTAACATAATTCTAGGGTTGCTTCTTCAAGGCGGACATGGTGGACTCCCAGGATCCCTTTCTCAAGACAACATAGTGGCCTTCCAGGGTCCCTTCTTCATGGTAACATGGTGGCCTCCCAGCATCCCCCTTCCTTAGGGTAAGATAGTGGTCTTCTAGGGTCACTTCCTCAAGGTGACATAGTGGCCTCCCAGGGTCCCTTGCTCAAGACAACATAGTGGCTTTGCAGGCTTCTTTCCTTAAGACAACATAGTAGCCTTGCAGGCTCCCTTTCTCAAGGTGATATATTGGCCTTCCAGGGGCTCTTCCTCAAGGCAATATAGTGGTCTTACAGGCTCCCTTCCTTACAGTGACATAGTGGCCTCCCAGGGTCCCTTCCTCAAGGCAACATAGTGGCTTTGCAGGCTTCTTTCATTAAGGCAACATTGTGGCTTTGCAGGCTTTCTTCCTCAAGGTGATATATTTTCCTTCCAGGGTCCCTTCCGTCAAGGCAATATAGTGGTCTTGTAGGCTGTCTTCCTTATGGTGACATAGCGGTCTCCCAGGGTCCCTTCCTCAAGGTAACATTGTGGCTTTTTAAGCTCCCTTTCTCAAGGCAACATAATAGCCTCATATGTTCCCTTCCCCAAGGTGACATAGTGGCCTTGCAAGATCCCTTGAGACAACATAGTGCTCCCCCAGGGTCCCTTCCTCAAGAAAACATAATGCCCCCTTAAGGCCCTTTCCTCAAGGTGACATAGTGGCCTTGCAAGGTCCCTTGAGACAACATAGTGCCCCCCCCCCCCCAGGGTCCCTTCCTCAAGAAAACATAGTTCCCCCCAAGGTCCTTTCCTCAAGGTGACATAGTGGCCTTGCAAGGTCCCTTGAGACAACATAGTAACCCCCCCCCCCCCAGGGTCCCTTCCTCAAGAAAACATAGTGCCCCCCAAGGTCCTTTCCTCAAGGTGACATAGTGGCCTTGCAAGGTCCCTTGAGACAACATAGTGCCCCCCCCCCAGGGTCCCTTCCTCAAGAAAACATAGTGCCCACTAAGGTCCTTTCTTCAAGGTGACATAGTGGCCTCACAATGGCCCTTTCCTAAAGGTGACAAAGTGGTCTCCCAGGGTCACTTTCTCCCAGCAACATTGGAACACAGGCCACTATGTAATTTTGAGGAAGGGATCCTGCAAGGCACTGAAATATCAGTATTCTTGGACTTACATGACACTATTCTTCACATTAAAACACGTGATATGCATTTGTTTGGCGGTGTTGGTGACTTCCAATGTTTTTATCTGGTTTTGGCATGGCGCCATCCGCTGCCATCACTATGAGCACCCACAGTCAAGTGCTGTTAGGAGTGTAGCTTCAAACCTCGGACTTTGCTGTCCTTTCCACAAAAGTCAGGTCCTCCTTTCATTTCACCTCATCCGTTTTCATCGAAATCCCCTTCGGGCTTTCTGTTTATGGTAACAATATACCAGCAAAATGAGAAAGAAAATCATGAAAAAATCATGAGGAAGAAGCCGGGTCTGATGAATTCCTCACAGCGGAGCCGCGGCCTTTCCTGCGTTACCTCAGAAAATTGAACATCTATCACCGGCGGTCAGAAGGGGCTGTCAAGCACAGCTGTTCAGTCTTGGAGAAGGTGGCGAGCGGGGCCTGCATCCCGTGTTTTATAGGGCTCCTCATGTAGGTGAAGGAAAGGGCGATATTTCTACCTGGGAGAAGGTTGATGAGTTAGGAGATGAAGTACAAATCCTGAAACCGCTATCCTATATCTCTAGCACTCGCACGCAACCGTAACTGGCTCCGTGTTCGCTCCCGCCGGAGCGGCACGCCATTCTCTGGCCATCCGTGAATTATATTGATATAAACGCTGCCAGGGCTTCCGCCACATCCTGTAGCTCTATATTCAAAAATATTTCCGTATTAATATATACAGGAGGCTGCGGGGAAGTTTAATATGGCTGACTGAAATTTATCTTGGCTTTTGGCGCCTCTGCACCGGCGTAGGTTTGTCTGCAGTACATTAAACGGTTTTTAAGATGTAGAACGCTTTACATAAACGAAAAGGGGTTTCATAAAAACGGGTGAATCTGAGCCGTCTCCAAGGGCTTCCCATGTTCAGTACTCTGTTTTAGATGTGCGATTCGTTTTGTACGAATTTCCAAAAATTCGGACATTCGGAAGCATCCAAAATACAAATTTCTATTCTTACGAATTTTATACGAAATACGAAATTTCATTGACGAATTTTGTTTCGGGAGTGGGAGAGACGGCTCAGACTGGTACTGGGATGGTGGGAGCCCCTCATAATGAGCACAGCACAGGGATGGTGGGAGCCCCTCATAATGAGCACAGCAGGGGCACAGCCCCAGGAGGAAGTCATCACAGCACAGGGATGGTGGGAGCCCCTCATAACGAATGTTCGTAATTGATCCGAAAAGTTAACGAACCTAACGAACTTTCGTATTTCGTACGAATCCAAAATGAACTTCAGACACGAATTACGAAATACGAATTAACGGGCTACTACAAAACCCAGGAGGTCAGCACAGCACAGGAATGATGGGAGCCCCTCATAATGAGCACAGCACAGGGATGATGGGAGCCCCTCATAATGAGCACAGCACAGGGATGATGGGAGCCCCTCATAATGAGCACAGCACAGGGATGATGGGAGCCCCTCATAATGAGCACAGCACAGGGATGGTGGGAGCCCCTCATAATGAGCACAGCAGGGGTACAGCCCCAGGAGGAAGTCAGCACAGCACAGGGATGGTGGGAGCCCCTCATAATGAGCACAGCACAGGGATGGTGGGAGCCCCTCATAATGAGCACAGCACAGGGATGATGGGAGCCCCTCATAATGAGCACAGCACAGGGATGGTGGGAGCCCCTCATAATGAGCACAGCAGGGGTACAGCCCCAGGAGGAAGTCAGCACAGCACAGGGATGGTGGGAGCCCCTCATAATGAGCACAGCACAGGGACATACCTCCCAACAGGCATGGATTCTGCGGGACATTCCGCATTCCCACTGCTTTCCCGCATTCCCGCGAGATGTCCATTTTTCCCGCAAATGACCCAGCGCCCCCCCCCCCGCTCCCGATCAACAACTCTGTCCGGAAATTATTTAATTTAATTTTTTTCCGTCCCGCGGCACCCGCCCCACCCCCGCCCCGCTCCACAACTCAGGCTCTAAATGAAAATTCGGAGTGCTTTTTTCGTACCCCTGAAGAAGAGAAAAATGAGTAAATGTCCTGCAATGCAGTTTTTCAAAGTTGGGAGGTATGCAGGGATGGTGGGAGCCCCTCATAATGAGCACAGCACAGGGATGGTGGGAGCCCCTCATAATGAGCACAGCACAGGGATGATGGGAGCCCCTCATATTGAGCACAGCACAGGAATGGTGGGAGCCCCTCATAATGAGCACAGCACAGGGATGATGGGAGCCCCTCATAATGAGCACAGCACAGGGATGGTGGGAGCCCCTCATAATGAGCACAGCACAGGGATGGTGGGAGCCCCTCATAATGAGCACAGCACAGGGATGATGGGAGCCCCTCATAATGAGCACAGCACAGGGATGATGGGAGCCCCTCATAATGAGCACAGCACAGGGATGATGGGAGCCCCTCATAATGAGAACAGCACAGGGATGGTGGGAGCCCCTCATAATGAGCACAGGGATGGTGGGAGCCCCTCATAATGAGCACAGCACAGGGATGGTGGGAGCCCCTCATATTGAGCACAGCACAGGAATGGTGGGAGCCCCTCATAATGAGCACAGCACAGGGATGATGGGAGCCCCTCATAATGAGCACAGCACAGGGATGGTGGGAGCCCCTCATAATGAGCACAGCACAGGGATGGTGGGAGCCCCTCATAATGAGCACAGCACAGGGATGATGGGAGCCCCTCATAATGAGCACAGCACAGGGATGGTGGGAGCCCCTCATAATGAGCACAGGGATGGTGGGAGCCCCTCATAATGAGCACAGCAGGGGTACAGCCCCAGAAGGAAGTCAGCACAGCACAGGGATGATGGGAGCCCCTCATAATGAGCATAATGAGCCGACGACTGCCATATTGAGAAAGGTATTTTTTTGCTTTTTAAATTCATCATAACGAATGTTCGTAATTGTTACGAAAAGTTAATGAATCTAACAAATTCGTATTTCGTACGAAACGAATCCAAATTGAATTTCGGACACGAATTACGAAATACGGAAAAGGAAGGAAAGGAATCAAATTTATTGATGGCGCACATGTCTACTCTGTTTGCATTACTGCATCCTTGCCGGCCAGCTGCTGGGGTAGAAACAATAGGTTTTGTTCCCGTATGGGATCAGCTAAAATGCCAGCTTTTCATGCCTAAAGTGGACCTTCCAATGGCTTTAAGTGGAAGGGAAGAAAATTGCTCAATCCCCCCCAACAACACAGCGTTGATGGGGACAGGGCTGCTGTTAGAAATTACGTGGCCCCATACAGCCTACTTGACAGGGTCCCCCCCCCCCACCCCGGCCGTAAGTGACTGAGGGCCTAGATTTGTCAGTCTCTTTCTTTTCAGCCTCATTTGCAAAGATGAATGAATTGGAAGCGCTCTGAAGCTTCTTGCTCATTCACAAACGGAAGCATAGTAAACACAGTTCACTATGCTTCAGTGATGAATGGACACAGGAGTGATTGGTACTGATCACTCAATGTGTTCATTCGGGGCAGCACAGTGGTGTAGTGGTTAGCACTTTCACCTAGCAGCAAAAGGGTCACTGGTTTGAATCCCGACCAAAACACCATCTGCCTGGAGTTTGCATGTTCTCCCTGTGTCTGTGTGGGTTTCCTCCGGGTACTCCGGTTTCCTCCCACACTCCAAAAACATGCTGGTAGGTAAATTGGATCTTGTCCAAATTGGCCCGATATATATGTGTGTGTACGACTGTGTGTCTCAAGCATGTCAAGATCCTACAGGGTAAAATGACCGCACCATCCAAGCAGACACTGGCTGCAAAAAGTGCCTAGAGGCGATTCAGTTCGCATGTGTAGCGCTATACAAGTCACTCATTCAGGAAAGGAAGGGGCCAATGAATAATATATTTACTGGCCCTTTCCCCCGCTCTCTATCCTGAAGTATCCCCCTGTGTGCCCAGAAACCTGCAGGCAAGAGAGGAGTGAATCCGGCAAAGCTGCGGGGGAAAGGGACACACGGGGGGGGGGGGGGCTTGGATAGGGTGACCTAATTTTTAAACTACCATTCAGGGACACCCGCCTTCCCAAAAATCAGCTTGTGCTGTAACGAATCACAGCACAGTGATTGGACACAAGAGGCGGGATTTATGATTTCTCCAATCACAAGCAGGGGGCGGGATTGTGCTCCTCCAGGCATTCCCGGCCAGGACAAGTACTGTCAGTGAGTAAAGCGGTGATGTGACGGCCTTTTTTGGGGGCATCAGATTGGCCCGGGAAGTGGCTATGTCAGTTTCATTCCGAGACACTGTATTGTCCTGGAATGAAGGTGCCCGGGACAGACCTGCAAAATGCGGGACTGTCCCAGGCAATCCGGGACACGTGGTCACCCTAGGCCTGGACAGCAGATGGAAGGACACGCTAGAACCACTCCTCTGCAGTGCAGCCGGAGGGAGAAGCTGGCAGCGTTTCAGTGGAAGGCAGAAGAGGATTGGAGTCTGCAATAAGACAGTACTGCCGTCCCTCCTGCTCAGCAGGTGCCTGGGCCCCCCTTTTGAACTGATGGGACCCGGGCCTAGTATAGGAGGGATGGCTGTACTGCCTTCTCAGCGGCTCTGGATGGGGGAATCCATGCAGCAGCTCTTTTCTGCCAGCGGGGAGCCTTCCCTGCCAGCAGAACGCAATGTTCACTGCTGGTGGCTATAGCCACAGGCAATACGGTTGCCACCTCATCCCTTTAAACCCGAACACATATGAATTTCTCAGGTTCTGAGGCTAATTTAATGCAGATAAGGCACCAAGTGAGTTTAATTATCACCTTAATCAGCCACAGAACCTGTGTAATTATTATGTGTTTGGGTTTAAAGGGATGAGGTGGCAACCCTAACATGCAGTGATGACATGGAAACAAAAAACAGACAGACTGGTTGTACTGACGTTGATCGATGGATCAACTTCAGTACAACCAGCCTGACCGTAGATGCATCGAATCTCGGCCTGTCCCTGTTGAACCTGGGCAAGATTTGATCCATCTATGGCCGGCTTTACTGGTGTGTAGGGTTGCCACCTTTTCTTCAAGCCAAACCCGAACACTTTGGCAGGCTGGGACACCTTTGGGTGCCCCAAGGAGAATAGTAATGCGGTGCGCATAGCGTGCCGCAGCGAACCGTGGGCGAGCCAGATTGCTCTTGCTGACATCATCACCCTGCTCCCTAGTGATGCCGAACCTGCCCCCAGACAGCTGCCCACAGCTTCCGGACAGCAACAGATCTGTGTGTGACTGTCTTGGTTACTTGGGGAGCCGCAGCCTGGTCTGAATAATTTGTCCGGGTTTCCGTCCACCTGAAACCTGGACACATGACTCAAAACCCGGACTGTCCGGGTGAATCCCGGACAGGTGGCAACCCTACTGGTGTGCTTGAACAAATCCCCAGTGTGTCACCAATGCTGGGCCCAGAAGAGGGCTTTTCAGCAGAAGGGGGTGCAAAATGATCTGGTCCTACAACCTATGAAGCTGAAATAGTTCACAGCTCATAAAAGGGGGAAGAGGGGGAATTTTTTCCTTTTTGTCCTGGGGTGCTCAAGGACCTTCCCCCGACATTACACGCAACAATATACAGCAACAGTGTAATTGTTTAAAAAAAGCTCCACCTTCAGTCCAGTGACTTTGCCTAGTCTGAGATGATGTCATCAGTCTGCCGCAGGAAGGAGACTGAAGTCAGTAGAAAGAATCCCCCCATAGATAACTTTGATTATTGGTGTTAGTAGTTACTTATCTAAAGCCCCGTACACACGGTCTGACTTTTTTCCAAAAACCTAAAAATGAGCACGTTTTACAAAAAATCCTACCGTGTGTACGCTCCATGAGGACAAATTTTCGGTTTACATCGGACAAAAGTTCGCTCTGCAAACAGACAAACTTTTCGGCAACAAAAGTCCGATGGAGCAAAGTCCGACCGTGTGTACAGAAATCCATCGGACTTTTGTCCGAAGTACAAATACGCATGCCCAGAACCCATGTTAAAATCAACCAACAATAGCAGAAGTTGACCAAAGGGTAGCGGTAAAGAGCAGAAAAGAGCAGAAAAAATCACGTGATGTTGGGAAAGTTTTGGGAAAGTTTGCAGAAAAGTCCTGCCGTGTGTATGATATGGGTGTGCCCGGCCAACTCCCTTCGGACAAAAATCCACGGAAAAATTAGTTTGAAGTCCAACCGCGTGTATGAGGCTTTACAGGCAGAAATTGCTTCTTGCTCAAGGAACCCCTAGCAACTTCAAGAGGAACGCTAGAGTTCCATGGAATGCCTGGTTGGGAAAGACTGCTCTAGAGGGATCCCACAGGTATGGTATGAACATACCGTATATATTCGAGTATAAGCCGACCCGAATATAAGCCGAGGCACCTAATTTTACCACCAAAAAATGGGAAAACTTATTGACTCGAGTATAAGCCTAGGGTGTCCATCTCACTGAGCCTCACTTTGCCTCACTGTGCCCATGCTTCACTGTGCCCATGCCTCACTGTGTCCATGCCTCACTGTGTCCATGCCTCAATGTGTCCATGCCTCACTGTGTCCATGCCTCACTGTGCCCATGCCTCACTGTGTCCATGCCTCAATGCGCCCATGCCTCACTGCGTCCATGCCTCACTGTGTCCATGCCTCACTGTGTCCATGCCTCACTGTGCCCATGCCTCACTGTGTCCATGCCTCACTGTGCCCATGCCTCACTGTGTCCATGCCTCACTGTGTCCATGACTAGACTGACGTTTAACATGGGAGTCTATGGAAGGGGTGCCCCGGCTTTGAAAAATCGGTGCTCCCCGGCCGTAGGTCCCCCAGACAAAAAACTTCGCACACTTATAGAGAAGAAATGGAGCTACATGTGTGCAAAGTTTTGGATCCAGAGCACCGGCCGGTACCGGGTCACCAAAGTCACTGGAGAAATTACCATTTAACATGGGAGTCTATGGAAGGGGTGCCCGGCTTTGAAAAATCGGTGCTCCCCGGTCGTAGGTCCTCCGGACAACATACTTTGCAAACTTGTCGAGGAAGAGTGGGGCTACATGTGTGCCATGTTTGGGGTCCAGAGGACCTACGGCCGGCCGGTACCGGGTCCCCAAAATCCGGGAGATCAGGCGCAAAAAGGTGACTCGAGTATAAGCCGAGGGGGGCATTTTCAGCACAAAAAAATGTGCTGAAAAACTCGGCTTATACTCGAGTATATACGGTAGATATAATGGTCGAAGCTAGGACAATGTAACTATGTTAAAATATCCACACCTGGAATTCTTCTTTAAACAATTACATAAAATAAAGTTTGGACACAGAAGTTTTAGCAAGATGTTTTTCAAGGAAACCATCTGAACAGGTTGTGCTGAGACTTGTAGTTCTCCCCAAAGCCTTGGGAACAATCTTGGTTGCCCAGCTGGATACGTAAAGGACTGAATTCCTTAACGACGAGCTCCTTTATAACTGCGTCGCTCTCTCTCGCTAATCCCAAATCTAATCCCAAACAATTTGTGGCTGAACGTTATCCTGAAAACACAGGATGATTTGAGGTGCGTTGCCTCGCGGGATTAGGGAAGGGGGAATTAGTTTAATGCAACAAAGAGGATTTCTCCGCCTTGCCTGATGTAGCCGAAACGAAGAGGACAAAATGGGGGGACTTTTCTGCTGCGGCAGTTTGAAGGGGAGCTGATCAGGAAGGTAGAAATTTCTACTAAGAGGCATGTTGCCTATTTGACCGCTTGCCAACCAGCCGCCGTCATTACACTGCGGCAGGTTGGCACGGCTGCGAAAATCGCCGTAGGTGTGCGTCGGCCCCTTTAAAAGTTCTAGGGGGCGCGACGCTGGAGCTGATGCGCGTGGCCGGCGGCTGCGATGTCCGCCCCCGACCCGCGATCGCTCCTCAGAGAGCCAGAAAGGGGATCTGTCAATGTAAACAAACAAATCTCTGTTGTGACAGGGGGGTAGAGAGAGATCTGCTGTTCCTAGTGATCAGGAACAGCGATCTGTCTCCTCCTCCAGTCAGTCCCCTCCCCCCACATTTAGAAAAAATTCCCTAGGGAACACTTAACCCCTTGATCGCCCCCACCCCCCCCCCTAGTGTAAACCCCTTCCCTGCCAGTGACATTTAAACAGTAATCAGTGGCTTGTTTTAGCTCTGATCGTCGTATAAATGTCAATGGTCCCAAAAAAGTGTCAAAAGTGTCTGATCCTTCCGCCGCAATGTCGCAGTCCTGCTAAAAATCGCTGATCACCGCCATTACTAGTAAAAAAAAAAATAATAATAAAAATGCCATAAATCTATCCACTATCTTGTAGACGCCATAACTTTTGCGCAAACTAATCAATATACGCGTATTGTGATTTTTTTTTTACCAAAAATAAGTAGAAGAATACATATCGGCCTAAACTGATGAAGAAATTGTTATTATTTTATTTTTTGGATATTTATTATAGCAAAAAGTAAAAAATATTGTTTGTTTTTTTCAAAATTGTCGCTCTTTTTTTGTTTATAGCGCAAAAAAATTTAAACCGCAGAGATGATCAAATACCACCAAAAGAAAGCTCTATTTGTGGGGGGAAAAAATACTTAAATTTTTGTTTGGGACGGGTACAGCGTCGCACGACCGCACAATTGTCAGTTTGAGCGACGCAGTGCCGTATCGTATAAGAGGGAAAATCCTTCTGGTCCTTAAGTGGTTAAACAAACAAAAAAAAACGGCTCTGATTATAAATGAACCAGTTTAAAAATGTCTTGTAATAGTTTATGTAACTTTTTTTTTAGTTTCATATACGCAGCATAAAGACCAGGCCCCTTTTTGCGATTCTGCACTGCGTCGCTTTAACTGACAATTGCGCGGTCGTGCGACGTGGCTCCCAAACAAAATTGGCGTCCTTTTTTCCCACAAATAGAGCTTTCTTTTGGTGGTATTTGATCACCTCTGCGGTTTTTATTTTTTGCGCTATAAACAAAAATAGAGCGACAATTTTGAAAAAAATGCAATATTTTTTACTTTTTGCTATAATAAATATCCCCCCAAAAATATATAAAAAAACTTTTTTCCCTCAGTTTAGTCCGATACGTATTCTTCTACAGAGAGAAAAATGGAACATATGGACAGCCGCACTCCAAAAAAAACGTTGAGGTTGCCTTTATTGGGTAAAAAACATAGAGCACTACAGGTCACAGCAAATAGTGGGGTACAGTCGACGCGTTTCACACTACGGTCTAGTGCTGAGTGTTTGGGCTGCATTGGCCAATATTGCCTAATGGGATTCAAGCATGAAGACAGAGCAAAGTGTTTTGATTTGTATAAGGTCTGTCCATACCAACATCCTGTGTTAGTATGCTTTCAATAAAATGCTGCCAGCGTTGTTTGATCACTGTCCATTACGATACGCTGCAAGGCGGCACAGTGCGTAGAATTAACATAGAAGTTAAAAAGAAAAAAAAGAGATGGAAAAAAGTGAGTACTACAATGCTTTAAAGCAAAGCATTGCAGCACATGGCAGTGCACAATCATCCTGCGCGGCTGCGCAAATTCATTATGTGCATTATACAAATAAATTGCATTTCATGCCAACAAAAATAAAATAAAAACTTAAATTAGACCATTCAGTCTGTGATAAAAAAAAAAAAAATAGCAGCACATATATTTGAATACCCTATATCAAAATAAAATTCCGAGGGAGGTCCCTCAAGAAGATGTCTTGTGAGACGAAACACGTTAGAGCGGAGTTAAGTGGTGATGTCATCACGTTGGCTCAGGCGAGTGGCAGTGTTGTGAGCTGTCCATTACTTTTCCTGATTGTGAGTATATTTGTGCTTTTAATAAACATTGGCGTAAGAAAATACTACACTATGTGGTTTCCTCTATTCCTCTCTGCATTTGAGACCTTATACTGTGGCTTGTCATGAGTATTTCTGTACATTGAGGAGAGAGCCAACCATCTGACCTAGGACCAGCATAAGGAGGTTTGGTATGGTCTGCGTCCATTACCATTACAAGGGTGAGAGACAGTTATCCTGCCTGGGATCAGATAAGCCAATGGTCTCCAAACTGTGTCCCGGGGGCGGATGCGGCCCTTTGCCGGCCTATATCCGGCCATTTAGTCCGTAATTAACAAAAACAGCAGCACAGATATTTGCATACCCTATATCAAAATAACATTCTGAGGGAGGTCCCTCAAGTGGACGTCTTGTGAGACGAAACACATAGGGGACAGAGTTAAGTGGTGATGTCATCATGTTGGCTCAGACGAGCGGCAGTGTTGTTGGGAGCTGTCCATTACTTTTCCACAATGTGAAGTATATCTGTGCTTTTAATAAACATTGGAGTAAGAAAATACTACACTATGTGGTTTCCTCTATTCCTCTTTGTATTTGAGACCTTATACGGTGGCTTGTCATGAGTATTGTTGTATATTAAGGAGATCGACATCTATCCTGCCCAGGACCAGCATAAGGAGGTTTGGTATAGTACAGTCTGTGGCCATTACCATTACAAGTGAGAGAGACAGTTATCCTGCCTGGGATCAGATAAGCAGAAGGTCTCCAAACTGTAGCCTGGGGACCGGATGCGGCCCTTTGCCTGCCTATATCCGGACCTTGGGGCACTACTCCCAGTGGCACCAAGAAAGGGGCATAATTCCTCCCACTGATACCAATGAAGGGGCACAATTTATTTCACTAATGCTAATGATGGGGCACAATTCCTCCCACTGATACCAATGACGGGGCATTCCTATCACTTATTCTAATGTTGGGGCACTATTGCTGCCACTGATACGAACGATGGGGCACAATTCCTCCCACTGATACCAACGATGAGGCACTATTCCTCCCACTGATATCAATGATGGGGCACTATTCCTCCTACTAACACTAATGATAGGGCACTATTCCTCCCACTAATACCAATGATGGGGCACTATTCCTCCCACTGATATCAATGATGGGGTACTATTTCTCCCACTAACACCAATGATAGGGCACTATTCCTCCCACTGATACCAATGATGGGGCACTATTCCTCCCACTGATACCAATGATGGGGCTCTATTCTTCCCACTGATACCAATGATGGGGCACTATTCCTCTCATTGATACCAATGATGGGGCACAACTTTTCCTACTGATACAGATGATGGGGCACTATTCCTCCCACTAACACCAATGATGGGACACTATTCCTCCCTGATACCATTTATGGGTCACAATTCCTCCCACTGATACCAATGATGGGGCACTATTGCTTCCACTGACACCAATGATGGGGCACTATTCCGCCCACTGACACCAATGATGGGGCATTATTCTTTCCCCTAATACCAACGATAGGGCTCTATTCCTCCTACCAATACCAATGATAGGTCACTGTTTATTCCCATTGATGCCAGAGCATTTTCCACTCACACAGACAGTCCGGCCCCCCCAAAGTTTTAAAAACAGTAAACTGGCCCTTTGTTTAGAACAAGGGTCTCAAACTGGCGGCCCTCCAGCTGTTGCGAAACTACAAGTCCCATCATGCCTCTGCCTGTGGGATTCATGCTTGTAATTGTCAGCCTTGCAATGCCTCATGGGACTTGTAGTTTTGCAACAGCTGGAGGGCCGCCAGTTTGAGACCCCTGGTTTAGAACGTTTGGAGACCCATGAAGTCATTATGTTCATTGCCATGCAGTGTGGTGTGAACCAGCCTTAGGGCTCACCACGTTACTGGCCACACATCGAATGGCACCCCGATGCACCCAGCCGATGGATGTACAATGCAGTACAATGGACGTTTGTACGGTGCGCTGTCTGAAAACGGTGCATGCACCATTTTTTAGCAACACACTACACCACACGTCTGTCGGCAAGTGCATTGGGGGTGCCGTTTGGAATAAGGGTTCACGTATTACTGCGATGCCATCGTATGGATGGGGCCTTCACGGAGACTTTTCTCTACTTTTTTTCCCTCTGCATACAGTAATGGCGGACGTTGTCTTCTCTGCAGGCTCGTGCCACATTGTGGCGGGCGTAATGTAAAGGAAAGCCTGGTACAAGGGTTAATTCTCATTCCGCTCCCCGCGCAGCCCTTCAGTGTCATCCGTTATGGACGCCTGTGAATTTATGAGAGCGTCAAAGATCTAGGTCAATCTGAAATTCCTCTCTAGTCATTAAGAATCAACTGCAGGGGAAGACAGGATTATATTCCTTGGCATTTGCATTCGATATTAGCGGTTAATTTCTTTTATCACGCCCGGTGCTCCAAGGAGAGATGGAATCTGCAATCTTTCTCTTTTTTATTTTTTTTAATGTATATTTATTCCTGAAATGAATATTTCTTGATCCCTCGAAAAAAGTAGAATGAGGTGACCTGAAAAAAGACCTTCATTTAACCGGCTTCGTTTTTTATTTTTTTCGCCGGTTTAAGCACTTTTTCTGCACTTGAAGAAAGATTGACACTATTCAAGGCACCAATCTATCTCTTCTGAGCCCTAAATGAAAGGCGGGTGCCATTTCTGAATAGAATTCCGATCGTCTTTACTCCAAAAGGAGAAGATAAGAATTTTATGGTCTGAATGGAGATTTTGGGAACGCTAATCTCTTTTGCATAATGTGATCATTGAGAATGGGGATGAGCCAAATGGAAAGTTTTATAATATCCGTGAAATTTGTGGTCGAAATCTAGAGATTTCGTTGAAATTGACGTCATTTTGGCTAATTGCAATGTAGTCAATGGGGAAGGTGAAATTTAAATAGGAAATTGTGTAAATATTTACAGTACCGTATATAATCGAGTATAAGCCGACCCGAAAATAAGCCGAGGCACCTAATTTTACCACAAAAAAATGGGAAAACGTATTCACTCGAGTATAAGCCTAGGGTGAGAATGCAGCAGCTACTGCAAGCAGAAAAGAGGGTCAACAATGCCCATTTGCAGCTTCACTGTGCCCATTTGCAACCTCACTGTGCCCATTGTAGCCTTACTGTGCCCATTCTCACTGTGCCCATTGTAGCCTTACTGTGCCCATTCTCACTGTGCCCATTGTAGCCTTACTGTGCCCATTCTCACTGTGCCCATTGTAGCCTTACTGTGCCCATTCTCACTGTGCCCATTGTAGCCTTACTGTGCCCATTCTCACTGTGCCGATTGTAGCCTTACTGTGCCCATTGTAGCCTTACTGTGCCCATTGTAGCCTTACTGTGCCCATTCTCACTGTGCCCATTGCCGCCTCAGTGTACCTATATTCTTGACAGGCTGCGGGCATCCATTTTTCAAAAGTCGCGGCTTCCTCCTGGTCCCGTTCCGTTCCGTGATAGTCAGTGTACCTGTCGGGTCGCGGGCATCCATTTTTCAAAAGTCGTGGTTTCCTCCTGGTCCGTGATAGGCGTTTGACACTGTGTTCCGCTACCGCCTATCACGGAGATCCTCTCATCCTCGGACTCAGTTTCCCAGCAGACACTGTGTTCAGTGTTCCACCAATCACGAACCTTCTCTCATCCTCGGACAAGAGGACGTCCATGATAGGCGGAACACTGAACACAGTGTCTGCTGGGAAACTGAGTCCGAGGATGAGAGGACCTCCGTGATAGGCGGTAGCGGAACACAGTGTCAAACGCCTATCACGGACCAGGAAGAAGCCGCGACTTTTGAAAAAATGGACGCCCGCGACCCGACAGGTACACTGACTCGAGTATAAGCCGAGGGGGGCTATTTTCAGCCCTAAAAAAAGGGCTGAAAAACTCGGCTTATACTCGAGTATATATGGTAATTTTCTTGCCCACTTGCTGACCAGACCACAGTATTTTGTGCTAGAAAATTACTTAGAACCCCCAAACATTATATATATATATATATATATATATATATATATATATTTAGCAGAGATCCTAGAAAATTAAATGGCGGTTGTTTAAATTTTTTTATGTCACACGTTTTTTGTGCAGCGGTTTTTCAAACGCAATTTTTGGGGAATTTATTTTACTTTAACCACTTCCATACAGGGCAATTATACACCTTCCTGTCCAGACCAATTTTCAGCTTTCAGCGCTGTTGCACTTTGAATGACAATTAAGCGGTTGTGCTACACTGTACCCAAACTAAATTTTTATAATTTTTTCCCCACAAATAGAGCTTTCTTTTGGTGGTATTTGATCACCTCTGGGATTTTTATTTTCTGCAAATTAAAATAAAAAAAGACCGAAAATTTGGAAAAAAAAAGGTTTTTTTTTTGTTTCAGTTACAAAACCTTGTAAATAAGTAAGTTTTCTCCTTCGCTGATGGGCACTGATGGGGCTGCACTGATGGGCACTGATAAGGTGGCACTGATGGGCACAAATGAGGTGGCACCATTGAGGTGGCACCGATGAGGTGGCACTGATGGGCACTGATGATGGGCACTAATGAGCAGTGATAGGTGGCACTGATATGCAGCACGGATGGGCACTGATAGACAGCACAGATGGGCACAGATAGGCAGCATGGATGGGCACGGATAGGCGGCATGGATAGGCGACACAGATGGGCACTGATAGACGGCATGGATGGGTACTGAAAGGTGGCACGGATGGGCATGGATGGGCACTGATAGGTGGCACGGATGGGCATGGATGGGCACTGATAGGTGGCACTGATGTACTGTAATATGTTGTACTAATGGATGCCAATCAGTGCCAAACAATAATGCCTGCCAATCAGTGGTGCCCATTGTGGGCACTGATTGGCATCCATTGTGGGCACTGATTGGCATCCATTAGGCATCCATTAGGCATTTCTGATTGGCATCCCTGGTGGTCTGGTGGCATCCCTGGTGGTCCAGTGTGGGCATCCTCGGGGGGGGGGCTGCGCTGATAATCAATCAGCACAAACCCCCCCTGTCAGAGGAGCAGCCGATCGGCTCTCCTCTACTCGCGTCTGACAGACGCGAGTGAGGAAAAGCCGATCACCGGCTTTTCCTGTTTACATCGTGATCAGCCGTGATTGGACACGGCTGATCACGTGGTAAAGAGTCTCCGTCGGAGACTCTTTACCTAGATTGGTGTTGTGGGGTGTCAAACTGACACCCCGCAACAACGATCACCGCGATGGGAGCGCAGCGGCTCGAAGACGTCATATGACGTCCAGTCAGGATATTGGAACCACTTTGCCGCCGTCTTTTTGCTATAGGGCGGGCGGCAAGTGGTTAATAAACTAAAAAATAAAAAATAAACAATACATACAATATATATACCGCTTTTTGTTTGTAAAATATGAAAGATGATGTTATGCCGAGTAAATAGATACATAACATGTCACGCTTTAAAATTGTCCGCGCTTGTAGAATGGCGTCAAACTGAGGTATTTAAAAATCTCCATAGGAGACGCTTTAAAAATTTCTACATGTTTCCAGTTTAGAGTTACAGAGGAGTGCTAGAATTATTGTGCTTGGCTGCTCAGACGTTTGTGGCAATATCTCACATGTGTGGTGCAAACACCATTTACATATGTGGATGTGACCTAGGGATGCGTTTACCACTTCTATTTTATAAAAATGTTTACATTTTTACACTGTCCCTTAAAAAAAAAAAAAAATGTTTTTATCACTGTTAAGGCCCGTACACACGATCGGACTTTTTGATAATTGTCCGACGGACCTGTTTTAGCGGACAATCCGACCCATGTGTACGCTCCATCGGACAAATGTTTTGTGTTTTTCATCGGACAAATGTTCGCTGTGAAAACAGACAAACTTTCCGGCAACAAATGTCCGAGGGAGCAAAATCCGATCATGTGTACACAAGTCCACCGGACTAAAGTCCAAAGTACAAACACGCATGCTCAGAACCAATGCTAAAGATCAAACAATAGCAGAAGTTGCCCAAAACGGTGGCGGTAAAGAGCAGAAAAAACACGTGATTTGGTGAAAGTTGTCTGAAAAAGTCCTGCCGTGTGTATGCAGAACAAGTTCACGGACAACGCCCTTTGGACCAAAATCCACGGAAAAGTCTGATGGAAATCCGATCGTGTGTACGAGGCTTTATAGCTATCGCAAGGAATGTAAACATCCCTTACGATAACAATACAGCATGACAGGGCCTCTTGATGGAGAGATCTGGGATCTAAAAGACCCCAAATCTCTCCTCTACCCTTAAAAGCAAAAGATCCCCCCCCCCCCAAAAAAAAAAAAAAAATTGATCTTTGGCTTTAAAAAATAAATGGTCTTGTTTTACAGGGACTGGAACCGGAAGTGATGTTATGACGTCCCTCCAGTCCTCCTAGGCCATAGAGATGAGCGGAGGCCATCTTGCCTTCACTCATCTTTGTGCCCAGCTGCTGCCAGTGCCGGATCGGATCCCAGAGCTACCTATCGCCCAGATAAGCCTGGGAACTACCGTAAAGAGGCGAGAGGGGGCGACCCCTCCCGGCGCCTCTTAACCACTTAAGCCCCGGACCATTATGCAGCTAAATAACCGGGCCACTTTTTGCGATTCGGCACTGCGTCGCTTTAACTGACAATTGCGCGGTCGTGCGACGTGACTCCCAAACAAATTTGGCGTCCTTTTTTTCCCACAAATAGAGCTTTCTTTTGGTGGTATTTGATCACCTCTGCGGTTTTTATTTTTTGCGATATAAACAAAAATAGAGCGACAAGTTTGAAAAAAAATACATATTTTTTACTTTTTGCTATAATAAATATCCCCAAAAATATATAAAAAAACATTTTTTTTCCTCAGTTTAGTCCGATACGTATTCTTCTACATATTTTTGGTAAAAAAAATCGCAAGAGTTGTAGCTTCTACAAAATAGGGGACTGTTTTATGGCATTTTTATTAATATTTTTTTTTTTTTACTAGTAATGGCGGCGATCAGCGTTTTTTATCGTGACTGTGACATTATGGTGGACACATCGGACACTTTTGACACCATTTTGGGGCCATTGTCATTTTTACAGCGATCAGTGCTATAAAAATGCACTGATTACTGTGAAAATGACACTGGCAGTGAAGGGGTTAACCTCTAGGTGGCGCTGTAGGGGTTAAGTGTACCCTAAGAAGTGTTTCTTACTGTAGGGGGGCGTGGCTACATGTTACATGTCACTGATCGTCTGTTCCGATGACAGGGAACAGACGATCACTGACATGCCACGGAGAAGAACGGGGAAAGGTTTGTTTACACTCACCTCTCCCCGTTCTTCAGCTCTGTGACCCGATCGCCGCCGGTGTCCCGGGTGCGGTCATGGAGCTCAGGACCAGGGCTGGACTCTTAAAGGACAACGTACCTGTACGTTGATGTGCCCAGCCGTGCCATTCTGCCGACGTATATTGGCATGAGGCCGTCCTTAAGTGGTTAAAGTGATCCAGCGGTGAATGCGCCGCTTGGACCGCTTTTATTTGAAAGACTGGTGCCTGAGGGAAGAAATGATACCGGGGTTATGGCATCTAGCTGCAGCCATAACTCTGGTATTTAACGTCAAAGTCATGATGTCCACTCAATGTATGAATAAACTCTTGCTTAATGTGTTTTACTTACACTCTTCCACCTCCAGTGCTCCACCAACCCCCATTGTGCTCTTGCCCAGTATATATCTGACCTCATACAACGTAAGGTCAATAGCAGCATAAGTTCCCTCTAAATCAGGGGTAGGCAACCTTGGGCCCTCCAGCTGTTGCAGAACTTAAAGTCCCATCATGCCTCTGGGAGCTGCCAGTCTTGCAATGCCTCATGGGAAATGTAGTTCCACAAAAGCTGGAGGGCCCCAGGTTGCCTACCCCTGTTCTAAATAGACTCCTCACTCCTCGGCTAACTTTGCTACATTTTCTCCAAGTCACAGCATCTAAAAAAAAAAAAAACACACTCATGGTTCTTTGGTGTTCAGCTTCAGCTCGCTATATCAAATACAGCCCTTCCGGGTTTTCACTGTGTGTGATGACGTCATCCACTAGCCCCCACCTCTATGCGTTTCGTCACTGGGACACGTGACTTCCTCAGGGGGATACCAGGTGAGCGGTCAAGAGTTTATTCATACATTGAGTGGAGGGTTTAAAGTGGTTGTAAACCCACTAATCGTTTTTTTTTTTTTTTAGCCAACCTGCAAGAGAAAGGCATAATGAGCTAGTATGACTAGCATACTAGCTCATTATGTACCACTTACCTTAGATCGGGGCCCCCGAAGCTAGGCAAAAATCACTGTCCTATATTTTTAATGATAAAAGGTGGAGCTTTTCTAAAAAAAGATACCCTCGCTATCTATTTTGAGAAGCCAGGAATGAACTTGCGCAGGCTTGTTAAGTTGCTGCCCAATTGAATGGATGGCACTGTGAATTCTGGTGGCAAAATAACGACACCCGCGAATGTTACCAACCCAAAATGTCAATTTTGGAAGGACATAGGCTAGAAAGGGTTAAAAAAAAAAAAGAAACGGCTTTACGAAATCGCAATCTCGCAGCCTGAAATCGGGTCACCTCGTCGGAAAATTGGCTGCGGGTGCAATGTGGGGGTCATCATACACCTGGAGCTGCAGATAAGGAGATCGACCGGGGGGGGGACCGGCGCACTAAGTGGTGCTTTCAGGCGCCGATAGACTAAGGAGGGGGAGATGGCACGTAATCAATGTGTGAAGAATAGCTAATTCTCGCTAATGCCTGCTAATGTTCTCATAATGGTCTTTCGACACATTGCAGCTAATTACCGTCGTGGCAATTTGGCATCCATCCGGCAGAGATGTCGGCCGGTGCCTTTTGTAAAGAGGAGACGCCATTGTCTTTGGAGTCTCCCCGGTGGCACCGGTGTCGCAGCTTCCACTCTGAGGTCCAATTCCGTGCATCCGCCGTGCTTAAAAAAAATAAAGATTTCCGCACCCTTGTTGGCACAGCTCAGAGACCGCCGACATTGCCTCGCTCGCCCACGCTTGCCATTTGCAGTAAGTGGATTCCCAGGCGGGGGGCACTACGACTACTTGTGCCACCTAACGCACAAAAGGGGCTCAGATTATAATGTCTAACTACCGGCTCCTTTCTTCTTTTTTTTTTTCTTTCCTTATTTTGTTGCGCGCTGCGCCGCTGTGTTAACGAGATCTTAATTTAGGCTTTTATCGCATCACCATCCTCGAGGAGCCCGCGGCGTACGCGGCTTTCAGGTGCAGTAATGTAAAAAAACATGGCGCGTGGCTTTGTGAGTGGAGAGATTTTGGGATGCACAATTACCGAAGAAGAAGAAGAAGAAGAAGGGACTACTGTGATAATACGTTTCCAGCATCCGTAATGGATTGCGACGGAAAGGGTGAGCTCCGCCCAGGACTGAAATTTCAGTTCTACACCATGCTGGTGAGTTGAATCCACTTTTAGGGATGCTAGAGGCAACCTATTCCTCGCCGAGTCTTTTCGGTTTGTTTTGGCACCGATTAAAGCAAATAATGATGTCAGGCTCCTTTTATGGATGACGCGTCCACCATGTAGAATCAACCCAGAGATAGGCAGTCCAGCTGTGAGAGAGTGACATCTTCATACAGCCTTGGGGGAAGCACAAGGGAATGCAAAGAAGCAATGCCAGGACAAGGTCATCTACTGCCCAGGGTAAAGATGCCAAGCGGCACCCCCCCTCCAAATATATGAGCAAAATCCCCCCCCCCCCCCAAAAAAAAAAAAAAAGTTTGAGCACTAATCTTCACACTTACCCCGTTAGCATAAATTCCCCTTGCAAGCCAAAATTCTCGCCAAACAAAAATCCTCCCCCCTTCCAATACAAATCCCCCCTCCCAGCTCAAATCCTCACCATCCCCAAATCCCCCCCTCCTAGCACAAATCCTCTACCCCTCAAATTTCCTCTCTGAGCATAAATCCTCTCTCCCCCCCTACAAATCCCCCTTTTCCAACACAAATACACTCCCCCAAATCCCCTCTCCTATCACTAACCCCCCCCCAATTCATCCCCAGCACAAATCCTCTACCCCTCAAATTTACCCTCTGAGAATAAATCCTCTCCCCCTACAAATCCCCCTCTTCCAACACAAATACACCCCCCCCCAAATCCCCTCTCCTGTCACTAACCCCCCCCCCCCCAATTCATCCCCAGCACAAATCCTCTACCCCTCAAATTTACCCTCTGAGAATAAATCCTCTCCCCCCTACAAATCCCCCTCTTCCAACACAAATACACCCCCCAAATCCCCTCTCCTGTCACTAATCCCCCCCCCAATTCATCCCCAGCAAAAATCCTCTACCCCTCAAATTCCCCCTCTGAGCATAAATCCTCTCCCCCCCCTACAAATCCCCCTCTTCCAACACAAATACACCCCCCCAAATCCCCTCTCCTGTCACTTATCCCCCCAATTGATCCCCAGCACAAATCCTCTACCCCTTAAATTTCCCCTTTGACCATAAATCCTCTCCCCCTACAAATTCCCCTCTTCCAACACAAATACACTCCCACCCCCCCCAAATCCCCTCTCCTATCACTAACCCCCCCCCAATTCATCTCCAGCACAAATCCTCTACCCCTCAAATTTCCCCTCTGAGCATAAATCCTCTCCCCCCCTACAAATCCCCCTGTTCCAACACAAATACACTGCCCCCCAATCCCCCAATCCCCTCTCCTATCACTAATCCCCCCCCAATTCATCCCCAGCACAAATCTCCCTAATCCTCCATAGTAGCACAAGTTTCCCCCCAAATCCCCCCTCCTTAAACAAATCCACCCTCCGAACACATATCCTCTAATTTAAACCCTCAAATTTCCCCTCTGAGCATAACCCCCCCCCCCCCCTACAAACCGACCCTCCCCAAATCCTCTCTCCTAGAACTAATCCTCCCTCAAACTCCCCCCCCCAGCTTAAATACTCAAATTATTCCTATTAGCACAAATCCCCCCCTCTGAATCCTCCTCTCCCAGCACAAATACACTCTCCCCCACTCCTATCACTAATCCCCCCCCCCAATTTATCCCCAGCACAAATCTCCCTAATCATCCAAAGTAGCACAAGTCCCCCCCAAATCCCCCTTACTAAAACAAATCCACCCTCCGAACACATATCCTCTAAACCAGGGATATGCAAGTAGCGGACCTCCATTTGTTGCAGAACTACAAGTCCCATGAGGCATAGCGAGACTCTGACAGCCACAAGCATGACACCCAGAGGCAGAGGCATGATGGGACTTGTAGTTTTGCAACAGCTGGAGGTCCGCTAATTGCATATCCCTGCTCTAAACCCTCAAATTTCCCCTCTGAGCATAACCCTCCCCCCCTACAACCCCCCCCCAAATCCTCTCTCCTAGAACTAATCTTCCCTCAAACCCCCCCCCCCAACACAAATACTCAAATTACTCCTATTAGCACAAATCACCCCCTCTGAATCCTCCTCTCCCAGCACAAATAAACTCTCCCCCAAATCCCCTCTCTTATCACTAATCCCCCCCCCAATTCTTCCCCAGCACAAATCCCCTTAATCATCCATAGTAGCACGAGTCCCCACCCCCCCCCCCAAATTTCCCTTCCTAACACAAATCCTCCTGGCTCAAACCCTCAAATTTCCCCTTTTGAGCACAAATCCTTTCCCCATAACAAATCCCCCTCTCCCAGCACATATCCCCCCCAAATCCTCCACCCTAGCACTAATCCTCCCCAAACCCCCCAGCACAAAATCCCCCAATTATTCATATTAGCACAAATCCTCCCCCCTGAAATACCCCTTCTTAACACAAATCCACCCTCCTAGTACGAATTCCCCCTCCTAGCACAAATCATCTACCCCTCAAATTTCCCTCTGACCATAAATCCATCCCCCTCTACAAATCTCCCTCTCCCAGCACAAATACCCCCCCCAAATCCCCTCTCCAATCACTAATTCCCCTCCCCAATTCTTCCCTAACACAAATCCCCCTAATCATCCCTACTAGCACAAGAACCCCCCCCACACACACAAATCCACCCTCCTAGAACAAACCCTCGACCCCTCAAATTTGCCTTCTGAGCACAAATCCTTTCCCCCATAACAAATCCCTCTCTCCCACCACAAATATATATAAGGGGTCCATATAGTGAACTTGGTGTTGAGTTGTTCACTTTACGGTCATCACAGAGGACAAGGGGGCACTCTTTACATCTAGAGGAAAAGAGATTTCATCTCCAAATACGGAAAGGTTTCTTTACAGTAATGCCCTGTACACACGAACGTTTTTAATGACGAGAAAAATGCAATTTTTTAAAATGGTCATTAAAAACGATCGTGTGTGGGCTTCAGAGCATTTTTCACGACGTGAAAAACGGCCATGAAAAAATTATGTAGCGGGGGTTTAAATTAAGGGGGATACACCTGGGTGGTAGTATGACCCAGGTGTGTATAAATCACAAGAGTGGAGGACTTGGTGGTGTACTATTCTCCTTGGCCTGTGGGTGGCGGTGTTCCCACGGGTCCGGGTAGAATCACTGCTGCAGTGCTGTCCTTTTTGTCCCGTTCCGGCGGTGGTACAGCGGGGGCGGAGAACCTGCTGTGGCGTCACGGGAGGGGGATAAAGGGGAGAGAGGCCCTCGCCACGAGGTCTTGTCGAGCGCGCGCCCAGGCACCTTAGGCCTGGGTGCGGGCGGTCCGGAGTTCCAGCCCAGGCGCCCTAGGCCTGGTCGGAGAGGAGTTGGCGTCCATCCCAGGCACCTTAAGCCTGGGGTGAGGTACTACACGTTGTTTTTTTTACATCGTCGTTTTTCTCGTCATGAAAAACGGTAGTGTGTATGCTTTAACGACGTGAAAAAAAAAACGTGCATGCTCAGAATCAAGTATGAGACGGGAGCCCTCGTTCTGGTAAAACTAGCGTTCGTAATGGAGATATCACATTCGTCACGCTGTAACGGACTGAAAAGCACGAGGCTGAAAAGCGCGAATCGTCTCTCAACAAACTTTACTAACACGAAGGGTGGCGCCATCCGAATGGAACTTCCCCTTTATAGTGCCGTCGTACGTGTTGTACGTCACCGCGCTTTACTCGGGCGTTTTTTCCAACGATAGTGTGTAGGCAAGGTAGGCTTGAGAAGAATCACGTCGAGAAAAATGCCGTTTTTTTCGATGACATTAAAAAAACGATCATGTGTACGCGGCATCAGAGCTGTGAAAATGTGGAATAGACTCCCTGCAGAGGTGGTTCTGGCCAGCTCAGTAGATTGCTTTAAGAAATTCCTGGATTCTTTCCTAAATGTACATAATATAACTGGGTTCTGATATTTATAGGGAAAGTTGATCCGGGGAAAATCCGATTGCCTCTCGGGGGATCAGGAAGGAATTTTTTCCCCTGCTGGAGCAAATTGGATCATGCTCTGCTGGGGTTTTTTCGCCTTCCTCTGGATCAACTGTGGGTATAGAATTAGGTATATGGGATTGTACGATATATTTTTTTACTTATTTTTAATTTGATGGTTGAACTGGATGGACTTGTGTCTTTTTTTAACCTGACTAACTATGTAACTATGTGATCTGCAAAATATAAGCAGATTAAACTTCAGCTTCAAAGTTCCTGTGATGTATTCCTGTGGTGATTGTCTAAGCATCCTTTCTACTCCTCTACATTCCCTATGATCTCCGCATGCTTCCATCGCTTCTCCTGTTTGGAACAGTTTTCCCCTCCAGCCCAGCCTCTGCTTTCTCATTCTTCACGCTGTACATTCTCCTTCTAAGGAGACGATCAGAGAGTAGACCTCAGTGTGTAATGTACTTGAACAACCAGCATCTCGTTGCAGGAAGCCATTGTAATGGTGGCGGTGCCGGGGCTAGGTCAAGGCACAGCCGACACGCAACAATAGAGATGTAGGCTGGAGCACTCTTTTTTGGTGCTGAGATATTTGAACAGTTAGATCTCGGAGTGAGAATGGGGACTTTAGGGGTTGAAACGCTATTAAATTCTCGGTTTTGTGTCCGGTGACCCTGTCTTTTAAGTATCTGAACTTCAGTGAAGGCATCTTAGCACCTCATGTACGCATCAATTCAACATGGCGTATCGTTTTTTATACAGATGTACATCCAGGGCCGCCATCAGGGGGGTACAGGCAGTACACCTGTAAGGGGCGCCAGAGGTCCCCAGGGGCCGGATGTCAACCCCCCTTTCTTTTTTTTTGTAAGGGGCCCAGAGGTCCCCAGGGCCCCAGATGGTAACCCCTCTTTTTTATGTATTTTTTATAAAAAAATAAAAAATAATAATAACAATAATAATAAAAAATAAAATTATTTTTTTATTTTAAGGGGCCCAGAGGTCTCCAGAGGCCCGGAGGTTCCCCGGGGCCCCGAATGGTAACCCCCCTTTTTTATGTATTTTTTATAAAAAAAATAAAAATAATAATAATAACAATTTTTTTTATTTTTTTTTATTTTAAGGGGCCCAGAGGTCCCCAGAGGCCCGGAGGTTCCCCGGGGCCCCTAATGGTAACCCCCTTTTTTTATGTATTTTTTATATAAAAAAAAAATTATAATAACAATTTTTTTTATTTTTTTATTTTAAGGGGCCCAGAGGTCCCCCAGGGCCCCGAATGGTAACCCCCCTTTTTTATGTATTTTTTTATAAAAAAAAAAAAAATAATAATAATAACAATTTTTTTTTTTTTTTTTAAGGGGCCCAGAGGTCCCCCAGGGCCCCGAATGGTAACCCCCCTTTTTCATGTATTTTTTACAAAAAAAAAAAAATAAGAAAATATTGTATTTTTTTTAACTACCTTGCGCCCGCCGTACGACTATGTACGGCCGCAAGTTGGCTCTTAAATGCCTGGAGGCCGTCTTTTTATGGCCTCCGCTCCTCTGGCCACTGGGGGGCGCGCGAGCGAAGCCGGCGGCGCGCGCACGTGCCCGGCGCGTTACTGTAATGCCGATGCGCGTGCCTAGCGGCCGCGATGTCCGCCAGGTACCCGCGATCGGCCGGTACACAGACAAGGACGTGGATCTCTGTGTGTAAACATAGGGACATAGGGACACAGATCGGTCACCTCCCTCAGTCAGTCCCCTCCCCCCACAGTAGTAATCACTCCCATGGCATACATTTAACCCCTTCCTTGCCCCCTAGTGTTAACCCCTTCCCTGCCAGTCACATTTATACAATAATCAGTGCATATTTATAGCACTGTTCACTGTATAAATGTGAATGGTCCCAAAATAGTGTCAAAAGTGTCCGATGTGTCCGCCATAATGTCGCAGTCATGGAAAAAAATCACTGATCGCCGCCTTTACTAGTAAAAAAATTTATAAAAATGCCATAAAACTACCCCCTATTTTGTAAACGCTATAACTTTTGCGCAAACCAATCAATGAACGCTGATTGTGATTTTTTTTTACCAAAAATATGTAGAAGAATACGTATCGGCCTAAACTGAGGAAAACATTTTTATTTTATTTTTTTAAATTGGGATATTTATTATAGCAAAAATCAAAAAATATTGAGTTTTTTTCAAAGTTGTCGCTCTTTCTTTGTTTATAGCAACCACAGAGGTGATCAAATACCACCAAAAGAAAGCTCTATTTGTGGGAAAAAAAGGACGTCAATTTTGTTTGGGAGCCACGTCACACGACCGTGCAATTGTCATTCAAAGCGTGACAGTGCCTAAAGCTGAAATTTCGCCTGGGCAGGAAGGGGGTATATGTGCCCAGTAAGCAAGTGGTTAATTTATTTTTTGTAAGGGGCCCAGAGTTCCCCAGAGGCCCCGGATGGTAACCCCCCTTTTTTATGTATTTTTATAAAAAATAAAAATAAAAATAAAAAAAATATATTTATTTTTTGTAAGGGGCCCAGAGGTCCCCAGAGGCTCGGAGGTCCCCAGGGCCCCGGATGGCAACCCCCGCTTTTTTTTAATATAAAAATATTTTTTGTTTATTATTTTTTTTATTTTTTTATTTTTTGTAAGGGGTCCAGAGGTCCCCAGAGGCCCGGAGGTCCCTGGGGCCCCAGATGGTAACCCCCCTTTTTTATGTATTTTTTATTAAAAAAAAATTATTATTTTTTTTCATTTTTTTTTTTGTAAGGGGCCCAGAGGTCCCCAGGCAACCCCCCCCCCTTTTTTTTTTTTTTATAAAAATATATATATATTTTTTTATAAACTATTATTTATTTTTTTGTAAGTTTTATTTTTTTGTTCGTCAGCACCCAAAGCCCCCCGACCTCAACAATTTGTGGCGGCAGCACCCCCCCACTTCTCAATTTGCGGCTGCATTTAGCTTTATTTTTGAAACTACATAAACACCAATCCTGAAGAACATTATTATTTGCTCAACTGTGCCATAGTAAAAGATGGTATAATGAGAGAGGTTTACTCTATAATACATACACACAGGGCATTTTTTCAGAAGGAACGTGGGGGAACGCAGTTTTGACACCTCCAGAACTGAATTGCAAGGGGTGCTGGGGTGTGCTGGAGGGTCTAAAGCCCCGTACACACGGTCGGACTTTTGCCTAACAAACTTCATTTTAAGCAAGTTGGACCAACAATCCGACCGTGTGTACGCTCCATCGGACAAACTTTTTTTCGTTTGGTTTTGTTTTCATCGGACAAAAGTTGGGTCTGCAAACGGACAAACTTTTTCCCAACAAAAGTCCGATGGAGCAAAGTCCGACCGTGTGTACAGAAAACCATCGGACTTTTGTCCGATGGACAAAACAACTAATGTTAAAATCAACCAAAAATACCAGAAGTTGACCAAAGGGTGGCGGTAAAGAGCAGAAAAGAGCAGAAAAACCACGTGATGTTGCAAAAAGTTTTGGGAAAGTTTGCAGAAAAGTCCTGTGGTGTGTATGCTATGGGTGTTCCGAACTCCCTTCGGACAAAAATCCACGGAAAAGTCCGATGGAAGTCCGACCGTGTGTACGAGGCTTAATGATGATGGCTGCTGGGGAATCTATTGTTGCTGGAGGGGATCTATTTTTGTAGAGGAAGGAGATCTATTGTTGCTGGGAGTGGGTCTTATGTTGCTGGGGGGTCAATTGTTGCTGGGAGGGGGTCTTTGTTGCTGGCTGCTGTAGGGTCTATTGATGCTGGCTGCTCGGGAATCTATTGTTGCTGAATTGGATCTATTTTTGCAGGGGGGAGTATATTGTTGCTGGGAGGTCTATTGTTGCTGAGGTTGGTCTTATGTTACAGGGGGTCAATCATTGCTGGAAGGGATCTACTGTTAAGGAAGGGGTCTGATGTATCTGGCTGCTGAAGGGTCTATTGATGCTGGCTGTTGGGAACCCATTGTTGCTGTGGTGGATCTATTGTCACTGGGGTGTCTATTGTTGTTAGATCTATTTTACTGCCTTTCTTGTTATCATTAACAAATTCCATACAAAATAATTAGCACCACAAAATGATACTTGGTTCTGTATTCTCTATAAGGGGTGGTACTGGGAGTCCGTTGATCTCCACTGAGCCGGCGGATGACAGGTCTCCCTCTGCTCACTGAGCGGGGAGGGGCTTGTCGAGCGCCGCTGTCTCCTATTGAGAGATCGGACGATCTCACCCGATCCGATCCGCTATGGACGGATGGGGACGTATCGCCATCCGTTTGATTTTAGCAGGTTGGATCGGGTCGGATGTCAGTGGACATGTCTCCGCTGACATCCGACGCTCCATAGAGATGTATGGAGCGGCTGTTCAGGTCCGCCGACAAAACTGACAGGCGGACCTGAACGGTCCGACCGCGTGAAAGGGGCCTTATGCCCCGTACACACAATCAGACCTTTTCCCGACCAAACTCCCATCAGAATTCCGACGGAATTCCATCGGAAAAAAATAGAACAGGTTCTATTTGAAAATTCCGATGGAATTAGTCGGAATTTCTCCGATGGGGCCCCCACATGGTCGGAACGGACTCCGTCTGACTTTTTTCATCGGGAATTCCTATCATGTGTACGCGGCATAAGTCTCCTTGGAGGTCACTCACGGAAAACCATAATCCTTTCGTGCTTTTGTAGGTCATAGCAAGGCACGTGGCTTCTTTTCTCCTTAAATAGGAGATGTTTAAAATACTATATACTGTATATATCTTGTCAGTGAAAGAGAAATGATGATCAGAAAGGATGTCACCTCTTCCTTTCTGATGGTCGTGAGAAAGAGTAGAGAAATATTGATCCTTTCTGGAAAGAGTAACCTCGACCCCACCACAGCGGTCATGGAAAATAGTCACTTCTATCTTTGAGGTCATGGTGACTCATAAGCCATCGTCTTAGAGATAAAGCATAAGATTAAAGTAGATGTCAACTCTAACTGAATGGCATTTTGTTTGCTAAACCACAATGAAGGGGTCCTGCGAAACTCTGAAACGTTGCTTCTGTAATTATGATATGATTGCTGAATAACGCTTTGGGACCACTTTGGAGATCCTGGTGTTGGTGACATTTCTCATGTCAATTTGGTGGACAGGAACAGAGAGAGTTGTCACCCCATAACAGAAAAAGGGCAGATTTTGCATCTACTTCAAAGTCTTCCTATTGCTGAAAAGCAAACATCATAGAGTTGGATTATCCCATCTATGACACACAGACATAGGTGTGCGCAGCCTATTGCATTAGGGTGTGCCCCCCAAAGTTCAAACACACATGTACGCCACCTGCTGTCACAGGAAGGGGGCTCTGGTGGTGGGAGACAGTTGATTGGGAGCATATTACGGTACACCCTAAATACGGGCGTGACGTGTTCCTACAGTTGAACCTAGACTTTAACATATTGGGGGCATTTACACTGGCCACTGGCACCCCCAACCACCCACCTGGTGCTGCTCCTGGAGCATGCTAATACACATGGGGTGATTAGGGTGTGCGCAGCCTATTGCATTAGGGTGTGCCCCCCAAAGTTCAAACACACATGTCACAGGAAGGGGGCTCTGGTGGTGGGAGACAGTTGATTGGGAGCATATTACGATACACCCTAAATACGGGTGTGACGTGTTCCTACAGTTGAACCTAGACTTTAATATATTGGGGGCATTTATACTGGCCACTGGCACCCCCAACCACCCACCTGGTGCTGCTCCTGGAGAATGCTAATACACATGGGGTGATTAGGGTGTGTGCAGCCTATTGCATTAGGGTGTGCCCCCCAAAGTTCAAACACACATGTACGCCACTTGCTGTCACAGGAAGGGGGCTCTGGTGGTGGGAGACAGTTGATTGGGAGCATATTACGGTACACCCTAAATACGGGTGTGACGTGTTCCTACAGTTGAACCTAGACTTTAATATATTGGGGGCATTTACACTGGCCACTGGCACCCCCAACCACCCACCTGGTGCTGCTCCTGGAGAATGCTAATGCACATGGGGTGATTAGGGTGTGCCCAGGCACACCCGGCACACACTGTGCGCACACCTATGCACACAGAATTCAATCCTACACCCACCAGAATGTCCTTTACATGATCATCATGCAATTTCTTCTCTTCTGTTGAGTCCTCAAATGACACCATTTCCTGGAGTGGTCTGACAACACTAAAACTCCAGCAGCCTCTCCCCTTTCCTCCTACGAGGTACAGGTTTTGTCACCCCATAGGAGGTGCCATTACCTACTACCACCTGGCTGTGTTCACCGCTCCTCCATTCCTAACCGGTTCACTTTAAAGTTATGTAGAAGCTCAGTACTTGCCCCCAGCCACCATCCAAAGCAATAAGCCCCTAGATATAAAAACATAAAAAATATAAAAGAGGTCACCATCTTTTGGTGTGTACATTGACCACTTAATGGGTTGTCTTAAGGGTCCTCTTTTTAAGGGCATAAGCGTATGTTTTGGAACACTTTCATCAACTTCCACCAACCTGGATGTATATTTTTTTATATCAAGAGGCTTTATTGCTTTGGTCCACTGGATTTAACCTTTAAATGCACTTTACGTAGTGTATGCATGCTTAAAAAATGGAAAAGGAGATGTGTTGGCTGTGATTTTAGACTGTATATCAGGCTTTCTCAACCATAGTTCCGTGGAACCCCAGGGTTCCTCCAGAGGTTGCTGGGGGTTCCTTGAGCAATGACCAACGACTGGTTTTCCCGACGAGAAAACTGCCATTTTTTAGGTCGGGAAAACCGGTCGTGTGTAGGCTCCATAGCAGTTTTCCCGACGAGAAAACTGCCCACAAAAAAATTAGAACCTGCTCTCTTTTTTTCCTGTCGTGTTTCCCGACGGTCTTTTTCACGTCGTGAAAACCGCTCGTGTGTATGCTTTTCCGAGGGGAAAAAAACGTGCATGCTCAGAATCAAGTATGAGACGGGAGCGCTCGTTCTGGTAACACTAGCGTTTGTAATGGAGATAGCACATCCGTCACGCTGTAACGGACTGAAAAGCACGAGGCTGAAAAGCGCAAACCGTCTCTCACCAAACTTTTACTAACACAAGGATCAGCAAAAGTAGCCCAAAGGGTGGCGCCATTTGAATGGAACGTCCCCTTTATAGTGCCGTCGTACGTGTTGTACGTCACCGCGCTTTGGTCGAGCATTTTTTTTGCCTGAACGTGTGTATGCAAGGCAGGCTTGAGAGGAATCACGTTGGTAAAAACGTCGGTTTTTGGCATGTCAGGAAAACCGGTCGTGTGTACGGGGCATTAGATACGTTTCCACTGACACCATTGATCTTTGTAGCTATCTGTAAGAGGGGAATTATTCCCAATAGCCACATGTGTAAGGAGCATTCTTCCCACTGACCATCACACTAATTCAGGGTTTCTCAACTAGGGTTCCTCCATAGGTTTCCAGAGGTTCCTAAGTAATGACCAAATTCTTACTCTCATATAAGTTTCCACTGACACCATTGATCTTTTTATCTATCTATAGGGGGGTAATTCTTCCCAATGACCACAAGTGTAAGGATAATTCTTCCCACTGACCATCACACTAATGTATCATGAGTTGAAGATATTGTAATTTTAAGCAGAGGTCCCCTGGCGTTGGAAAGTAATTTCAAGGATTCCTCTGTTTTAAAGTTTGAGAAAGGCTGCTGTATATGATGCAGTGTTTTGTTTTGTTTTTCAAATTTTGAAACGCGTCAATTTTAGGCACTAGATGATGCCCCTAAGATCTAGAATTTAATATGATGTGTATAACAACATTTTTTTAACCACTTCCATACCGCCCACCGTCAAATTACGTCCTTGACTTTGTGCGGTGACATCTGAATGCAGTTGCAGGCATCATTCAGAAATCATTCTTTTCAGCCGGCGATTCTGTGCACAATAAAAACGATCATAGCGGCAGTTACGCTGCTTGATCGTTCTTATAGGCGGCGGGAGGGGACGTCCCCCCCCTCTCGCCGCCGTCCGGTGCTTCTCCGGGCTCTCCCGTGCCATCGGGGGCCCAGAGAACGAATTGACCGGCGCCGGATGGGAAGCATAGAGATGACTGGTGACCAGATGGTCACCAGTCATCTCTATGACCGTCAGAGACCCAGGCACAACGTTATGACGTCACGCCGGGTTCCCGTATGTAAACAAAGCCGTGATCTCGGCTGTCAGCATGAGATCGGTGAATTTTTTTACCGATCTCATGCTTTCCAGCCTGGAGGAGAGATGTATTGACCCTGCATCTCTCCAAAAAGAGGACCTGTCACAATAGATTCCTATTACAAGGGATGTTTACATTCCTTGTAATAGGAATAAAAGTGATCAAAAAAAATAAAAAGTTAAAAAAAAGTGTAAAAAATAAAAAAAAGTAAAAAACAAAAAAATAATAATAATTTTTTTTTAAAAAGGCCCCTGTCCCCGGTAGCTCGCGCTCAGAAGCGAACACACACGTAAGTCCCACCCACATATGTAAACGCCATAAAAACCACACATGTAAGGTATTGCTGCGTGCGTTAGAATGAGTGCAACAATTCTATCACTAGACCTCCTCTGTAATGCGAAAATGGTAACATGTAAAAAAATTTAAAGCATCGCCTTTGGAGATTTTTAGGTACCGAAGTTTGGTGTCATACCATGAGTGTGCGCAATTTTAAAGCATGACATGTTAGGTATCTATTTACTCAGCATAACAACATCTTTCACATTATACAAAAACATTGGGCTAACTTTACTGTTTTGTAATTTTTTTAATTCATGAAACCATTTTTTTTCCAAAAAAAGGGCGTTTGAAAATTTATTGCGCAAATACCGAGCGAGATAAAAATTTGCAATGACCGCCATTTTATTCCCTAGGGTGTCTGCTAAAAAAACATATATAATGTTTGGGGGTTCTAAGTAATTTTATAGCCATAAAATTATGATTTTTACATGAAGGAGAGAAGTGCCAGAATAGGCCCGGTGCTGAAGTGGTTAAACAAATAATAATGTGTTTTATCTGTATATTGGATTCCTTCTTTGAGGTACATTCAGGCCTGCTGTTAGAAATCACAGGGCCCCCTACAGCCTACCAGACAGCCCCCCCCCTCCCGAAATATATCAAAACAATATTTTCACAAATAAATACACTAAAATCATTATTAGCAGACACAAAGATAACAGAGAACCTGTGTGAATTAGCCCTTTTTTTAAATAGTTTTTTTTTAAATCCTTAAACATTTTTTTTTTATATTTTTTTTTTAAAGATTGTTAAAATTTATTAAAATGTATGTTATTTTACAATTTGTTATTTTTTTTTACGAGACAGGTAAGCCAGCAGTGTCGTGGGGGGGGGGGGGGCAGCACAGTGACAGGGGGCACACAGGGAGGATCAGAAGACGGCAGAACACGGAGGGGGATCGGTGCGGGGGAAGTAATTCTGTAATTGCCCCTCCATCCGACCACAATGATTCCCTCTGCTGTACGGGCCCTCCTGTTTGTCCGGGCCCCCTACAGGAGGACTGGTGATCCCCCCCTATCAGCGGCCCTTGGTACATTTATGCCCCATATACACACGGTCGGAATTTCCGACAGAAAAAGTCAGATGGGAGCTTTTGGTCGGAATTTGACTTGACAGCAATAGATTGAGAGCAGGTTCTCAATATTTCCGTCGGAATTTCCGACGGACGTTTTCCCGTTGGAAAATCCGATCGTGTGTACGGGGCATAAGAGTCCCACTTTGTGTTCTTACCCACTTTTTTTTGGGAAGGGGGGGGGTGTTTGTTTTACAAGCTCATGATAATGGGGTGGTACTTGAGAAGCTTTATACCAAGGTATAATATGAACCCACCTTTATGTGCTTTTACCAACCCTCCTCCCGTGGTATCTAGCTCTTAAGAATTTTTGCTATGATGAAACTTCACTGGCAGCAAAATTACTGATTTTGCGGCAAAAATTAATTTATCCAAAATCTGTCCGGTCATTGCTAGAGAAGGAGAATAGCAATCATTTGGCTGGTAGTCAGGGAAAACTATTAACACCTTCCTGTACTTTGAGGTCATTATTTCCTTCACATGTAGATCAGGGAAAGAATTTAGCGAACCCTTGTCTCAGGAGTCGAAGTACGGCTGTTTGTAACATGAAATCTTTAAGCTCGGTGCACTGGAAGGACATTGATGAGTCCTTGCTGAAAGGCTCGGTAATCCATGAGGTAGAACAGTACAGGCCAGCTGATGTCCTAGTGGCAAGGTGTCTCCATCGGAGGGGAAACTGTCTCAGGCAGAAATGCGTTCAGCTTGAGCCAGATGGATCTATGTCCTAGATTTTCTCATGGATTATGAGTACAAATGGAGCCTGGCTTCCAGGTTTGTCTTTGTAGAGCGCAAAAGCAGTAAAAAATCACATTACCTTCTCTGCTTGTGTACGTGACCGGCTCAACCTCAATGTTCGGTGGGGATGTCCACTACACAGGTGTTGTCGGTTGTAGCAGAGCTTCTTTTTTACCGTTTTTAGTAATGTTTTATTTTTATTTTTTTTATTTTTTTTTAAATAGATTTTATTGAAGGTATAAGTCATACAGATTACTACAGCAATAGAAGTAATTCTATTTTAACATATCAATAGTTGTGTCAAACCAGTAAATATGGTAAAAGAAGACAATAATGCACAAATAACAATACGCATCCTAGGAGATAAAGGAGATAAAAGAATAAGGTCCCATGCAAGGGATGCATAAACAATGTAGGAGGTAAGAGCTTTCAAAGCTAAACATCCCTATGTAAGGGGGGAGGATAAATGAATGGATCCTGGAACTGGGGAGGATCCTAGGAAAACTGGAGAACAGAGAACAGAACAAAAACAAAAACCGAAAAAAAAACCTAGGGAGAAAGAATGGGAGATGATGGGGGGGGGGGGGGGTGGAAGTAGACACCAAGCTACCATTATGAGAGGTAACAAGGAGGTAGACATCAAATTACACTGGAAATATCTAGAGTGCATCTCACCATATAGATTCAGATGCAGATTTAGAATTAGTCCCATCAAGATAGGTCACCTGGGGGGGGGGGGAGAGTAGAGACACTGGAGGTGATGGGAGGGGTGTCCCGTAATAGGAGAATGAAAACAGCTCGAGGTTTGCCCGGTCTTCAGGGGAGTGTGCATAAACCAAGTATGCTTGCCATCTGTGGTAGAAACGATGTTTAGCAGTGTCAAGCAAAAAGTCTGTATTTAGTCTGTCTTTGAAAAGAAGCAGCAGAAGTTCCTTTTTGACTTGTGATGTATTCGGGGGTATATTGGATATCCAATTTTTCAAGATGGCTCTCCTGGCGAGTAGTAGGCATATCAAAGACCAATCTTTATGTGAAGGGGGGGCCTTCGGGGACCATGGCAGCAACAACGAGTCCCAATAACCAAAGATGAGGAGGAGTGGGTCCTTAGGTAGTTTCATCAGGGTCACTTTGAAGATGTAAGCCAGGACTTTATCCCAGAAGACGGATATGTGGGGGCACGACCAGAAGCGATGCGTCAGGGAAGGTTTGAGTTGACGGCAGAGAGGGCATGAAGAGGAAGTTTGTGATTGGTTGGCATAGAGAAAGGGAATGTGAGCACGATGCATAATTTTCAGCTGAGTTTCCCTCCAAATTTCATTGGGGATCAGTTTATGTATAGTATTAAGACCCTGTAATAGTTTGTTGACCAGTTCTGTGTCTGGGAAGTCTTTGGTCCAGTTGGCCACTGATGAGGAGGCTAGGGATGACGCTGTTTTTAGTAGAAGAGGGCGATATATATCTGAGATCTTATACGAACCTTCCGAAAGAAGGACTTCCGTTATAGAATTTTTGAACCGTGTGTTATCGTGTCTACATGTATTCTTCAGGAAACTGACACATTGTCCATAGTGAAAAGCGTGGGAATGTGGAAGTGAGAATGCGTCGGCTAGGGATTTGAAATTTATGGGACGACCTGTCTCCGGGTCACACAGTTGTGAAAATTTCGTGAGTCCTTTCCGATGCCAGGAGGCAAAGGGATGTTGCTCTAGGCCTGGGATGAAACTCGGGTGGCCTTGAATTGGAAGGTGGCCGGATATGAAGGGCGAAAGATGTAGGCTTTTTCTGACTTCTCTCCAAGCAATGGCCGTGTCTCTTAGTAAAAGGTTATGTTGGAATGGTATTGGAACAGATTTCCACTTGCAGTGGAGGAGAGCTACTAGGGAGTATGGGTGTGCCATTTGAGTTTCCAAGGCATAATTGGAGTAGCGGGACGCTAGGGCTATCCAGTCTAGACCTGTCCGTAGTAGGCAGGCTAGGTTATAGGTTCTAATATTGGGAAGACTAATACCCCCTTCGCGCCTGGGAAGATATAGTTTCTGGAGGGCTATACGTGGTCGCCTACCTTTCCAAAGGAATTTAGAGATAGCTGCATTGAGAGCTTTTGTATACTTATGGTGTAGAAGCAGTGGTATAGTTTGGAGTGGGTAAAGTAAACGAGCAAAGCTGACCATTTTCACCAGGTGACATCTTCCCAAGAGCGAGAGAGGCAGATCTATCCAATTATCAAGTTCCTGAGTTATTTTCGTGAGTAGAGGGGGATAGTTGAGATGATAGAGAGAGGCAGGTGTTTTCCCTATTTTGATCCCTAGGTATGTGATATGTGAATGTGCTACCTTGAAGATAGAGTGATGCATCCATGGAGGGTCAGGGCGTGAGCCTATGGGAAGAATTTCACTTTTGCTATAATTTATACGAAGGCCCGAGCATATTCTGAATTCATCGAATACTGATTTGATCGTGGGCATATCCAAAGATGGGTTAGAAGAGAAAATAAGGACATCGTCGGCAAAGAGGGAAGTACGTAGTTCGTGATCACCAATGTGAATGCCATGTAGTGGGGCCGTTTGGTTTAATAATCGCGATAAGGGTTCTAATGCTATATTGAACAGGAGCGGGGACAAAGGACATCCCTGCCTAGTGCCTTTATGAAGACGAAATTCCTCTGAAAGAAGGCCCGCTGCCACCAGCCTAGCTGCTGGAGCGGTATACATGGACTCTATGAGGCGGTAGAAGGGGCCGGTGAATCCCATTGAGGACATTACTAAAGAAAGCCATTCGAAACTAACGTTATCGAAGGCTTTCTCCGCATCTAGAGTAATGATTGCAAAATCACCCCTCAGATTATTTTTAGCATGATCCAGGGCCAGCATCACTTTCCTGATATTTAGAGTGGCAGTCCTGCCTTTAACAAAACCTGATTGAGCGGAGTGGATCAAAGAAGGAATGATGGATGCTAACCTGGTGGCAATAATTTTTGAGAGAATCTTGACATCTAGATTTAGAAGTGAGATAGGCCGATATGAACCTGGGTCTAGGGGGTCTTTGCCTTTTTTGGACAGCAATTTTATGGTGGCTTGGTTCCCTGTGGGTAAGTACGGGCCACCAGACCATATATGTTGATATACCTTACATAGGGTGGGTTCCAATAGTGATCTTAGGGACTTGTAAAATTCGCCTGTGAAACCATCAGGGCCAGGGGCTTTAGAAGGGGCTAGGTTCCGGATGGCCAATGATATCTCAGAGAGGGATATGGGCAGGTTCAGGCTTTCCAATTGTGAGGTAGTGATTTTGGTGAGGGATATTTTTTCAAGGAATGAGAGTGCCAATGGTTTATCTATGGGATCGGCAGCGTATAGGGATGAGTAGTATTGGAACATAGCTTCGTTGATGTCTCGCTGTGAGGTTCTGATAGAACCTGTAGCGTCTCGGAGGGAGGAGATACATGTCGGGCGTTGAGGACCCCTGCAAAGTCTGGACAGTAGTTTCCCTGCTTTGTTCCCGAATTTATGTAGGGAGGCGTCAATGTGCGCTTTTTTCGTCAGTTCAAGGGTGTCTGCCCATGATTCAAAGGCTCGTTTAGCTACTTGCCAAGCCTTCCTATTATCAGGGGAGTCCTTTAAGTACAGGGATCGTTGGGTGTGGTGTAGCCGGGAGCTAGCCAATTTGTAATTTGCCACGGCATTCCTTTTGAAAGAGGCGGCATAGGATATGATCTGACCTCTCAGGAAGGATTTTCCAGCTTCCCAAAACAAATTAGGGTTATCTAGGTGCAGAGCATTGGCCGAGGAGTATTCGGATCATGATTTTTCTATGTACTGTAAAAAATCAGAGTTATTATGTAGGTATGTGGGGAATCGCCATAGTCTGGGGTTTGGGTGAAGGTCGGGGATGTCGAGTGATACCGAAACAGGAGCATGGTCTGAGATGACAATGTCATGAATGTCAGATTCCGATATCATGGGGACAATGTCGTCAGAGCAGAAAATGTAGTCAATCCTGGTGAAAACGTTGTGGGGGTTGGAGTAGAAAGTGAATTCTCTGTCAGCTGGGTGCCTGAGACGCCAAACGTCATGAAGTTGAAGGGAGTCAACCATGGAGGCAAGGAGGGTCGCGTCTCTGGGGGCAAATAGAGATCGGGGGCTTCTGGAGCAAGACCTGTCGTCAATAGGGTGAAGGATAGTGTTAAAATCTCCGCCGATAATATGTGGGATAAGCGGATCTCGAAGGAGCCAAGTAGACAGTTCGCTAAAAAAAAATTTGGGGGGGTTATTAGGGGCGTAAATGTTAGAGATAATGAAGTCTTTTACCCCTAACTGAACATGAATCGATAGGAGACGTCCTTGTGTATCTGAGTGGGTAGAGACCACCGTGCATGGAAGATTTTTGTGAATGAGTATTAGGACCCCTGCCCTGCGCCCCAGAGATCCGGAGCCGAGGACTGAGCCCACCCATAGTTTTTTCATGCGTGGGAAATCTGAAGTGGAGAGGTGGGATTCCTGGAGGAGGGCAATGTCTGTTTTGAGTCTTTTTAGATGACGGAGAATCTTCAGTCTCTTATTAGGGGAGCGAAGGCCTTTAACATTCCAGGAGACTATTCTCATAATAGGGGGTCAATCGAGAGGAGTTGGGCCGGTGTGACAGGATTGGATCGAAGTAGGTAACGGAAGCGAGCTATGAGAGTAGTATGGGACAATGAGTTGTCTACGGTATAGGGAGGTGGTGATGAAGTGATCAGTGTTGGAAGCATAACTTGGCTTGGGTGAGGTAGAAGAAAAGAAGGATAGCGGGGGAGGGGTTGTGAAAATAAGAACAAAAAAAATATCGTACGGACTTTTTTCCGCATGGAGTCGCTGTGTAGTCCAGCTCCCATTGCAAGACCCGAATAATGCAGCCTTAACAAAAGGAAAACCCAAGTTTTCAGGGGTGGTCAATGGAGCAGATTCGGATCGTGTACGGAGAGAGATAAAGGCTCTACGCAGGGAGGCCAGAGGGAACAAACATTTGTACCAGCAATTTAAAAGCGAGAGAGAAAAAAAAGAAAAAAAAACACAATTATCATAAACATGTAGAGAGCAAGGAGAAAAGGAAAAAAGGAAAGGACTGGCCTACCATCAAAATGCAAGACTGGTTTTCAAAGTCTGTAGGAGAGACCGGTGAGGTACCTCGCCTCAGGGGTAGGGCTGATCAGTTGGGTCAGGCGTGGCTATAGCCGAGAAGATGGAAGAAGAGTATTAGTCGATTCAGCTGAGCATGGGTTGGTGTAGGTCTGGTTTCGAGGGCCTGAATCTTTTTGGAGGGTCCTTACGCGGGCTTCTTTGGTCGAGACCTCGGTTGATTGGAGGCATCCTGGGTGAGGGGCTGATGTGAGGTCCCGAGTGAAGAGAGCGTAAGAAGGCTTCCGCTTCAGATGGGTCTTGGAATGATAGCTGGTCGCCATTGGGAGCTTTGAGCCGCAGGGTGGCGGGGAAGGCCAAGGTGAATTTTATTTGTTGGCGGTGTAGTTCCGTGCAGACTTGCTGGAAAGCCTTCCTTTTTTTTGATACTTCTATGGAGTAGTCCGCAAAAATTAAGATCTGCATTCCATCTATCTGGAGAGATCTGGATTGCCGGAAGTTTTGCAGAATGGAGGCTTTGTCTGCGTAGTTTAGATATTTGGCGATAATCGGTCGTGGCGACTTGCGCTCTGAGTTAAAAAGACCCATGCGGTGTGCCCTTTCCACTGTGCAGGGGCCGGGGAGGCCTAAGGACTCTGGAATACGTCTTGCACATAGATCCGTGAGGGCTGATGGTTGCAGAGATTCTGGTATACCAATAAAGCGCAGATTGCACCTCCTGGACCTATTTTCCAAATCGTCCAGCTTGTCTAATATGAACTGATTGGTTTTATCCTGAGCATGTTCCAGGGCCTGGGCTTGGTACAGTTCATCCTCCAAGGTAGATATGCGGTGTTCTGCCTCATTGAGCCTAGTGGAATGTTCTCCTAGTTGAGCCTTGAGCTGTTGCATGCCTGCACTGACAGCTTTCTCCACAGAGGCAGCTATCATGGGGGTGAGGAGAGCTGCTACAGCCTGTGCAATCCTTTCTGTGGTGTTGTCCCCAGCAGGAGGTGAGGGAGGAGAAGGCTGTGGTGGGGAGGTGAGCGAATCACTGCTTACCTCCATTGCAGGCACCGTTTCCGAGGAGGGAGCCGAGTAGGCCGAAGCCGCGGACTCGATTTGCGGGTGTGCCTGTGGAGCCGCCGCGGTCGCGTACGGGCGAATGCCGTTTTTTTCGACGAAACGGTCCATGGCGTGGCCGTGAATGACCAGGGGGGTGGGCGGGTGGTAAGGGTAGGCGTCCTATTGATTTATATGCCGATTTGTGGGGTCGAGCTGCGGAGCTAGTGAGGGAGGCAGCTACTCCATACGGCGCCGGAACCGGAAGTCTTTTTTTTTTTTTTAATAGCATCTACTAATATGTATCTAAACCCAAAAAACAAAATGTAACTTATTGCAACTTACCTGTGGTGGCTACATTAGTTTCCTTTTTTTCAGATCTTTTACTTCTCCTGGTCCTGCCACTAGTAATGGGTGAACGTGCATGGATTTGTCTTGCAAAAGTTTGCAAACTGCTAATGTTAGTGCGACTGGAATGAGCCCTGCTCAGCCCTAGGGGGAAGAGTCCTCAATGCCTTGAGCTCAGAGGAAGTGGGATAAATGATGGTGGTTGTCATTTTTTTTTTTTTTTATAATTCAAATTTTATTAGAATTTTTCTTTACATACGTCATTTAACTGGGAAAAGGACCAGTGATCTCAGAACATTAAACTGAACCTCCAGCTGCTGGGAAGTCATCCATCAAGGGGCAGTATTATTACTACTGCCACTAAAGGTGACAGTTTCCCACTCAGGGCTAATTGGTTACTTTGACGTCCTTGTCCATCGGTATTCAATCAATTAATGGCACATGCCCAGCCCCTGTCAGCTTCTGTCTGTGGGATTCCTTAGCCAAGAGCCCTGCTCAGGGCTTGTTGGTTTCTAGGGTGCAGACAGCCGCTGGCGCGCTAGCAACCAGTGATGCATCCCCAGCTCTGGCCATATTTGGTCAAGGACATCAGCCAGCATCCTCGGCCCCTTTTCATTAAGCTCTTGGCATTGCATGAATGTATGTATTGTTGCCGGCGCTGCTGCCGCCCACTATTTAGATGGCCGCCCCCCTGGCGAGCGCCGGCCATCTGAATACCAGCAGTTGGTTGGTTTTTGGAAGTGTCTATCAGAGCCAGCGGCTCTGATAGGCTTCCCGATTACAGCCTGTGGGCTGTAATCGGCTTCCAAATAGTTAACCAGGGGACGCACGGGCTGTGCGTTCCTTGGTTAACACTGACACACGTCTCAGCCAATCAGGTTCACCGGGTCTGGTTACCGGTAACCTGATTGGCTGAAGCGACATCGAGGGTGGGAGAAGACATCCAGGACAGAAGAAGACATGAGGGAGCGTGGAGGAGGACGGCGCTGACCCGAGGAAGGTAAGTGCAGGGCTGGGGGGAAACTGGCTGTATTTGGGGACAAGCTGGCTGCATTTGGGGACAAACTGGCTGCATTTGGGGACAAAGTGGCTGCATTCAGGGACAAACTGGCTGCATTTGGGGACAAACTGGCTGCATTTGGGGACAAACTGGCTGCATTCAGGGACAAACTGGCTGCATTTGAGGGGGCAAACTGGCTGCATTTGGGGACAAACTGGCTGCATTTGGAGACAAACTGGCTGCATTTGGGGACAAACTGGCTGCATTTGAGGGGGCAAACTGGTGGTGTTTGGGCACAGTGGCTGCGTTTAATGGGCACAGTGTTGGCAATTGATGTTTTTTTTTTTTCAGTTTGTTTGCGCCCCCCCCCAAAAAAATCTTGAACACCAGCCACCACTGTTGGCAACCATCTTGGGTCAGGGAGTGTCTATTTAAGACTCTGTCTTCCGAGTTTGGCACGCTTTTTGCGAGTCTCTAGTGTAGGGAAATGTTCTCCATCTGGCAGGAACAGCGCATAGCAGCAGGGAAAGGTTCTTAAGGAGTAGGAAAACTGCAAGGACTATACCCTGTCCTCGTAGGAAGCCTACCATTGGATGTGGACCTACCAGGCGGTGTTCTCGCTCCTTGCCGCAGAAGCTCAAGATCATAACCCTCTGCTACTGTTTGTAAGTGGCTCCAGTCAGCTGTTCCTACCCGCCGGGTTTTATTGTGCATTGTTGGGACTTTCTTAATATACTGTTCTCATCCACCTCGGCCTCTGAGTGTATTTTTTGCCATCGGCACACCACCCTTCACTCTACCCACACTCTTATTGCTGGAAGCATCCTCCATGTGTATGTCGCAAAAGCCCCTTTTCTCCTATCAATCATTGTAGGGTTACTCACCTATCTGATGAACTGCTGTAAGAAAAAAAAAAGGTTCCTGAATTTCTGCTTTCTTAGTCTCCTCTCCTCCTTCAGGTTACTGTGTAAGCAAGGACTGAACAGTAGTTGCTATGCTTTTTCCTCCTGTTTGCATGTTTACAGTGTTAAGCCCTGACGAGATTCCTGGCAAGCTTTTCTTGCCAAGCCGTGCATACAGACCGCCGTTCTTTTGAATGGCAAGAACGCGTTGACGTCATCGACTACGATGAGCATGCGCTCGTCACATTCTATGCCGTCGCCACCATCTTGCTTCAACCTACACTACCCTTGTAAGCTACCGCGCATGCGTCAAAGTCTCATCGAGCATGCGCGGGCTTACCTGGGGACAGGTAAGCTTGTAGCCTCATACACACACACACACAGTTTTCTCGTCGGGAAACAGGCCGACGAGAATCCCGACGAGAAAATAGAGAGCAGGTTCTCTATTTTTCTCGTTGAAATTCCCAGCAGTTTTCTCGACGAGAAACCATACACACGACCGGTTTTCTTGGCAAAAAGCTCTCCCAGCAGTTTTCTTGCCGAGAAAACCGGCCATGTGTACGAGGCTTAATACTGACTAAATTGTGGAAAACACCCAAGTTTGATTGGCTGAGCAGTAACAGCGTGGTCAGACAGGACATGCCTCCTCTCCCCATGGCTGTCCAACAACCCACCTAGCAAGGAGCTGGTTGCTTTGATAGACGGCACTTTTCTCCATTTCCAAATACTTGCCCAAAACCAGCTCCTTATGAGGAATGATGGTGGAGTAAGGAATGTTGGATAAAATATTCCAAGGAAGCCGGCAAGTGCTTGGATATGGAGAAAACTGCCATCTGTCAAAGCAGATATCTCCTTGCTAGCTGCGTTGTTGGGAAGAGTCACCTGTCCGACCTCACAGCTAGCCTTGGACAACCCATATGAAGATGAAATAAAGTACTACAGGTATATTGTGTCCTGGGGAACAGAACACATTAATATGAATTGAAGTATGTCTTCTAGTTTTTACTAATATTGAAGCTCCACTTTGAGTCTTTTTGCAGATTGAGCAATCACAGTGTAACAGGTTTTATTGCTTGCTCGGTTATCCAAGTTCAGTTTCCAGTTTTGTTTTGTAACATTGCTTTGCAGCCCCAAGAGATCACATCTCAACTTTTTCTCTGAGTACTCTCTATACCAACAGGTGCTGCAAGCAAACAATTAAAAACAATGATTATTTGAACGGTGCGCCTCAATCCGCTTCCTTAATTGCCAGAGTTGGCGCTGCACGGCATGAGGTTTAAACAGTGGGTGGATGGTCTGTACTTCTGTACTCTTTTATTCACCAGATACTGTGCCTGCTTTTCTGGGAAATAATATCTCACTTCTTCACTTCCCTGCCGTGTTTTGCTATCATCTCCTGGAACAAAATCACAATTTTCCACTCAAGACCCTCTGCGCAAAATAAAGAGCAAAGGAAAGAGTGTTCACTTTGCAATTCCCACTTAAACTCGACTCTTTTTCTCCCATCTGTTGTCTCTGGCAGGTTTTTGTATCCAATTAGTCACATTTAATGTTGCTGTCAAGTTTTAGGACGGGCTGTAGTTCAAAATAAATTATTAACGGGTTTTCAAGCCTTAGAGGCAATTAAGAGTTTATCTGTAACTGCGTAAAAAAAAAAGTCCTGTGTAAATTTGAATACAACATTGTTGGTGTTATTAATAATGCTATTATCACGTATCTTGGTTGGAGGCTGAGTTGACAAGAGGGCTTCTTTTGTGGCTCTGATCCGAGCACCACTGAATGTGGTGACAGAGGTACAAGGCTCAAAGAAGCACAGGTGCCAATAGCTTGGTAGCAGGTGATTGTCACAGACAGAGTAGTAGTCAAGATGAGGCAGGGTCATACGCGGTGAGGCAGCAGTGTGGACAGGAAGCAGGCAAAGCAAGGTCCAGTAGCAGGCCGAGGTCAGTACCAGGGAAGCAGAAAGAGCAAGGTCCAGCAGCAGGCCGAGGTCAGTACCAGGGAAGCAGGAAGAACAAGGTTCAGTAGCAGACCAAGGTCAGTACCAGGGAAGCAGAAAGAGCAAGGTCCAATAGCAGACCAAGGTCAGTACCAGGGAAGGAGACAAAGCAAGGTCCAGTAGCAAGCTGAGGTCAGTACCAGGGAAGCAGGCAGAGCAAGGTCCAGTAGCAAGCTGAGGTCAGTACCAGGGAAGCAGGCAGAGCAAGGACCAGTAGCAGGCCAAGGTCAGTACCAGTGAAGCAGGCCAAGTAAGGTACAGTAGCAGGCCCAGGTCAGTACTAGGGAAGCAGGAAGAGCAAGGTCCAGAAGCAGGCTTCTGTCAGTATCAGGAAAGCAGGCAGAGCAAGGTCCAGTAGCAGGCTGAGGTCAGTACCAGGGAAGCACGAAGAGCAATGTCCAGTAGCAGACCAAGGTCAGTACAAGGGAAGCAGGCAGAGCAAGGTCCAGTAGCAGGCTGAGGTCAGCACCAAGGAAGCACGAAGAGAAAGGTCCAGTAGCAGGCCAAGGTCAGTACCAGGGAAGCAGGCCAAGCAAGGTACAGTAGCAGTACCAGGGAAGCAGGAAGAGCAAGGTCCAGAAGCAGGCTGAATTCAGCACCAAGGAAGCAGGAAGAGCAAGGCCCAGGAGCAGGCTTAGGTCAGTACCAGGGTAGCAAAAAGAGCAGGGTCCAGTAGCAAACCAAAGTCAGTACCAGGGAAACAGGCAGAGCAAGGTCCAGTAGCATATTAAGGTCAGTACCAGGGAAGCAAGAAGATCAAGGTCCAGTAGTAGACCAAGGCCAGTACCAGGGAAGCAGGCAGAGCAAAATCAAGGAGCAAGCTGAGGTCAGTACCAGGGAAGCAGGCAGAGAATAGTAAAGCAAGCCGAGGTCAGTATCCAGAATCCACAGAGCAAGGTCAGGAACAAGCTAGGTCAGCAACGAAAGATCAATCAGCAAAAGCAGGAACATGGGTCACGGGAAAGCTGATGATCATCCAGCAATTAGCACACAACGGGATCTCCTATAAATAGGCAGCTTGGCGCCAATGCGCCTGGACGTGCGCGCCGATGCACTAACATGTTCAAGCAGCTGCAGATTCTACCCCCTCCCCAGAGACAGCGGGCAGCTATCTTCTCCACTCGCCCACTGTCACTATTTGAAAATAATGTAGCCGCCCGCCCGGCCACATCATTCACTCACAGTGCTCTGCGAATGGGAAACTACAAGTCCCGACAGCCTTTGCAGCTGTCGGCTTGTAGTTTCATTGAACTACCACGGCGCTGTTGAGCTCTCTGGTAGATCATTTATTCTTCCTGTAAGTGCGTATCTGCCTGGCCGTACGAGGTACGAGCAGACAGATACACTGAGAAGTCTGCAGGAGTCCTGCATGGCACCCATGATCTGCTGATCGCGTGTGCAATGCTTTCCGTGCTCCAAGTAAAATAATAAATGCATTTTTTTTATTTTTTAAAAGGTGAACTTATCTTTTAAAGTCTAACTACCGACATTTTTTTTTTCCCTCTAACCTTTCCTTGCTCTATAAAAAATAAAATAAAAAGGCTTTAATTGGGGTTTGGTTTTAATACACTGATTAATTATAATAAGCCCCTCGTTGTTTTTGTTTCTTGGAGGGTTTGTGTTCCTTAATTCTGCCACATATTAGTATCCACCACTCGTCCCTACATTACAATGCAAAACTGGAGTGCTGCCGACTCTGCCGAAGGTACAGGCTGTAGAATGATCCAGCAAGTAATCCAAACAATTATTATTTTTTTTTAAATACACCGCATTATGTACAGCTAATTGCTTTGGAACTTACAAACTTTTAATTTATTCTACAACATTTAAAACAAGCTGATTTTTTTTTTTTTTATGCCTACTCAAAATGGAAATCTCTTTATGTATAATTTGGAAGCATGTCTTTTTTTTTTTTTTCTGAGAGAAGTTTCAGCCGCGGATTAATACAATCGTCGCGTTGTGTGTTGACTTCCGCAGAGAATTCCCTACCGGGATAGAAAGAATTAATACAATCATGTCCTATTCTGTGATGTACAAAGTCCTTACATCATAAATCTTCCTTGCCTGCGGAAAAAAAATAAAAATGGCTCTACGCTGGTAGGTCAATTAGGAGAAAGAAGCAGCCGGTGGGAGACCGGGGTTGGATCCCCTCTTGGGCTTTGTGTCATATTTGCTTAGGTAACAAATTAGGCTCGCTAAAGACGCTGAGGATGCCATGCTAGGTACAAGATAATGGGCAAGTGCTGGTCTAACAACGGCACCAGGCTCATTAATATTGTAAGGAGCCCAGCTGTTAACTTTGAAGGGTAGAATATGTGGTGCAGAGACCTTACATTGCCCACTCCACCACCTGTCAGTCTCATCATCACGCAGACATTATGTTTCTTCATTCGAAAAATATCTCCGTCCTAACATAATAAATGTTGCAAACCTTAGGCAAGACAATCCAAATTACAAGAGCCGTATTTAAGTAATTTGGAAAACTGGGTGAAGGTGCGGTCACAAACCGGGAAGAGGGGCACAGGTCAACTACAAATCAAAGGTTCCCCATAGCAAATGGTGGATGGGGCTCCATGTTACCTCTCCATTCTGCACCTTGCACGAGTGGCCAGTTGGTTCCCCTTTACATCATGGTCTACAGTGTCCCCCCTTATATCAGGCTCCACGGTGGTCCCCTTTACATCTGGGTCCACAGGGTTCCCTCTTATACTGCAAGGGGGAACCCTGTGGATTCTAAAAAAGGGGAACCTCCTGGACTCTGATGTAAGGGAGATCTTTGGTGACTGTAATGCAAAGGGAGTCTGATGTAAGGGGGAACTCAGTGGAGTCTGATGTAAGGGGGAACTCAGTGGAGTCTGATGTAAAGGGTAACTCTGTGGACTGTGATGTAGAGGGGAGCTCTGTAAACTCTTTACATCAGAGTCCTCAACATTCTGCCTTACATCAGACTCCACTGATTTCTCTTTTGCATAACAGTCCACAGTGTTACCCTTTACATCATGGTCTGCAGTGTCCCCCCTTATATCAGGGTCCCCAGTGTTCCCCTTTTACATCGGGGTCCACAGGCTTCCTCCTTACACTGTAAGAGGGAACCTTGCAGACTCTAATGTAAAGGGGAACTCTGTAAACTCTGATGTAAGGGAGAACTTGGGTGACTGTGATGCAAAGGGGAACTCCGTGGAGTCTGATGTAAGGGGGAACTCTGTGGAGTCTGATGTAGAGGGGAGCTCTGTGGACTGCAAAGTAAGGGGGGCTCTTTGGACTATGATGTAAATGGGAGCTCTGTAAACTCTCTTTACATCAGAGTCCTCAACATTCTGCCTTACATCGGACTCCACCGATTTCTCTTTTGCATCACAGTCCACAGTGTTTCCCTTTACATCATGGTCTGCAGTGTCCCCCCTTATATCAGGGTCTACAGTGTTCCTCTTTAACATCGGGGTCCACAGGCCTCCCCCTTACACTGTAAGAGGTAACCCTGCAGACTCTGATGTAAAGGGGAACTCTGTAAACTCTGATGTAAGGAAGAACTTGGGTGACTGTGATGCAAAGGGGATCTCTGTGGAGTCTGATGTAAGGGAGAACTCTGTGGACTGTGATGTAGAGGGGAGCTCTGTGGACTCCCATTACACCAGAGTCCGCAGCATCCCCCTTACATCAGACTCCACCACTTTCTCCTTTACATCACAGTTCTCAGTGTTCCCTTTTACATCAGGGTCCACAGAGTTTCCCCTTGCACTGTAAAGGGGAACCCTGTGGACTCTGATGTAAAGGGAAACTCTGGGGACTCAGATGTAAGGGAGAACTTTGGTGACTGTGATGCAACGGGATACTCTGTGGATTCTGATATAAGGGGGACTCTGTGGACTGCGATGTAGAGTGGAGCTCTGTGGATTTCCTTTACACCAGAGTCCGCAGCATCCCCCTTACATCAGACTCCACCGATTTCTCTTTTACATCACATTCCACAGTGTTCTCTTTTACATCAGGGTCCGCAAAGTTTCCCCTTGCACTGTAAAGGAGAACCCTGCATACTCTGTAAGAAGGAACTCTGTGTTGAGTTATATAAACCAGACCTTCATGTGAATTGAGAAATAAGTGTTTTTCCTTTTGTTATATCTTAAACACATTGCTAATAGCACTAGCTACATGTTTATAGCGTAAATATTGATATTTGTTTTGCACTAAAAATGGTAATTTTATGTACTTTTTTGAAGTGTCGGTTAAAGAATTTGCTCTGCGAGTAAGTTTCATGTGTTGTGTTCATTGTAAAAAATGAGTGTTGTCAGTATATTTTTTGGGTTCTGTCTGTAAATTTCACTTCAGCAGGTTGGCAACGCTGGGTCAGCATTTTAGATTGAAATTTTGATGGTTGTCTTTCCCTTGGTGGTCCAAAGCCCTTTTCGAGCAGACAAGGTGGTCTGTAGCTGTTTTTTGTGTGATTAAACACTCAATCTCATACTGTATAGAGAAGAGATATGGTATAGGTGGGTCAACTGAGAATCTCATCTAAAGTGTAACTGCACCTAACTCCCCTTACCCCACCACCAGCCCCCTCTTCCAGTCCTAGGGCTAGTGTTGATGGACAAAATCTAGCTTGTTTTTAGGTGCATTCAACTTACTTTTGAGGTCAGTTGAGGATGCTTCTGAGATCATTCAGAGTATATTGACAGCAGAGGCGTTGCTAGGGGGGTGCGGGGGGTGCGATCCGCACCCGGGTGACACCCGCTAGAGGGGTGACACCCTTCCGACGGTGAGGAATTTTTTTTTTATTTTTTTTTGACTTTTTTTGACTTTTTTTTTTTTTTTTTTACAGCTGACACTTTAATTCAGCAACTTCACCCCGCTGGGCTGGAACAACACTTCCAGCACAGCCGCGCCTGGTGTGTGTGTGTCCTCCGGTTCCTTATTCTTCTTCCTCCTCCCTCCCTACCCTACAGAGCGTCAGCCTGTCACATCATCACACTGCACTGTGATGATGTGACGTCACACACAACTTTCTCCGGCTGCACGCTGTGAGGGTCGCTGCCCAGCCCTCCTCCTCTCCAGTCAAGACTCCAGAACAGGTGGGGGGGGGGGTCTCCACCGCCGGCCCGACTCCCGAGCACAAGCACAAGATGAGGTAGGTGTGTGTGTGTGTGGGGAGCGGGGGGGCGGTTGCCATTGTAAGAGGCAGAGCTACTAGCTAGTGTGGGAGGAGGACTCAGTCTGTCTGGCGCCCTGACCTGTATTGTATGATAATGAAGGGGGGGGGGGGGTGCAAGGTGGCCTGCTGCGACACAGCTATAGATTATATATAGATATTATGTAATATAGCTGGTCCATCCGCCCCTCCCCCCACCAGTCCAGCTAACTCAACTACTGTGCCTATTATATGTAATATAATATATCTATATCCGGCATCACCCCCCCCCCCCCCGCCCATTATCAGACAGACAACACTGACTATATAATTTATATTAGCTGACTGAGACACCCCCACCCTGAGCTGGTCTGATGATGATAATGGGGGGGGGGGGTGATGCTGGACACAGATATATTATATTACATATAATAGGCACAGTAGTTGAGTTAGCTGGACTGGTGGGGGGAGGGGCGGATGGACCAGCTATATTACATAATATCTATATATAATCTATAGCTTTGTCTAGCAGCAGCAGACCACCTTGCACCCCATGATGGAGTCCTAACCTGGCACCATACCACCCCAGCCTGCCTTATGCCACCGCAACCTGCCTTATGACACCGAAACCTGCCCTATGCCACTGCAACCTGCCCTATGCCACCCCAGCCTACCCTATACCACCCCAGCCTGCCCTATACCACCGCACCCTGCCCTATGCCACCCCAACCTTCCCTATACCACCGCAACCTGCCCTATGTCACCCCAGCCTGCCTTATGCCACTGCAACCTGCTGTATGCCACGCAAACTGCTCTATACCACCCCACCCTGCCCTATGCCACCGCACCCTGCCCTATGCCACCCCAGCCTTCTCTATACCACGCACCCTGCCCTATGCCACCCCAGCTTTCCCTATACCACCCCAACCTGCCCTATGCCACCACAACCTGCTCTATGCCATCACACCCTGCCCTATATAACCCCAACCTGCCCAATGCCACCCAGCCTGCCATATACCACCCCAACCTGCTCTATACCACCCCAACCTGCTCTATACCACCCCAACCTGCCCTATGCCACTGCAACCTGCTCTATGCCATCACACCCTGCCCTATATAACCCCAACCTGCCCAATGCCACCCAGCCTGCCATATACCACCCCAACCTGCTCTATACCACCCCAGCCTTCCCTATACAACCCCAACCTGTCCTATGCCACCCCAGACTGCACTATACCACTGCAACCTGCCCTATATTACCCCAACCTACCCTATATCGCTCCAGCCAGCCCAATACCACCCTATACTTTAATTTACAGGGGTCATTTGGGGGTGCGCCTCGTGACTGTGCGCTGCCTGGAGGGCGCTGGGCAGGATAGACAGGAGGGGGGGTGACACCATGTTTTGCCGCACCAGGTGACACCAACCCTAGTGACGCCACTGATTGACAGGTGTATTTGACCTCCTTCTGACCTGGATTTGACCTCCTTTTAAGGTGCACCAACCTGCTTGAAGTGGTTGTAAACCCTCTGGGGGAAGTTACACCTACAGTTAAGCCTAGATTAAGGCTTACCTGTAGGTGCTTGCAATATCTCCGAGACCTACACGGTCTCAGAGATATTTGCAAAAAAGACTGTAACGATGTCTACGGCGCATACGTGCCATAGACAACGGCGCAGGCACACTGAGCGTGCCGGTTTTATGAATGGGGTCGTGCCGTGAAAAGCGGCTCACGCGCACATGCGTGGGAGTGACGTCACGCGGCGTCACGCGACTCCGGCCAGTCACAGAGCCGGAGTTCGCGGACCCCGGAAGAAGAGGGGTGAAGATGGATGCTCGCTACTAGCGAGGAAATCGGGGACATCGCGGGCTTCTACTGCAGGCAAGTGACACATAATGGGCTACTGTGCGATGCATAGTAGCCCATTATGCTTTACCTTTGCAGGGAAACAAAGAGGAATGAAACCCATCAGGGTTTACTTCGTCTTTAAAGCTGCTTTTGCATTTCCAGTGACTTGTATGGGAAGAGACTAGTGGCGGCTGGTGGGTTCTTCTTTTGGGGGGGCGGCAAACAAACAACCCTCCCGGCGGCATGGTAATGAAACAGAACCCCCCGCAGGCGGTCTGGCACTTTCCCGCTTGTGTGGCGGGGCTGTACTGTCCTCTCCTGGAGTGCGGGCAGCGGCCGCGGCTGCTCCGGTTTCCGCTACTCTAGCTTCCTTCGCCATGTGTCTCCTCTTCCGCCAAAGCGCTAGGCATCCAATAGGATAGCCTGACGCTTTGGCCAATCAGGAAACAGGTCTCACAGACCTGCCTCTTGATTGGCGGGGAGGAAATTTAGTGTAATAATAGCGAAAATGTATTTGCTTATCATCAACACAACGGGGTGGGCTCGGAGCGCAATGCTCTGCACTCCGAGCCGACCCTTTTTTGAAGCCTATTAGAGCCTCTGGCCACAAAACCGCTTGGCAAAATCTTACTGGCCAGAGCAAGGAAGAGCTCTGCACTCTCATTCAATCCTACCGATAGTAGGCATGGAGTACAAAGCTCATGCTCCATAACTCTCTATAGGCATGCATTAGAGGGCACAGCCCTCTAATGGAAGATGTATATTGGGCATCCTCCACTTCAACAGAGATCATGTGACCAATTGGTCCTGTGACCGGCAGGGGCGGTGCTAGGTCTACAAAAGATCTGGGGCTAGAGCCCATAGCAGCGAAGTAAAGAAAGTCATACGCTTGGACGGCCATACACATGTATATAATATACATGTGTGTATGTATATATGCACCCCCCCCCCACACTGTAGTGCCCTCTGTCCCCTGCACCCCACAAACACACACTGTGTAGGTAGAACTCTCTTACCTTATACAGGTGTACAGCAATTAGAGCAGCAGAGATCGACATCACAGGGCGGGAACTACTGAAGTTACCTTTTTACATTAACAGGCTGGTGATTGGTTGCTAGGATCGCCCGGCAACCAATAACCTGCTGTTTAATGTAAAAAGTTAACTCCTGCAGTTCCCCTCCCCATCCAGCCCTGTGATACTGGCCGCTTGCTGCTGTCCAATGAAGAGGACAGCAGCGAAAATGTCCGCGGGCTGGGTGCCCGCATTCATCTGTGGCGGGCTGCAGGTTGTTGAACCCTGCTCTAGAGACTCTGGGCCCCAGATTCGGGGCTATAGCCCCAGTAGCCACCCCCTAGTGACGCCACTGGTGACTGGTACTGCAGGAAAAAGAAGAGTATTCCCTAGGAAAAAGGCTGAATTTCTCTGTGTCAAATTCTCTTTATTGCTGAATCCCAGAAAGGCTTCTAAGTGAGCTTAACGTCAGCATTCAACTACAGGTCTGCTTTAAGTTCACCCAATTTCCTAACTACAACACCCTTTAAAATATGACCTCTAGCACTTAGTGGAAATAGTATATTGCAGAGGAACATCTAAGCTTAATTTGTAATATGCCCGTCTTTATGATATCTAAAATTAACATCTCCTCTAAAGTGCTTTATTATTTCTCCCCTTTAAATATTTTAATATTAATTTTAGAAATCCTTAATATTTAATATTCTGTTTAAATTGCGCTGTATTATAATATTCATGTTTAATAAAGAATAACCCATTGCATGGTATGCAAAGGTATTTCAGATCTGCAACTTTTGTTCTATTTTCTTTCTTTTTTTCTTCTTGCAAGGTGAAAGACTACAGAATTGAGTCACTTTGGAAAAAAAAAAAAAAGCAGCAACTGGCTGAGCTGAGGAAGTCCCAAAGTAGCCCTATAATTCGAAATTTGATTTAGTTAAATACGTTTCAAATTATATTCTACGTGACCAAGTACAGGGACTGCCCTCCTTTATTTCCCCCAGTGTTGCCGGGCCACTGAAGGATCAATTTACGGAAAATGCACTTTCAAAAAAATGGTGGGACCCTTTAGAACCAAACATTATATATATATAGATATATATACACACACTATTTTGTCAAAAGTATTGGGACGCCTGCCTTTACACACACATGAACTTTAATGGCAATGGCATCCCAGTCTTAGTCCGTATGGTTCAATATTGTGTTGGCCCCACCCTTTGCAGCTTCAACTCTTCTGGGAAGGCTGTCCACAAGGTTTAGCAGGGTGTCTATGGCAGTGGTTCTCAACTTCAGTTATCTTGCAAACCTGGCCTGTTGGTGGGTCCTGAGGACAGGAGTTGAGAACCACTGGTCTATGGGAATCTCTGACCATTCTTTCATAAGCCCATTTGTGAGGTCAGGCACTGATGTTGGATGAGAAGGTCTGGCTCACAGTCTCTGCTGTAATTTACCCCAAAGGCATTCTATCAGGTTGAGTTGAGTGGTATCTTAATATAGCGCGGTCTTACCCCGAAGAGTCCCAATGCGCTTACAAACACATACTAGGGCCAATTTATAGACAGGATCTGATTAACCTACCAGCATGTCTTTGGAGTGTGGGAGGAAACCGGGATAACAGGAGGAAACCCACACAGGCACAGGGAGAACATGCAAACCCCAGGCAGATGGTGTCATGGTCGGGATTTGAACCAGCGACCCAATTGCTGCTAGGTGAAAGTGCTAACCACTACATCACTGTGCTGCCCAGGTTGAGGTCTGGAGTCTGTGCAGGGCAGTCAACTTCTTCCACCCCAAACTCACTCATCCATGTCTTTATGGACCTTGCTTTGTGCACTGGTCCAAATCATTTGGTGGAGGGAGGATTTTGGTGTGGGGTTGTTTTTCAGAGGTTGGGCTTGGCCCCTTAGTTCCAATGAAGGGAACTCCTAAGGCGTCAGCATACCAAGACATTTTGAACATTTCATGCTCCCAACTTTGTGGGAACAGTTTGGGGATGGCCCCTTCCTGTTCCAACATGACTGCTCACCAGTCCTGACCTCAACCCGATAGAACACCTTTGTGCACTGGTCCAAATCATTTGGTGGAGGGGAGATTATGGTGGGGGGTTGTTTTTCAGGGGTTGGGGTTGACCCCTTAGTTCCAGTGAGGGGGAACTCCTAAAGCATCAGCATACCAAGACATTTTGGACAATTTCATGTTCCCAACTTTGTGGGAACAGTTTCGGGATGGCCCCTTCCTGTTCCAACATGACTGCGCACCAGTGCACAAAGCAAGGTCCATAAAGACATGGATGAGCGAGTTTGGGGTGGAGGAACTTGACTGGCCTGCACAGAGTCCTGATCTCAACCCGATAGAACACCTTTGGGAGGAATTAGAGCAGACACTTCTCGTCCAACATCAGTGCCTGACCTCGCAAATGGGCTTCTGGAAGAATGGTCAAACATTCCCATAGACACACTCCTAAACCTTGTGGACGGCCTTCCCAGAAGAGTTGAAGCTGTTATAACTGTAAAGGGTGGGCCAACTCAATATTGAACGCTACGTACTAAGACTGGGATGCCATTAAAGTCCATGTGAGTATAAAGGCAGGTGTCCCAATACTTTTGGTAATATAGTGTATTTCCAGCATTCTCAATGTGGTGCCATATATTATATTTAAAAAAAAAATACTTTTATACAAAAGTCTGGGAGGCTCTCTGTCTAGGTGCACTGTGATGAGGATTTGTGTTCCCGGAATATCCTGAGAGATATTACACTAAGCGTGTGTGACTCTGCAGTGGGGTCTACATAGTGGGAACTCGGGAGGAGGTTTGTCTTATCCAGGAACACCAGGAGGAGTTGTTTTCCCAAGACATCCTGAGAGATATAATCACAGGCGTGACGGTGTGTGTGACTCTGTAGTGGGGTCATCTTTTGGAGGTGAGCAGGCATTCCAGCTAGAGGTGGTGGTCACTGAAGTCACTGGAAATTTATGAACCGTCACTGAAAGTTGCACAACGGTGGAATTTTGTTATATTTGGACTTGTTGTATTTGTATTTGTTTTTGGTTGCGCTACATTTGGTTTTGATTGACATATTGAGAGTCACATGTGGATACACTCTAATGCCGCGTACACACGCTCGGAATTTCCGACAACAAACGCTCAACGGGAGCTTGTTGTCGGAAATTCCGACCGTGTGTAGGCCCCATCGGACATTTGCTGTCGGAATTTCCGACAACAAAAATTTGAAAGCTGGTTCTCAAATTTTCCGAGAACAAAATTTGTTGTCGGAAATTCCCAACGTGTACACAATCCTGACGCACAAAAATTCCACGCTTGCTCAGATTCAAGCAGAAGAGCCGCACTGGCTGTTGAACTTCATTGAACTCGGCTCGTCGTACGTTTTGTACGTCACCACGTTCTTCCGTTCTTTTCCGACAACATTTGTGTGACCGTGTGTATGCAAGACAAGTTTGAGCCAACATTCCGTCGGAAAAAAAATCCACGGTTTTGTTGTCGGAATGTCCGATCGTCTGTACGTGGCATAAGTGGTGTGGGCACCAATCACGTTAAGCCTATTAGGAGGCTAATTACACTATATATTGATTTCACATTATTATATTGATTATTGCGCTGATTATTGAATTTTTTACTATCTCTGTAGAGTTGCTGGCTTCACAGGTTTGGCCAGACCCACCAGACCCACCAGATGATGTGCGTTCCAGGAGATGATGAAGCCACCATTCAAATAATTCTAGTTCTTATGAGTCTAAATGAGAATAAACCTCCACATTCACCCAAGTCCTCCTCCATTTTTTTAGACGTTGGCCCTTGTTTGAGGCGGGCTTCAGTTCAAAACAAATCTAAATGTCAGGTACCCTTGAAGTGCAGGCTCATTGCTTCTTGGAACATCTGTGTTTGAGTAGAGAGGCGGATGGGTTCCTTGCTGCCCAGCGGACTTTCTATTTTTTCTTTTCTCCTAATTAGCCGGGAGGAGAAGCATCCATATGTTAACAAAAGGGGCATACTAAAATGAATGCATGCATTAATTACCCAGGTGACTGTAGTGATGTTCCCTAGAACAACACAACGACTGAACCATGTGTAAAGCTGTTCTTAGGAAACTTTTTGCGCTGCGAAATCTCAAAGACGGTCCCAGTCTTATCGTGCTGCACTATTCCCTTAGGTGACAATTAAACCGGTGCCCATAATTCTACTTTTGCACGCCATCATAACAATTTCTCAAAGTGAGGTTTCAGTTAATTATTTTTATTGCTGGATTAATGCAAATTTAAAAGTCACCACATGAGACAAAAGAAGTGCGAAAACAGCTTCCTTAAAACTTTATTGTATAAAGTACTGAAAACGGCTCAGAAGACAAACAGAGAGAAGGCAGACATAGTCCCAACTTCAGGCTCAAACTTAAGGCCAGATCAATAGGACTGAATGGGCCCATGGACCACAATGAAAGGCTCTCCAAATGCCCCGTATACACGACCGGTTTTCCCGTCGGATAAAAAAAACGACGGTTTTCCCGACAGAATTTCTCTCAAGCCTGGCTTGTATACACACGGTCAGACAAAAGTCCGGTGAACTTTTGACTGCCAAGAACACGGTGACGTAAACGACTACGACGAGCCGACAAAATGGAGTTATATGCTTGCGCGGTTTTTTTCCCCTCGGAAAAGCATACAGACAAACGGTTTTCCCGCTGGGATTTTTTCCTGACGGGGAAAAAGAGATCCTGCTCTCTTTTTTTGTCCGGCAGTTTTTTTCCGTTGGAAAAACTGCGATGGAGCATACAGACGGCGGGGTTTCCTGGTCAAAAGCTCTCATAGCAGTTTTCTCGTCTGAAAAAACGGTCGTGTGTACGAGGCATAAGTGTTGGAAGCATAGCATTCATTTAGAAGTTGCTTTACAGCCCGTGCTCTCTCATTATTCAAAGACGTTAACATTTTAGTGGTTAACTCCCCCAAAGACGGTGGGTTTATAGGTGGGGAACTATTTGTGGGTGCAAGAAGAGGTCATTCCACTTGAAGTCTCAAACAGCCGATGGACTTACAGGCTCCTGAAGAGTTTTTTCACTAGTTTTGGTATTGTCACAGTTTTATTAGCAAAGTCTACTTTGTCAATGGTAATGTGGTCCCTGATTGATGCCCTTAGTGGTCCTTTGTTAGAGGGAACTCTTTTGTAAGTGGAAGGAGTAGTTATTCCCGAATTTAAGCCTCATCCTGCCAATGGATGAGTTAAAGCCTCCTGAAGACTTTCCCACTCTTTTTGTTATTGTCACAACATTATTAGTAGAGTCTACCTTGCCAGTGTGGTAATGTGGTCTCTGATTGATGTCCTCAGTGGTCCTTGGTTAGAGGGAACTAATTTGTAAGTGCAAGAAGTGGTCATTCCCAAATGAAGCCTCATCCTGCCGATGGTTGAGATACAGGATTCTGAAGACTTTCCCACTCTTTTTGTTAATGGCACAACATATTAGTGGAGTCAATCTTGCCAGTGTGGCAATGTGGTCTCTGATTGATGCCCTCACTGGACCTTGGTTAGAGGAAAGTGCAAGAAGGGATTACTTCCAAAGGAAGCCTCAACCTGCCGATGGTTGAGTTACAGGCTCCTGAAAATGTTCCCACCACTTTTGTTATTTTCACTCTTGCTAGTGGTAAAGTGGTCTATGATTAATGCCCTCAGTGGACCTTGGTTAGTTGGAGGTCTGAACTGAATGTATAGGCCTTTAATGTGACCCTCTCAGGTTAAAAACTATTCCAGTGGAAATGTTCCTGCAAAAGAAGAGCCTTTTATATTCACCTCCCTAGTGGCCCTTGTCTCCTACCTTCACTCTACTAAAGCACAGCCGCCTCTGTAAGACCCCTCAACATTTAACACATCTTGGGAATGTTGAATACCCATGTCCCCTGTAGCACACTGTGTCTCTATCTTTTGGCTTTCAAGGTTAAGATCCACAGAGGGCAGCCGGGGTACAAAGGCATCTGACATTAGGAAGTGTTGAATGCCACATAGAGTGGCAAAGGTTGCAGCACTAGAATGAAGGGAAGATGGGAGACAGAGGGAGAACACCAAAGAGGTGAATTTTTAAAGCTCGTCTTTTGTAAGGAACTTAACTTTGGAATGTTTATTATGAAAGGACAAGTTCATGAATTATATAAAGCCCTCAAGCCCCTTCTTAGTCCACTAAACTACCCTTAGCTAAACCACCTTCACTCCAGGTATATACTTACTACCTTCAATGGCAGTGACCTCCCATACAGTTTTCATTACAGCTGGTAAAAATCAAATTCCCGCTTCTGTGCACTAACGTCCCAACTACTTGAAAGAACGTATCTGTACTGCAGGAACAACATCCTATTCCATCCACTCTCAACCAGGGCTCCACCAGAGGTTGCTAAGGGTTCCTTGAGCTGTGGCCGATTGACATCCCATCTGGAGGTGCCTGCAGAGTAGGGCCAGGACAAGGGGTGGGCAGGAAGGGAAGCTGCCCTGGGCCCAGCGGAGCAAGAAAGCCAGGAAGATGGACACACAATGCAGTAAAAGCATTCTATGGTAGGCATTAACATAAGGGGAGGAGGTGCAGTTCCTCATCCTTGCCCTGGGTGCTGGACAAACCTTTCCTGATACTGCTACTGTTCCTGGGTCAACACCACTTGACAAAGCCAACAGCATGACAACAGTTCTATTCTTTTAGCTGTCTGCAATGGTGGCATTCTGACCATCACTGTAAGGGTTGCATTCTTCCTACTGACCACCATCAATGTAAGCGTATTTTTCCCATAGACCCCCAAAGAATTGGTTTTAGTAAGGGTTCCTCGATACCTGAAAATTGTTTTAGTGGTTCTTCTTGGGTGAAAAACTTGAGAAAGGCTGTCCTATTCTGTTATTGTGCATTCGAGGGCAGCCTGGCCCTGAGTTTTTACAAAGAAGGAGGCCAACTCACTTGGAGGAAGTAAGTAGGCACCTGGTAGGGGATGGTGGTTCAGCTGAGTAGCCATGTTATGCCTTGTACACACGGTCGGACTATTGTCTGGCCAAAGGCACATCGGAATTCCGACGGAATTTCATCGGAGTAAAATAGAACATGTTCTCTATCTAAACTCCAATGGAATTCCTCGGAATTAAAGCGGAGCTCCACCCGCAATTTTTTTTTTTTTTAAAGTCAGCAGTAGGGATGAGCTTCGTGTTCGAGTCGAACATACGTTCGACTCGAACATCGGCTGTTCGATCGTTCGACGAAGATCGAACGATTTGGGCCGTTCGCGCCAAATTCGAGTGACGCGAACGGCCCACAATGCACTACGCCATCGCAGTGTCATCCAGGCGCTGTGATTGGCCAAGCATGCACTGTGACCCCGCATGCTTGGCCAATCACAGCGCCGGCAGCGAGGAGAGCAATGATTGGCCACAGGCAGGATGCCTGTGGCCAATTATTGCTGAGGGTGTTTAGTACACGCCCCACACTATAAAAGGCCGCCAGCACGGCGGCCTAGTGTAGTGTGTTCCGGAGCAGGGATAGAGCAGCATAGGCAGGGACAGTGACTGTTATTTCTTTCTTGCTTAACCTGGATTCCTTTAGTTTAGGGAAAGAGAAGGATAGGTAGGGAGAGTGTCAGTGTGTTTTGTGCTTGTGCTATAGTGTGCTTAAAAAAAAACATTTATTCTAGGGACAGAAAACTGTAGGTAGGGACAGTGTCAGTTTCTTTCACTCTGCAAGTCCTTGTTTCCAGGGACCTGGAAGGACAGTGAGTGAATTGTCCTTGTGCTATATTGTGCTTAAAAAAACATTTATTCTAGGGACAGAAAACTGTAGGTAGGGAGAGTGTCAGTTTCTTTCACTCTGCAAGTCCTTGTTTCCAGGGACCTGTAAGGACAGTGAGTGAATTGTCCTTGTGCTATATTGTGCTTAAAAAAAACATTTATTCTAGGGACAGAAAACTGTAGGTAGGGAGAGTGTCAGTTTATTTCACTCTGCAAGTCCTTGTTTCCAGGGACCTGGAAGGACAGTGACTGAATTGTCCTTGTGCTATATTGTGATTAAAAAAAACATTTATTCTAGGGACAGAAAACTGTAGGTAGGGAGAGTGTCAGTTTATTTCACTCTGCAAGTCCTTGTTTCCAGGGACCTGGAAGGACAGTGAGTGAATTGTCCTTGTGTTATATTGTGATTAAAAAAAACATTTTTTCTAGGGACAGAAAACTGTAGGTAGGGAGAGTGTTTTTTTTCTTTCACTCTGCAAGTCCTTGTTTCCAGGGACCTGTAAGGACAGTGAGTGAATTGTCCTTGTGCTATATTGTGCTTAAAAAAAACATTTATTCTAGGGACAGAAAACTGTAGGTAGGGAGAGTGTCAGTTTATTTTACTCTGCAAGTCCTTGTTTCCAGGGACCTGGAAGGACAGTGAGTGAATTGTCCTTGTGCTATATTGTGATTAAAAAAAACATTTATTCTAGGGACAGAAAACTGTAGGTAGGGAGAGTGTCAGTTTATTTCACTCTGCAAGTCCTTGTTTCCAGGGACCTGGAAGGACAGTGACTGAATTGTCCTTGTGCTATATTGTGATTAAAAAAAAACATTTATTCTAGGGACAGAAAACTGTAGGTAGGGAGAGTGTCAGTTTATTTCACTCTGCAAGTCCTTGTTTCCAGGGACCTGGAAGGACAGTGACTGAATTGTCCTGGTGCTATATTGTGATTAAAAAAAACATTTATTCTAGGGACAGAAAACTGTAGGTAGGGAGAGTGTCAGTTTATTTCACTCTGCAAGTCCTTGTTTCCAGGGACCTGGAAGGACAGTGACTGAATTGTCCTTGTGCTATATTGTGATTAAAAAAAACATTTATTCTAGGGACAGAAAACTGTAGGTAGGGAGAGTGTCAGTTTATTTCACTCTGCAAGTCCTTGTTTCCAGGGACCTGGAAGGACAGTGAGTGAATTGTCCTTGTGTTATATTGTGATTAAAAAAAACATTTTTTCTAGGGACAGAAAACTGTAGGTAGGGAGAGTGTTTTTTTTCTTTCACTCTGCAAGTCCTTGTTTCCAGGGACCTGGAAGGACAGTGAGTGAATTCTCCTTGTGCTATATTGTGCTTAAAAAAAACATTTATTCTAGGGACAGAAAACTGTAGGTAGGGAGAGTGTCAGTTTATTTCACTCTGCAAGTCCTTGTTTCCAGGGACCTGTAAGGACAGTGAGTGAATTGTCCTTGTGCTATATTGTGATTAAAAAAAACATTTATTCTAGGGACAGAAAACTGTAGGTAGGGAGAGTGTCAGTTTATTTCACTCTGCAAGTCCTTGTTTCCAGGGACCTGGAAGGACAGTGACTGAATTGTCCTTGTGCTATATTGTGATTAAAAAAAAACATTTATTCTAGGGACAGAAAACTGTAGGTAGGGAGAGTGTCAGTTTATTTCACTCTGCAAGTCCTTGTTTCCAGGGACCTGGAAGGACAGTGACTGAATTGTCCTTGTGCTATATTGTGATTAAAAAAAACATTTATTCTAGGGACAGAAAACTGTAGGTAGGGAGAGTGTCAGTTTATTTCACTCTGCAAGTCCTTGTTTCCAGGGACCTGGAAGGACAGTGAGTGAATTGTCCTTGTGTTATATTGTGATTAAAAAAAACATTTTTTCTAGGGACAGAAAACTGTAGGTAGGGAGAGTGTTTTTTTTCTTTCACTCTGCAAGTCCTTGTTTCCAGGGACCTGTAAGGACAGTGAGTGAATTGTCCTTGTGCTATATTGTGCTTAAAAAAAACATTTATTCTAGGGACAGAAAACTGTAGGTAGGGAGAGTGTCAGTTTATTTCACTCTGCAAGTCCTTGTTTCCAGGGACCTGGAAGGACAGTGAGTGAATTGTCCTTGTGTTATATTGTGATTAAAAAAAACATTTTTTCTAGGGACAGAAAACTGTAGGTAGGGAGAGTGTTTTTTTTCTTTCACTCTGCAAGTCCTTGTTTCCAGGGACCTGGAAGGACAGTGAGTGAATTCTCCTTGTGCTATATTGTGCTTAAAAAAAACATTTATTCTAGGGACAGAAAACTGTAGGTAGGGAGAGTGTCAGTTTATTTCACTCTGCAAGTCCTTGTTTCCAGGGACCTGGAAGGACAGTGACTGAATTGTCCTTGTGCTATATTGTGATTAAAAAAAACATTTATTCTAGGGACAGAAAACTGTAGGTAGGGAGAGTGTCAGTTTATTTCACTCTGCAAGTCCTTGTTTCCAGGGACCTGGAAGGACAGTGACTGAATTGTCCTTGTGCTATATTGTGATTAAAAAAAACATTTATTCTAGGGACAGAAAACTGTAGGTAGGGAGAGTGTCAGTTTATTTCACTCTGCAAGTCCTTGTTTCCAGGGACCTGGAAGGACAGTGACTGAATTGTCCTTGTGCTATATTGTGATTAAAAAAAACATTTATTCTAGGGACAGAAAACTGTAGGTAGGGAGAGTGTCAGTTTATTTCACTCTGCAAGTCCTTGTTTCCAGGGACCTGGAAGGACAGTGAGTGAATTGTCCTTGTGTTATATTGTGATTAAAAAAAACATTTTTTCTAGGGACAGAAAACTGTAGGTAGGGAGAGTGTTTTTTTTCTTTCACTCTGCAAGTCCTTGTTTCCAGGGACCTGTAAGGACAGTGAGTGAATTGTCCTTGTGCTATATTGTGCTTAAAAAAACATTTATTCTAGGGACAGAAAACTGTAGGTAGGGAGAGTGTCAGTTTATTTCACTCTGCAAGTCCTTGTTTCCAGGGACCTGGAAGGACAGTGAGTGAATTGTCCTTGTGTTATATTGTGATTAAAAAAAACATTTTTTCTAGGGACAGAAAACTGTAGGTAGGGAGAGTGTTTTTTTTCTTTCACTCTGCAAGTCCTTGTTTCCAGGGACCTGGAAGGACAGTGAGTGAATTCTCCTTGTGCTATATTGTGCTTAAAAAAAACATTTATTCTAGGGACAGAAAACTGTAGGTAGGGAGAGTGTCAGTTTATTTCACTCTGCAAGTCCTTGTTTCCAGGGACCTGGAAGGACAGTGACTGAATTGTCCTTGTGCTATATTGTGATTAAAAAAAACATTTATTCTAGGGACAGAAAACTGTAGGTAGGGAGAGTGTCAGTTTATTTCACTCTGCAAGTCCTTGTTTCCAGGGACCTGGAAGGACAGTGAGTGAATTGTCCTTGTGTTATATTGTGATTAAAAAAAACATTTTTTCTAGGGACAGAAAACTGTAGGTAGGGAGAGTGTTTTTTTTCTTTCACTCTGCAAGTCCTTGTTTCCAGGGACCTGGAAGGACAGTGAGTGAATTCTCCTTGTGCTATATTGTGCTTAAAAAAAACATTTATTCTAGGGACAGAAAACTGTAGGTAGGGAGAGTGTCAGTTTATTTCACTCTGCAAGTCCTTGTTTCCAGGGACCTGGAAGGACAGTGAGTGAATTGTCCTTGTGCTATATTGTGATTAAAAAAAACATTTATTCTAGGGACAGAAAACTGTAGGTAGGGAGAGTGTCAGTTTATTTCACTCTGCAAGTCCTTGTTTCCAGGGACCTGGAAGGACAGTGACTGAATTGTCCTTGTGCTATATTGTGATTAAAAAAAACATTTATTCTAGGGACAGAAAACTGTAGGTAGGGAGAGTGTCAGTTTATTTCACTCTGCAAGTCCTTGTTTCCAGGGACCTGGAAGGACAGTGACTGAATTGTCCTTGTGCTATATTGTGATTAAAAAAAACATTTATTCTAGGGACAGAAAACTGTAGGTAGGGAGAGTGTCAGTTTATTTCACTCTGCAAGTCCTTGTTTCCAGGGACCTGGAAGGACAGTGAGTGAATTGTCCTTGTGCTATATTGTGCTTAAAAAAAACATTTATTCTAGGGACAGAAAACTGTAGGTAGGGAGAGTGTCAGTTTATTTCACTCTGCAAGTCCTTGTTTCCAGGGACCTGGAAGGACAGTGACTGAATTGTCCTTGTGCTATATTGTGATTAAAAAAAACATTTATTCTAGGGACAGAAAACTGTAGGTAGGGAGAGTGTCAGTTTATTTCACTCTGCAAGTCCTTGTTTCCAGGGACCTGGAAGGACAGTGAGTGAATTGTCCTTGTGTTATATTGTGATTAAAAAAAACATTTTTTCTAGGGACAGAAAACTGTAGGTAGGGAGAGTGTTTTTTTTCTTTCACTCTGCAAGTCCTTGTTTCCAGGGACCTGGAAGGACAGTGAGTGAATTCTCCTTGTGCTATATTGTGCTTAAAAAAAACATTTATTCTAGGGACAGAAAACTGTAGGTAGGGAGAGTGTCAGTTTATTTCACTCTGCAAGTCCTTGTTTCCAGGGACCTGGAAGGACAGTGAGTGAATTGTCCTTGTGCTATATTGTGATTAAAAAAAACATTTATTCTAGGGACAGAAAACTGTAGGTAGGGAGAGTGTCAGTTTATTTCACTCTGCAAGTCCTTGTTTCCAGGGACCTGGAAGGACAGTGACTGAATTGTCCTTGTGCTATATTGTGATTAAAAAAAACATTTATTCTAGGGACAGAAAACTGTAGGTAGGGAGAGTGTCAGTTTATTTCACTCTGCAAGTCCTTGTTTCCAGGGACCTGGAAGGACAGTGACTGAATTGTCCTTGTGCTATATTGTGATTAAAAAAAACATTTATTCTAGGGACAGAAAACTGTAGGTAGGGAGAGTGTCAGTTTATTTCACTCTGCAAGTCCTTGTTTCCAGGGACCTGGAAGGACAGTGAGTGAATTGTCCTTGTGCTATATTGTGCTTAAAAAAAACATTTATTCTAGGGACAGAAAACTGTAGGTAGGGAGAGTGTCAGTTTATTTCACTCTGCAAGTCCTTGTTTCCAGGGACCTGGAAGGACAGTGAGTGAATTGTCCTTGTGTTATATTGTGATTAAAAAAAACATTTTTTCTAGGGACAGAAAACTGTAGGTAGGGAGAGTGTTTTTTTTCTTTCACTCTGCAAGTCCTTGTTTCCAGGGACCTGTAAGGACAGTGAGTGAATTGTCCTTGTGCTATATTGTGATTAAAAAAAACATTTATTCTAGGGACAGAAAACTGTAGGTAGGGAGAGTGTCAGTTTATTTCACTCTGCAAGTCCTTGTTTCAAGGGACAGAGAAGGACACCTGAAGGTAGCCCTTATTGCTTTTTTCCCATCTCCCTGCAGGCCATCTATTAGAATGTCTGGAAGGCAAACAAGGAGAGGCAGACAGTCAGGAGGCAATAAAAGAGGGCAAGCAGGCTCTGTGTCTGGGGGCAACAGTGCTGGTCGTGGACGCGGTGCATTGTCATCAGCACATGGCCATGGGACACGCTTGTCCTTCTTTTCGGCAGCTGGACATGTTGAGCCACATCATGCCGAAGACTTGGTAGAGTGGATGACCAAGCCCTCCTCCTCCTCCTCATCCTCTCTCACCCAGGCTCAGGGTACTGGAAAAGCAGCTGCCAAAGCGTCGTCTTCCCTGGTATCAATGTCAGACAAATCATCAGTCACTCCTTCCCTAGACCCACCATGTCCTCCTCCTGAGGAGTCCCCCGAACTGTTTCAGCACAGTGTTGGGTACATGCTCCAGGAGGATGCCCAGCGTTTCGAAGGGTCTGATGATGAAACCCAGCTAGAGGAAGGCAGTAGCGTGAGAGCAGACAGAGGGGATGCTCAAGAAGGACACCAATCTGGCAGTCATGTTCCAGCAGCTGCAGCATACTGCCAGATTGGCTCCAGTGATGAGGAGGGAGGGGATGATGAGGTCACTGACTCCACGTGGGTGCCTAATAGGAGAGAGGAGGAGGAGGAGGATGAGGAGGAGGCACATCTCCAACGAGGCAGGATGCCCTTTGGTGGCCAGCGTAAGGGCAGTACACCGACGGAATCACACCGCAGAGCTCCGCCTGTGCAGGGCGCTGCCTCTGCCCGTCATTCAAAAAGTTCTTTGGTGTGGGCCTTTTTTGAGGCTAGTGCATCAGATCGCACAGCTGCTGTTTGCAACATATGTCTCAAGCGTATATCGCGTGGCCAAAACATCAGCCGCTTGGGTACCACATGCCTGACCAGACATATGTTGACCTGCCATGCAGCTCGTTGGCAAGCCTACCTCAAAGACCCACACCAAAGAACAAAGCGGACCTCTCCTTGCACCGCATCAGCTGGGATCTCCAACCCCACTATAACTTCAGTCCTCTCTGAAACATGCACTGAGAGGAATGAAGGTGTAGAATTAGGTGTGTCACAGCCAAGTACTTGCGCCCACTCTGCTAGCAGTACACCGACGTCCGATTCTAGCAGGCAAATTTCCCTGCCCCAGCTGCTGGACCGTCGAAAGAAGTTCACTCCCAGCCATCCACATGCCCAGCGGTTGAATGCTAGCTTGGCTAAATTGCTAGCGCTTCAACTGCTGCCTTTTCAGTTGGTAGACTCGGCCCCCTTCCGTGAGTTTGTGCAATGTGCAGTTCCTCAGTGGCAGGTTCCCAAACGCCACTTTTTCTCACGGAAGGCTATTCCGGCTCTCTACCGGCATGTGGAAGGCAATGTCTTGGCCTCGCTGGACAGGGCGGTCAGCGGTAAGGTGCATATTACCGCTGACTCATGGTCCAGCAGGCATGGACAGGGACGTTACCTTTCTTTCACGGCCCATTGGGTCACTCTTTTGGCAGCTGGGAAGGATTCAGGACAAGGTGCAGTAGTGTTGGAGGTTGTCCCACCGCCACGCCTCCAAAATGCTACTACTGGTTGTGACACACCTCTCTCCTCCACCCCCTCCTCTTCTTCTTCCTCCATGGCCTCTTCCTGTGGTTTGTCCTATGAACCAGCGGTGCTCCGTAGCCGTTCACGGGGCTACGCAAGTACGCAGGCAAAAAGATGCCATGCCGTGCTTGCGCTGGTGTGTTTGGGGGACAGAAGCCACACTGGGGCAGAGGTCCTGTCTGCTCTGCAGGGCCAGGCCGAGAGGTGGTTGACGCCACGCCAGCTTAAGCCAGGAATGGTGGTTTGCGACAATGGCACCAACCTCCTCTCCGCCCTCCGACAGGGACAACTGACCCATGTGCCCTGTGTGGCTCACGTCCTTAACCTGGTGGTGCAGCGCTTCTTGGGCAGGTACCCGGGCTTACAGGATGTCCTGAGGCAGGCCAGGAAAGTCTGTGTGCATTTCCGCAGATCTTATAATGCCAGTGCTCGCCTGGCTGAGCTGCAAAAGGAGTTGAACCTGCCCAAGAACCGCCTTATATGTGACATGCCCACCAGGTGGAACTCAACGTTGGCCATGCTGCAGCGGCTGCACACGCAGCAGAGGGCCATCAATGAGTACCTGTGCGACTACGGCACCAGGACAGGGTCAGGGGAGCTTGGTTTTTTTTCTCCACGCCAGTGGGGCATGATCAGGGATGCATGCACTGTCCTGGCACCATTTGAGGAGGCCACGAGGATGGTGAGCAGTGACAGTGCATGCATCAGTGACACTGTACCTCTTGTCCACCTGTTGGAGCACACGCTGCGTGGAATAATGGACAGGGCACTTGAGGCAGAACAGAGGCAGGAAGAGGAGGACTTCCTTGCCTCTCAAGGCCCCCTTTACCCAGACAGTGTTCCTTCTGTCCCACCCATCGCACAGGAAGAGGAGGAGGAGGAGGAGGAGGAGGAGGAGGAGGAGGAGGATTGTGTCAGCATGGAGGTGGAGGCTGGCACTCAGCATCATCAGCAGCAGTCTTTTAGGGATGATTTACAGTCCCAAGAAACCAGTGGACTTGTACGTGGCTGGGAGGAGGTGGCTGCGGATCATGTCGTCCTTAGTGACCCAGAGGACTCCGGAGCGAATGCCTCAGCAAACCTACGCTGCATGGCCTCCCTGATCCTGCAAAGTCTGCGGAAGGATCCTCGTATTCTTCGGATCAAGGAGAGGGACCATTACTGGCTGGCCACTCTCCTTGATCCACGGTACAAGGGTAAGGTTGCGGACCTTATGTTACCGTCGCAGAGGGAGCAGAGGATGAGACAACTCCGGGAGGCCTTGCAGAAAGGTCTGTGCAACGCGTTCCCAGAGACTGGGAGGTTGCAAACTCCTGGTCCTGGACAACGAGTTGCTGAGGCTTCGGCCAGTCAAAGAAGGAGCGGTGGGGAAGGTGGCCGTCTGACCGATGCGTTCAGACAATTCTTTAGTCCGCAGCCCCAAAGTATGATCGGTTCCAGCAACCATCGCCAGCGTCTGATAAACATGGTGCAGGAATATCTAGGGGCAAGGTCAGACTTGGACACCTTCCCCACCGAAAATCCTCTGGCTTACTGGGTCTTGAGGATGGATCACTGGCCAGAGCTTGCACAGTATGCAATTGAGCTACTGGCCTGTCCTGCATCCAGCGTTCTTTCGGAACGCACATTCAGTGCTGCTGGAGGATTTGTCACGGATCACAGGGTGCGCCTGTCCACCGACTCGGTTGATCGACTGACTTTCATCAAGATGAACCAGTCTTGGATCACCACCAGCTACCACACACCTGATGCTGATATAACAGACTAATTGATTTTAACATGTCACATCCCTTCAAGACTGATGCTGATGCTGAGTGCCTGTGCTGTTATGTTGACTGGCTATCCTCCTCCTCCAAGTCCTCAATGATACGATTGATGATGATAGCTTGTAAGATCATTTTTGTTTATGGGTGCCGCCACCAGTGCCTAACGCCCAATTTTTCAGCCCCTGTTTAACAGGGGCGTGTAATTACAATTTTTGAAGCAATACTTTGCAACAGGGCTCATTGCTGTGCTCCAAGTACAGTATCTGTGAGGAGTTGCAGTGTTGTGCCACCAGTGCCTAACGCCCAATTTTTCAGCCCCTGTTTAACAGGGGCGTGTAATTACAATTTTTGAAGCAATACTTTGCAACAGGGCTCATTGCTGTGCTCCAAGTACAGTATCTGTGAGGAGTTGCAGTGTTGTGCCACCAGTGCCTAAGGCCCAATTTTTCAGCCCCTGTTTAACAGGGGCGTGTCATTACAATTTTTGAAGCAATACTTTGCAACAGGGCTCATTGGTGTGCTCCAAGTACAGTATCTGTGAGGAGTTGCAGTGTTGTGCCACCAGTGCCTAAGGCCCAATTTTTCAGCCCCTGTTTAACAGGGGCGTGTCATTACAATTTTTGAAGCAATACTTTGCAACAGGGCTCATTGCTGTGCTCCAAGTACAGTTGCTGTGAGGGGTTGCAGTGTTGTGCCACCAGTGCCTAAGGCCCAATTTTTCAGCCCCTGTTCAACAGGGGCATGTAATTACAATTCTTGATCTAATAATTCACAGCAGGGCCCATTGCTGCACCCACCAAGAGTAACTGTCAGGGCTTACAGTGTTGTGGCACCAGCACCACCATCAAAGGCCCAATTTTTACTACCACTGTTCAACAATTATATGTAATTAAAATTCCTGATATAATAGTTGACAGCAGGGCGTTCCAGCACCAACCAAGAGTAACTGTGAGTGCTTACAGTGTTGTGCCAACACCAACAACTAAGGGGCCTATTTCTGCAGAGTATATACGGCAGGTCCCTACTTTCAAACATCCAACTTACAAACGACTCCTACTTGCAAACGCAAGAAGACAACAGGAAGTGAGAGGAAATCTACCACTAGGAAGGAAAATTCTCTCCTGTAAGAATAAATATGGGAGAAAGGTGTCTCCTCTGTACTGATGCTTTATCAGCAATCCTTGTTTCAAGAAAAACACCACATTTCAAAAACAGTTGTCATTGGGACGGAAAGTGAGGTGAAATGTTCTGAACAGGGGCACAGACAGCAAAACAAATGTTACAGGGGTGATAACCCTTACCTATGTTTTCCAAAAAGTTTAAAAATAGATTTTTGGTCTGGAGCTACACTTCAACAATGTACCTGTTCAAAATTACAAACAGACTCTACATAAGAACAAACCTACAGTCCCTGTCTTGTATGCACCGCCTGTATAGGGCTGTTCAGAGTATATAGGGCCTTTTTTATTTTATGTGCGGGGTTCCCCTTAATATCCATACAAGACCCAAAGGGGCTGGTAATGGGCTGGGGTAGGGGGGGGGGTCATGGGGTAACTATGCCATTTTTCTTAAAGAATTTCATCCATATTACCGGGACCAGACATTACATTAAAGCCGCAAGCAGTTTTAAATGGCTTTTTTTTCCTTTAGAAGTGTCATTTTGTGCAGGGACAGTTCTAAACACGGGAAACACGTGGCACTTCACAGGCATACTTTAGACACCCCCCAGGTACGATATTTAAAGGAATATTTGACTTTTTTTTTTTCACTTTATGCATCATTAAAATGACTGCTCCCGAAAAACGACCGTTTTTAAAACTTCTTTTTGCATTGATACATGTCCCCTGGTGCAGAACCCGGGTTCCCAAACCCTTTTTAGGACAATAACATGCATAATAGTTGTTATAATTAGCACTTTAGAATTCGAACGTTCGCATCCATTGTATTTAATAGGGTTCTAATGTTCGTTCGAACTTTCGGTCCGTTCGCGGGTTCTGGTGCGAACCGAACGCGGGGGTGTTCGGCTCATCACTAGTCAGCAGCTACTAACACTGTAGCTGCTGACTTTTAATAAGGACACTTACCTGTCCTACTCGCCCGTGATGTCGGGTCCCCGATGGCGATCGCTCAGTCCTGGCAGGTCCCGGCGCCTCCATCCTGACTAAGGGAAACAGGCAGTGAAGCCTTACAGCTTCACTGCCCGTTTCCTACTTGACATGCGCAACTCGCACGGCGCTTTGTGAATTGGCGGCTGCCTCCTGGAGTTACACACAGTTCCCAGAAGGCAGCGCGCCCCATTCACTAGAAGAGGAAATGGAAGGAGACCCACCGAGGCAAAGGAAGAGGCAGATTAGGGACTTCCGCATAGCAACGGGTATTTCGGGTGAGTATAATTTTTTACTTTTTTACTATACATTTTTTTCTATTTTTTTTAGAATTTTTAGTGCTAAAAAAAATTCTGGGTGGACCTCCGCTTTTAAGTCCGATGGGGCACACACACACGGTCGGAATTTCTGATGAAAAAACTCCGTCTGACTTTTTTCATCGGAAATTCCGACCGTGTGTACAAGGCATTAGTTTATTTTATGTTGAATGCTCACAGTTCTTCTGTCTCAGTTTTTTTTCTTTTGTCAGCTACAAGTTATCAGTTCTTTCACTACTTATGTTGAACTAGGTGAGCTGCATGCAGTAAGTCAAAAAAGCTGTAGGCCCTGGCCTATTCAACTAAGAACAGTTTTAGGGCCCCCTATTGAGTTGTGAAATGGGCAACATGCATATCAGGTAGTATGTTTTAGATAAGAAGTATGCAGTATTTTTTATGTTTTACACAATTTTGATGACAAAGGTTCTTAACAGTCGTAGAAGAGGAGAATTACAACATTTGGATCTTTCTATGACCTGTACAGGCATATTTCCTTTTTGTTTTTATTTTTCTGCAGCCCCCTTTGAACCCACTTAATTTAAAGCCTTGTTGTCCGTCTTCCACAAAGACAAATTGACTCTGAGAATACTTGTATTAAACAAAAAGAAAACCATACAGCAGGCATAAAGCTCTTTCTTTAGCTTCCATTAGGCTTTTATAAGGCAACTTTGTTTTACCGCAAAGCAGAAAACACCAATTAGGAAAAGTATCTCTACATGAGGCCGGTCTTTTGACGTCAGTTTGTTTGATTTGAAGTTTTTAGATTTCAAGCAGATTGTATGAAATGAATGAAATAACCTTTCCTTCATTATGTACAATCAAAAGCAATTTTGAGCAATAAGTAAAGCCAATTAAGGAATCGCTAATATTATCCAGGAAACAGTATGACTCTGGTAATGTCAATAAACCTACTTCATTTACCTTAAAAAGGAACTGTGGTCTGCTCACATAATTTGTAATAAAAACATCTTTGCCATGAAGCTTCCCTCCTGCCACTTTGCATATTATTTTATATATACTGTGATTCTGTACTTGCCAAATATGCTGCAGAAATCTCCCTCCACTGAGTCTGGCTGCAACCATTTTAACTGTGGGCAGCTGAAGCTGCTGCCTGTTCACTTCCTGGATTTACACAGACACACACCTCCAGCTCTGCTGCTCTCATTGGTCCTCGTATGACTCGTCCACCCTGCCTTCCTGGCAAACTCTAACGAGAGTGAGACAGAGAGAGCTGTGCATGATGTCATAAGCCTAGGCTAATGACCAGACAGGAAACAGGAAGTGGGCTGTATAAGGTATTTACTGGCAGAAAAAAAATATGTTTTACTATCCAAATTTAAAACAACAACATAGGGCAGAAGATTTAATAGATGGAAAGATGAAAAAATGACTGAAGTTCAGCTTTAATCTGATCTCTGTAGAATCCACTGCAAGCAGAGGACAGAGATTGCCTCACACGTGGGGTGGGTGAGACTGCTTTCTAAATCCAGTGTGGTGTCACCACCCCCCCCCCCTTTTCTCTTTGTTTGACATATAACCAATGTTATTAGAATTCCAAAGCAGATGTATATTATTATATTAGGTGTTCTGTATGTTAGAGCTGGTGTGTTTAAGAATAACTTTCCCGCAATCGGGTGAGAAAAAGGGGTTCCCAGAACACTAGATCCTTAAAAGAAGGAGAGGATGGAACTGGTGCACTAAAGGAACCCCATGGTGCAAAACTGAAGCCATTGCTGCGTATTGGTGTATTAATTCAGACCTCTAGCCTCACCTTTCTTTGGCCCACCTGTTTCAGCCTCTGGCGCTTGGTCTATAACTGTATTCTCCCCATTGTGTGCCTTTAAATTGTCTGTCATAGAGAGGGCATTACAGCAGACTCACCAGTCATATTAGCTAAGCCCCTTGGGGTTCAAGGAGTGTTAGCTGCTACAGTATATCCAAAGTGGTGCATATAACTTCCATAGAGCCAATTTCATGTAGATGAGATTTTCTTTTTTGAGCAGAGAGCTCCCTTCCCTTCCCCTCTCTGCACACACACTGAATGCCAAGACCCAGGACTCTCCCCTTCAGCTGACAGTGTATTTTCTCTAAAGGTTTGAATGCAGAGTTGTCTCCAGGTAATGCTAAAAGAAGATGTGCAGTGTATTGCATTGCCATTCATTCAGAATGGCACCCCAACATCTGATAACAATATCCTGCAACACAAAAGCATGCATGCCAAACAAATACTAAAAGTCAATTTTTGTGGCATGCCGTGATGATGAGCTCTTATGCCCCATACACACGATCATTTTTCATGCCATTTTTTAAACCGACGTTTTTCTTGTCGTTTTTTTTTCATGTTTCCTCTCAAGCCTGTCTTGCGTACACACGATCATTAAAAAAACGCTCGAGCAAAGCGCAGTGACGTACAACACGTACGACGGCACTATAAAGGGGAATTTCCGTTCGGATGGCGCCACCCTTCATGTTAGTAAAGTTTGTTGAGCGACGATTCGCGCTTTTCAGCCTTGTGCTTTTCAGTCCGTTACTGTGTGATGAATGTGCTATCTCCATTACGAACGCTAGTTTTACCAGAACGAGCGCTCCCGTCTCATACTTGATTCTGAGCATGCGCGTTTTTTTTCACGTCGTTAAAGCATACACACTATCGTTTTTCACGTCGTTAAAAAAACCGACATGAAAAACGACGTGAAAAAATAGAGCATGTTCGAAATTTTTAATGGCCGTTTTTCACGTCGTTAAAAATGCTCTGGAGCATACACACGATCGGTTTTAATGCCCATTTTTTAAAATGGCATTTTTAACGGCATGAAAAACGATTGTGTGTATGGGGCATAACGAGACTTGGCCATTTAAAGGCCGCACTGGCACCAACACAGAACGAAGCTGGTGTATGGTCGCAGCAAAAACTAAATTGAAAGTAGACAAACCACCCAATCCCTATTAAACATAAGATATGGGTACAGTCCTCTGTGGGACTTTTAGAGGGTGGAGTCTTGAAAATTCATTGATATCAAAAATATAATTTATTAAATATGGTACATCGTATCAAAAAATATATATATAAAAGAACATAGAACAAAGTCGGATGTACATTAAAGAACATGAATTGTTACAAAAACAACAAGGATTACAGTGTCACATAAACCAGAAACCACTATGAAAGTCCTGATTCCTACAAGAGGACACAGGATGCCCGACGCGTTTCGAGGCTGTAGATTTGTATAAAACATCTTCTTCAGGGGCTAATAGCGGTATGTACTGTGATCTGAAATTTCGATCATAAGAAATATCAAACACAGAACGAAGATGGGAGCACCGGCAGCGCAGACAGGCTGCTGTTGGAGGGCTCCATATTAAAGGCAAGTGTGCCATAATGTGCTAGTATGCAGTGCATGCTAGCACAACATTACATACCACTACAGGGAGCCCTTTTTTTTTTTTTCAAAGGAAGCAATAGACTTGTGATAATGCACCACAGGCAATCACAAAGGTTTGAACGTCCCCTAAACTGTTGGCAAACAACAGCATGAATTTGAGTCAAGGTTGACTTGAAATCAGCAATCCGCCCACAAGTGAGCTTTCCATATATTGCACAATAGATCAACTCAAGAACAAGGTCAATGAGTCACGACACAACAAAAACAGGAAGCAAGCATTTATTTTCTCAAAGCTGGGAGAAAAGTAGATGGGTTCTTCTTGATTGAGAGTGGCCATAATTGCTCTGCAATGGCTTAAGTTCTGTAAGGTTACAGCCCGTAAGAGCCTGGGGATGTAAAAGAAACCCCTTAATGTAATCAAGGTTGGTAATTCTCCTGGTCTTAGAAAGCTCTTCATAAGTCATGTATGACGGAGCCCCCATCATTGCCCTGAATAGGTGCATTTGGGAACGGTGCTCTGGGACTTAATAGTTGCATGCATCTGCTTTTGTGATGATTAATGAGTGGATAGGGAAGGGGATCCTGTTTAGAAACAAGTCTTAATGTAGTTTGCATTGACTATGATGTTAAAAAAAAAAAAAGACATGATTAACGGCATTGTAGACCATATCATTGTCAAAAAAATGGAAGGAGAAACAAGACTTTATGCATGTTAGGAGAAGATATACAGTGTTCCTTTATGTTGTCTGGTGGAGGGATGGAGTATACGAAGCCAGAAGAACATTGTTCATTTTTTTCATAAACCAACGTTATGAGATTAAACATTGAAACAATATAGGCCATTTACTACCATGACGGCAAAGGACAACTCAACTGCCATAATGATCAAACACTCCCAAACACTTCAAAATCCCTCTCACTCCAAGGACACAGTTGGGCTCCCACCATCCCTAATGCATTTTAATTGATTTTATATAAAGAAGAATGTAACAGGGAGAGAACACACAAAGGTGGGTGACGACACCCAAAACTCCTAGACGGACTGTGGTGGAACGGATAAAATGTCCTATATTATGTCCCTCTCCCTCTCTTCTAATATTATTATTTTCTTTCATATCTTTATTATTTTTTCCCTCTTGTTGTGATATACATATACCGTATATACTCGAGTATAAGCCGAGTTTTTCAGCACATTTTTTTGTGCTGAAAATGCCCCCCTCGGCTTATACTCAAGTCACCTTTTTGCGCCTGATCTCCCGAACTTTGGGAACCCAGGACTGACCCCAAACTTGGCACACAATGTAGCCTCACTCTTCCTCTACAAGTGTGCAAAGTTTGTTGTCCGGGGGACCTACGGCCGGGGAGCACCGATTTTTCAAAGCCGGGCACCCCTTCCATAGACTCCGATGTTAAATGGTAATATCCCTGGTAACTTTGGGGACCCGGTACCCCATTTCTCCTCTACAAGTGTACAAAGTTTTTTGTCTGGGGGACCTACGGCCGGGGAGCACCGACTTTTCAAAGCAGGGCACCCCTTCCATAGACTCCCATGTTAAACGTCAGTCTAGTCATGGGCACATTGAGGCATGGGCACAGTGAGGCATGCACATGGACACAGTGAGGCATGGGCACAGTGAGGCATGGGTACAGTGAGGCATGCACATGGACACAGTGAGGCATGGACACAGTGAGGCATGGGCACAGTGAGGCATGCACATGGACACAGTGAGGCATGGGCACAGTGAGGCATGGGTACAGTGAGGCATGCACATGGACACAGTGAGGCATGGGCACAGTGAGGCATGGGTACAGTGAGGCATGCACATGGACACAGTGAGGCAAAGTGAGGCACATTAAGGCATGCAGATGGACACCCTAGGCTTATACTCGAGTCAATACGCTTTCCCAGTTTTTTGTGGTAAAATTAGGTGCCTCGGCTTATATTCGGGTCGGTTTATACTCGAGTATATACAGTATATATATATATATATATATATATATATGTAGCACACGTACCCTTTTCTCCTGCCTACCTTCTCCTTGCATGGATAAAGGCACACCGTGCCACATGCCCGTATCCTCCCGGTATAAGAGGTTGAGCGGTGTTCTTACAATTTTGGATCCTGCAGCGAGTTACCTCCCTCCATTGGTTCTCGTCCCCAGAATATAGGGAAAAGTCTGTGTTCTTTCTCCCAAAGAAAGCCAATGTCCAAACAGTATTTAAACTCCAAACAGACAAGTTTATTTTATCTTGCTTGAAACAGATTTGGGAATAGATTGAAGATAGTAACAAAGTAGGAAGAGGGACAGGTTCAGGCACGCGACACCCAACTACCCTATTCTTCACTCAAGCCTGAGTATGAATTGCTCACCCGGATAGATCCCTCTCACAGTTCTAGCAGCCGGAGTGAAACACGAACAGTTCCTTTAAGTTAGTCCCCTTCACGGACAAATCTAAGTAATTCTCTGCCACAGAATCCTTTAGTTACTGAATTAGAACTTTGAAACTCCCATAGATTAATGAAGACCATAGGTGTCAATGGGACACGCTACAGGAGCTATACTGCAACTCACGAGTCCTTCCCTCTGATAGGTAACCAGGCCTCTCCTTCACCATGAATTCCTTCACTGATCCATCGAACAGGTCCTCCCCCGGTTTCCTCTCCTTCAGAGCGGGCCATCCTCACACGGGTTCCCTGGGACTCCAGTGTGTTGTTTGTAGACCCAATTGAAGGTACTGGGCCAATCTGGAATGTTGTAGCCTCGAGCTAAAGGTGCCAGAGTCTCCTCGACCAGTTCACGCACCCCTCGGCCAGCAAGGCCATAGAACGCGACTTCGCCACCAGGGGTTCTTGGAATCCCCCTGGCACACCACCCCATGGGGCACACTCCCCGCACTTCTGGCGTCTGCCCTTTATATACCCTCTCCCAGCATGCACAGCAGGCAGAGCCCGCCCACCACATGGTAGCCGAGAGAGGACACCAATCGTACCACAACACCACCTGCGGTTCAACCCGAGACCTGGGCAACAGCGCCACCTCAGGCCCAGGGGAACTATACAGCAGGCAACAACATGGCAGAGCAGAGTCCGTATTGAACAGAATTGTAGAATTTGAGCCACACTATTGCCCAGACTGCATTTTTGGGGATTCCCGCTACATATATATAGATATGCAGGGCTTTTTTTCTGCAGGAACGCGGGGGAACGCAGTTCCGGCACCTGCACTGACTGTATGTAATGGCAAGGGGTGTTGGGGTGTGCTGCAGGGTATTGATGCTCACTGCTGGGGATCTATTTTTGCAAGGGGGGGTCTATTGTTGCTGGGGAGGTCTATTGTTGCTGGGGGGGTCAGTTGTTGCTGAAAGAGATCTACTGTTGGGGGATGGGTCTATTGTTGATGGCAGCCAGAGAGACTTTTAATGCTGGCTGTGCGGAGATCTGTTGATGCTGCCTGGAGTCTATTGTTGCTGGTGGGGAAATTTTCACGGCAAAAAGCTCTCCCAGCAGTTTTCTTGCCGAGAAAACTGGTCGTGTGTACGAGGCTTATGTCCTCAGTCTCTCCCACTCTCCTATAGTACATACCAAGTCTCTGACAATCTCTTGTAGTATGACCTAGTCTCTGACAATCTCCTGTAGTATGTCCGCAGTCTCTGACAATCTGCCTGCAGTATGTCCGCAGTCTCTGACAATCTCTTGTAGTATGTCCGCAGTCTCTGACAATCTGCCTGTAGTATGACCTAGTCTCTGTCAATCTCTTGTAGTATTACCTAGTCTCTGACAATCTCCTGTAGTATGTCCGCAGTCTCTGACAATCTGCCTGCAGTATGACCTAGTCTCTGTCAATCTCTTGTAGTATTACCTAGTCTCTGACAATCTCCTGTAGTATGACCTAGTCTCTGACAATCTCTTGTAGTATGACCTAGTCTCTGACAATCTCTTGTAGTATGACCTAGTCTCTGTCAATCTCTTGTAGTATGACCTAGTCTCTGACAATCTCTTGTAGTATGACCTAGTCTCTGTCAATCTCTTGTAATATTACCTAGTCTCTGACAATCTCTTGTAGTATGACCTAGTCTCTGTCAATCTCTTGTAGTATGACCTAGTCTCTGACAATCTCTTGTAGTATGACCTAGTCTCTGTCAATCTCTTGTAATATTACCTAGTCTCTGACAATCTCCTGTAGTATGTCCGCAGTCTCTGACAATCTCCTGTAGTATGTCCGCAGTCTCTGACAATCTCCTGTAGCATGAACTTTGTCTCTGACAATCTGCTATTGTAGCTTCCCAGTCTCTGAAAGTCTACTGTTGTAGGTCACCCAGTCTCTTACAATCTTCTGTCATGTGCCCCAAGTCTCTGACAATCTCCTGTAGAATGTTCTGAATGTTGTATGGCTCCACCCCTGAGGATGTCAGGTGCTGCAGTTAAGTTATTTTTTATGTAAAAAATTGACTGTCACTAATCTAAGCACCAATCAGCCCGGGGAACATCAAAGAAATAAAAAGACTATCTAAGAAAATATTTTAAAAATAAGGAAATCAATGACTCCCAACAACTCATATCTTGTCAAGTTTCCATGATAACTCCGCCCACGTCTGGCACAGCCCCACCTGTTTGCAGGTAATGATGGCAACCCAAGGCTAACCAGACAAGGACCCTGGACCAGCACACTGCAAAACGAATTGGGCAAATTATATTTACAAAAATAGCTTTTCTTGTAAACTATGTTCTACAAATTGTTTTTTTTTTTTTTTTTTTTATAATTTTCTGTTATAATAAAGATAAAATATAAAATTGGATTTCAAATTATTCATCAAATCTGGTACATATTTACATCTTTCATATTTTGTTTTTGTTTTCCATTAAATAATTTAGGCGAATATTACATTCAGTTAAAGTAAGCAGGCTTGGAAGAACACATTCTGTTAGAATGAACTGACCCATGCTGTACCATTGCAGGAGGACAACGTGTGCTCTGTACGCAACAGGCGTTTATTAACAGGAGGCAACAAAAGCCTTTTGCGTCGCAGTTTTATGCCAGTTACTTATTTGTGATCCATAAATGTTTTTTTTGTTTTTTTTTATCATGGCTCGGTCTCTATTGTACAAACAGATGGCAACCACCCCAATCTGTAACTGGCCTATGCAGCAAGGAGCAGGAAGGACCCTATTGCCAATATGTAAAATGAAAACATTAGGTTGTCTAAGGTATCTATAACGGATTTTTATCTAGAGATGTGAAAAATATCACTGTAAATAGTCTATAATGATATAAAAGAAAACCTGTCTGACATATGGCTTGTAATTACCGTAAATGTGTACACAGCAGGGGTGCGCATCTTCACTGGTCTCACGATTCGATTCGATTACGATTACCGTATATACTCGAGTATAAGCCGTTTTTTTCAGCACTTTTTTTGTGCTGAAAATGCCCCCCTCGGCTTATACTCGAGTCACCTTTTTGCGCCTGATCTCCCGGACTTTGGGGACCTGGTACCGGCACACATGTAACCCCACTCTTCCTCTACAAGTGTGCAAAGTTTGTTGTCCGGGGGACCTACGGCCGGGGGAGCACCGATTTTTCAAATCCGGGCACCCCTTCCATAGACTCCCATGTTAAACGGTAATTTTTCCCGTAATTTGGGGACCCGGTCGTAGGTCCCCTGGACCCCAAACTTGGCACACATGTAGCCCAATTTCTCCTCTACAAGTGTGCAAAGTTTGTTGTCTGGGGGACCTACGGCCGGGGAGCACCGATTTTTCAAACCCGGGCACTCCTTCCATAGACTCCCATGTTAAACATCAGTCTAGTCATGGGCATGGGCACAGTGAGGCATGGGCACAGTGAGGCATGGGCACCATGGGCACAGTGAGGCATGGGCACCATGGACACAGTGAGGCATGCACATGGACACAGTGAGGCATGCACATGGACACAGTGAGGCATGCACATGGAATTTCAGCTCTTGAGCGCCACCCTTTGGGCCCCTTCTGCTGATTTAATGTTTGGTGAGCATTGATTCCAAGCATGCGTGTTTGTACTTTCGACTTTTGTGTGATGGACTTGTGTACTGACCATCAGAAAATCTGACAACAGGCCGTTGTCCGTGGAAAATTTACTAGCCTGTCATCCAACATTTGTTGGCAGAAAGTTGGACAACAATTGTCAGAAGGAGCGTACTTATGCCCCGTACACACGTTCCGATTATCGGACGACGCATCGCTCGCATTTTGTTGTATAAAACTAACAGTGCAAAATGTGCTCTACGAAAAGTAAGATTTTTGTCGTACGATTCTAGAAAAACCTTCCGGTGTGCGTAGCTACGTATCTGAAATGATGTCAAATAGGTGTGACCCCCCCCCCCCCTGTGTCCTTCTGGTTTATTTTTGTGTTTACGATCATGTGCGGTGTTTGTCTATCGAATGTTAGCGGACGCATACTGTACTGATTAAACGATTGTCGTACGATGGGCTGTCGTCCGAGCAAAGTTTTCGTGTTTGTCCCTTCGGATTTTGTTGGACGGACTGTCGGTGATCGGTGATCGGCTGTCGAAAGCTGTGTACTAACGATCAGATTATCGAACGATCTATCCGAAAAGCGATTTTTATCATCCGATAATCGGAACGTGTGTACGGGGCATAACAGTCTGTCAACAGACAATCCCCTGCCAGCAATCTGATTGTGTGTATGAGGCTGTAACCGCTTGCCGCTCGGCGCACGCAGATATACGTCTGCAGAATGTCACGGGCAGGCAGAAGGACGTATATATACGTCGCCTTTAAGAAGCGGTTGTTGTGGACGTGTGCGGGCCACCGCTGGCGCATGCGCACGCCCGCCGCAATCTTCTTTTTAGATATTTTTGGGGGATATTTATTATATTTATTATAGCAAAAAGTAAAAAATATTGCATTTTTTTCAAAATTGTTGCTTTAATTTTGTTTATAGCGCAAAAAATAAAAACCGCAGAGGTGATCAAATACCACCAAAAGAAAGCTCTATTTGTGTGGAAAGAAGGACGTCAATTTTGTTTTGGAGCCACGTCGCTCGACCGCACAATCGTCAGTTAAAGCGACGCAGTGCCGAATCGCAAAAAGGGGCCTGGTCATTTAGCAACAAAATGGGCTTAAGTGGTTAATTGACCTCTGTGACAGAGAGAGGCTCTGTTACTGTAAAGCCTCATACACACGATCGGATTTTCCGACGGGAATTTTGTGATGACAGGCTGTTGGCGGAAAAATCCGTCCGTTTGTACGCTCCATCGGACAATTGTTGCCGGATTTTCCGCGGACAAAGGTGGGACAGCATGCTTTAAAATTTTCCGCCAAATATTGTGCTGTCGGATTTTCCAATAGTCCAAAGTACAAACACGCATGCTCAGAATCAATGCTCACTAAACATGACATTAGCAGAAGGTGCCCAGAGGGTGGTGCTAAAGAGCTGAAAAAGAACGTTGTTTCGTGTTTGTTGGCCGACAATTGTGTGCCGTTTGTATGTAAGACAAGTTCCTGGCCAACGCCCTTCGGAAAAAAGTCCTACGCTTTGTCCACGGAAAATCCAATCGTGTGTAGCTAAAATAGCCTAATAGTTAAATAGCTATTAGTAGTTACAGTATATTACCAAGGTCTTAATAATGTGATGTCAAAGTTGGGAGGGAAAAAATTAGTCACCCAAGGATTCCAGATTTTTTCAAATTTTCCAATAAACTTTTTTTGAAACAAGGATGGAAGCAGTCTTCTTTGTGTTGACATCAGGGGAGGGCTGGGCCAGGGGGCAGGGTGGCAATTGCCTCCCAGGCCCCCCTAACTTATGTTCAAAATGGCTGGCAGCCGCTGCCCGCTACCATTTTCTCTTTTATTCTTGTCTAGGAAGTCGGGCCATATCTATATGGCGGCCGACCACTAGCTGTTGCATTCTGGGAGTTGTAGTCTGCGCTCAAGCTTCCGGTGGGTGGAAAACACAGCAGCGCAGAGGAAACTACAACTCCCTGGGACCGGATTCTTGGAAGCAGGCAGAGGCAGGGCTTGCCAGGGAGTCGGAACGCAGGGCTGGGCGCTGGCTGCAACTTGACCCCAGAATCAGTAGCGTTACCCCCCCCCCCAGGAGACCGTGGCATGCAAGGACCTGCTGAGCTGAGATCGCTGAGGTGAGAGACCCTGACACCCCTAGCTGACCCCCCATCTCCCCCCCCCATACACCCCATGTAACCTGCCCCAGTGATCAGGCTGCATTGATGGGCACTGGAGTTGGCTGCACTGATAAGCACTGGTGAGGCTGCATTGAAAAACCAGGTGGGCCATGGAAGGTGAGCTGATTCGGCGGTTCAGTGGGCCACTTGACTGGACTTGCCCCCCAGGCCTAAGGCTACCAGCCCTCCCCTGGTTGACATGCTCCAAGGTAGGTAGGCAAAGGCTACAGTAACCCGAAAAAGTGAACACCATGGAACACACAGAGCCTTGGGGGACTCCACCACCAGAAGATATCAGATCTAGGCATTTGGGACAAGGACGGGCCAGCTGCCCCAGGACATAGCCGGGATGAAAATGACAGCCATTCAGCAAGGAAGCTTTGTCCTCCCAGTCAGTTTAAATGCAAATTTCCCTTTTTGAACTGAAACTACGCCATTACAAAAGGCTACCAATCCCCTTTAACAACCATTGATGATGATGATTCTGGAATAAAACAGCTGAATGGGTCTTCTGCAGTGTATTGTTTGGGATCTGGCCATGGATAACCCCCCCCCCCCCCACGTCTGGAAACAGAAGAAAGACAAATCATTTCATGTTTTTCCTAGCAGAGCTGAATTGCAGTGCTGTCTGTTTGCTCCGGGGGGTTTGTCTGTAAAAGCTCGCCGACAATTAGATGGTGGACAAGCAAGAGAAATTTTAGGAAGGAAAATGGATAACACTGAGACCACATTAATATGGGTGCAGCAGCTGTTCACGTTATTTCATTTGGCTGTTGGGAGCGTGTATGCCTCATAAACTGGAGAGAGTCCCAACAGAATTTAATAGATGTCTACAATGTTTTTAACAAATTTCCTTCACAAGCTCATGGTTTTGTGAATTTTTGATTTTTTGACATTGTGAATTCCCATGTGTTGAATGAGATCCACGAGTCCATAGTTTGGGCTTTGCAATTTTCAACATGGAGGAACCTTTTGAAATAACTTACCAGCCTCAGGGAACCCCTACTTATAATTACCATATCTACAACTCATGATTTATTATTGTGAGGGTCAGTAGGAAGAATGTTTCTTACACTCAGGGCTGGCCCAAGACATTGTGCTGCCTGGGACCAATAATTAAATGCTGCCCCCATCCCACCACATCCATTATTTTATATCATGATAATTATAACTAAAATAAAATTTATCAGGAAGTCAGATTTACATGCAACAGCACCTTGTCTATCTGCAAAATTATATGACATGCCATTATGCTCAATTCCAAGGGGCGGGCTAGGGCAGAATATAGACAGGCTTGGGTAGTATAGGGACAGGCTAGGTTAGTATATAGACAGGCTAGGGTAGTATAGGAGCAGCCTAGGGTAGTATATAAACAGGCTAGGGTTGTATATGGACAGGCTACCCTAGCATATGGACAGGCTATGGTAGTATATGGACAGGCAAGGGCAGTATAGGGGCAGGCTAGGGTAGTATATAGACAGGCTAGGGTTGTATATGGACAGGCTACCGTAGTATATGGACAGGCTATGGTAGTATATGGACAGGCAAGGGCAGTATAGGGGCAGGCAGGCTAGGGTAGTATATAGACAGGCTAGGGTTGTATATGCACAGGCTATGGTAGTATATGGACAGGCTAGGTCAGTATAGGGACAGGCTAGGGTAGTATATAGACAGGCTATGGTAGTATATGGACAGGCAAGGGCAGTATAGGGGCAGGCTAGGGTAGTATATAGACAGGCTAGGGTAGTATATGGACAGGCTATGGTAGTATATGGACAGGCTATGGTAGTATATGGACAGGCTAGGGCAGTATAGGGACAGGCTAGGGTAGTATAGGAGCAGGTTAGGGTAGTATATAGACAGGCTAGGGTAGTATATGGACAGGCTAGGGTAGTATATAGACAGGCTAGGGTAGTATATGGACAGGCTAGGGTAGTATATAGACAGGCTAGGGTTGTATATGGACAGGCTACGGTAGTATATGGACAGGCTATGGAAGTATATGGACAGGCAAGGGCAGTATAGGGGCAGGCTAGGGTAGTATATAGACAGGCTAGGGTTGTATATGGACAGGCTATGGTAGTATATGCACAGGCTATGGTAGTATATGTACATGCTAGGGCAGTATAGGGACAGGCTAGGGCAGTATAGGGACAGGCTAGGGTAGTATATAGACAGGCTAGGGTAGTATATAGACAGGCTAGGATAGTATATGGACAGGCTATGGTAGTATATGGACAGGCTATGGTAGTATATAGACAGGCTAGGGTAGTATATGGACAGGCTAGGATAGTATATAGACAGGCTAAGGTAGTATATGGACAGGCTATGGTAGTATATGGACAGGCTAGGGCAGTATAGAGGCAGACTATGGTAGTATATATAGACAGGCTAGGGTAGTATATGGACAGGCTAGGGCAGTATAGGGGCGGGCTAGGGTAGTATAGGGGCAGGCGGAGCGGCCGGGGGGCAGTTGTCATTACGACACACAAAACTGATAGAAAAGATCTTGATCGTCAATTTGCTGGGTAAATAGAAAAGAAGGAGAGGCGGTTGTGGTTCAATTTGCTGCCCCTCTCAAAGTGCTGCCTGGGTCAAATGGACCCACTGGGACCCATGGAGGGGCCGGCCCTGCTTACACTTGTGATCATTGGGAAGAATTACTCATTTACAGATAGCTAAAAAGATCAATGGTGTCAGTGGGAACTTATCTGAAAGGCAGAAATGTCTCCTTGCCCAAGGAACCCCTAGCAACCTCTGGAGGAACCCTAGAGTTCCATGGAACCCTGGTTTAGAAAGCCAGATCAACACTAAAAAGTAACTCAATGATCACATTTAACACATGAAAATTCATAATGTAAAAAAGTCAAAAGTTCACAAACCACAAGCTCTGGGTTTGTATATTTTTTATTTTTCAATTTTTCAGTTTTGAATTTCCGTGTGTTGAATGCCATCATTGAGTCCATACATTGGGTTTTGTTTTCTTGGCGTGGATGTTGTTGATTTGTATACCATTAGGACTCCGATAGTCGAGATTTTAGAGAATCAAGAAAATCCATAATTTGGGTTGGCTTTTTCGGTGTAGATGTTGTTGATTTGTATACCGTTGGGACTCCAATATTCCAAATTTTAGAGACTTAAAGGGGTTGTAAAGGTTTGTTTTTTATTTTCTAAATAGGTTCCTTTAACCACTTCAATACCAGGCACTTATACACTTTCCTGCCCAAGCCAATTTTGAGCTTTCAGCGCTGTCGCAATTTGAATGACAATTGCGCGGTCATGCAACACTGTACAAAAACAATTTTTTAATCATTTTGTTCCCACAAATAGAGCTTTCTTTCGGTGGTATTTGATCGCCTCTGCGATTTTTATTTTTTGCACAACAAATAAAAAAACAGCGAACATTTTGAAAAAAACTACGTTTTTCTTTGTTTCTGTCAATTTTTTTTGTAAATAAGTACCTTTTCTACTTCAATGATGGGCACTGATAAGGCGGCACTGACGGGCACTGATAAGGCGACACTGATGGGCACCGATGAGGTGGCACCAATGAGGTGGCACTGATGAGGTGGCACTGATGGGCACTGATGATAGGCACTGATAGGCGGCACTGATGGGCACTGATAGGCGGCACTGATGGGCACTGATATGTGGCACTGGTATGCGGCACTGATGGGCACTCATAGGTGGCACTGATGGGCACTAATAGGCGGCACTGATGGGCACCCATAGGTGGCACTGATGGGCACTTATAGGCGGCACTGATGAGCACTTATGGGTGGCACTGATAGGTGGCACAGACGGGCACTGATAGGTGGGCACTTATGGGCATGGATGGGCACTGATAGGTGGCACGGATGGGCACTGGTAGGTGGCACTGTTGACACTGGTAGGTGGCACTGTTCACACTGGTGGCTGGCATTGCTGGGCATTGCACATTGTGGTGGTGCCAGTCAGTGCCCATTTGTGGGCACTGGTTGGCATATGTTTTTTGAGTATTTGTGCATGTGGATGGCCATGGGGTACTTACCTGGCCATCCACATGCTTGGGGCTTCCCTGGTGGTCCTGGGGGGCTTCCCTGGTGGTCCAGTGTGGGTATCCGAGGGGGGGCTGCGCTGATAAACAATCAGCGCGAACCCCCCCTGTCAGGAGAGCCGCCGATCGGCTCTCCTCTACTCGCGTCTGTCAGACGCGAGTGAGGAAGAGCCGATCAACGGCTCTTCCTGTTTACATCGTGATCAGCCGTGATTGGACACGGCTGATCACATGGTACAAAGTCTCCGCCGGAGGCTTTTTACCGAGATCAGTGTAGCGGTGTGTCAGACTGACACACCGCTCCACCGATCGCCGTGATGCGCGCCCCCCCGGGCGCGCGGCCGCTGTTATCCTGCAGGACGTCATATGACGTCCAGTGTGGATAACACAACCACTTCCCGGACGTCAATCTCCTATTGACTGGGCGGGAAGTGGTTAAGCTAGTGCATTGTTGGTTCACTTACCTTTTCCTTAGATTTCCCTTCTAAATATTTCTTTTCTTTGTTTTCTTTGTCTGAATTTCTCACTTCCTGTTCCCCCTCAGTAAACTGTTCAGTAAGCTGTTCTGGCTGACTCAACACCACTCGGATGATGGTGTGAAGTTCAGTGAGGAGAAACAGGAAGTGAGAAATTCAGACAAAGAAAAAAAACATTTAGAAGGGAAATCTAAGGAAAAGGTAAGTGAACCAACAATGCACTAGCTTAAAGGAACCTATTTAGAAAATAAAAAACGAACCTTTACAACCCCTTTAAGAGAGTCCATAATTTGGGTTTTGCTTTTTTGGCATAGATGCTGTTGATTTGTACACCGTTGGGACTCAGCTTAATGTAAACAGTCTTAGTGATATTATACTAAAGTAAACTCGGAGGCGGCCCTTGTTGAGCTCTCTATCTGAAAATACTGGAAGTCACATTGATCCTCGTTCTGCGATACTTTGCCTCAATGATCAAGAACAGGTATGCAAATATGAATTTCTGACTTTAATATGCCTTTAATGACTCTAATAAAACAGGTGATTAGCATGACAGCCTGATAACTAGCTTTTTCAGAAGGTCAGCAAAGACAACTCTCTTTACTCCTCATAGTAGGGAGCTAGAATGATAAAGTCAATTTCTGTTTTGGGTTAACAAGCATATAAACTTAGTAGTTCTTGCTGGGCTTTCTAACAGGAAAGCCTAGAACTGTCATTACACTAAACCTCCCCTTGAAGAATAAAACATTAGATGGGTACTGTCTTTTGCCTGCAGAGAGGGGAGGGATAATCTTAAAATGTAGGTCTATTCACAATACAAGTCATGGTAGTATATAGGCTTCTAAAAAAAAGAAAAATGTAGTATTAGCCTTGCACTGTAATGTCACCGGTCTCTACTGAATGGATAGGCTGCATTCTCAGTGATGTCACCGGTCTCTATCAAATGTATAGGCTGCATTCTCAGTGATGTCACCGGTCTCTATCAAATGTATAGGCTGCATTCTCAGTGATGTCACCGGTCTCTAGTGAATGGATAGGCTGCATTCTCAGTGATGTCACCGGTCTCTATCAAATGTATAGGCTGCATTCTCAGTGATGTCACCGGTCTCTAGTGAATGGATAGGCTGCATTCTCAGTGATGTCACCGGTCTCTATCAAATGTATAGGCTGCATTCTCAGTGATGTCACCGGTCTCTAGTGAATGGATAGGCTGCATTCTCAGTGATGTCACCGGTCTCTAGTGAATGGATAGGCTGTATTCTCAGTGATGTCACTGATCTCTAGTGAATGGATAGGCTGCATTCTTAGTGATGTCACTTATCTCGAGTGAATGGATAGGCTGCATTATCAGTGATATCACCGGTCTCTAGTGAATGGATAGGCTGCATTCTCAGTGATGTCACTGATCTCTAGTGGATGGATAGGCTGTATTCTCAGTGATGTCACGGATCTCTAGTGAATGGATAGGCTGCATTCTCAGTGATGTCACTGATCTCTAGTGAAAGGATAGGCTGCATTCTCAGTGATGTCACTGATCTCTAGTGAATGGATAGGCTGCATTCTCAGTAATGTCACTGGACTCTAGTGAATGGATAGGCTGCATTCTCAGTGATGTCACTGATCTCTAGTGAATGGATAGGCTGCATTCTGAATAATGTGACAGTAAAAGGACTTTGGACAGTTACAATGATACACTGTATCTGCTTTCCACTGAACTGTGAATACTGACGGTAACCTATGAAAATATATCTAATGATGTTTCTTAACCTTCGCTCCAGCAAAGTAGGAACCAATTGCCTGCTAGTCAGTAAGCATTTATTCCAGCCTGAAATAGATGCCCTGTGACACGCCGCTGACACCTTACGTATGATATTTGCAGTCGCGGCCTCAATAAACAGTTTGGTTTTAGTGGTTTTGCTGTAATAGACTCTGTTGGATAGCAGAGACGGGCGTCTGATCACAGGCCGTGTAATCACAGGTACCCGGTTTTCTGTGCCTGTGCCTTGGAGCTGCCCGCCTCTCATTATCTCCCGCCAAAAGCCCCCAGCTGTTCTCTCTAGTGCCAGGTCCTAGCTGGTGACACGCGCCTGCGGCCACACATATCCACACGAGGTATTGGTCTAATGACTCCAGCTCGTTATAAGCTCTGCGGCTATTATACAGATCCAGAGCAATGTGTCAGCTACATGAACGCCAGAACCACCTGCTGCCATCATTATTGTCAGAATTGTTTTGAAGGAACCATGTTGTCAAAGCAGCAGGATGAAGACTAGTGGGAAAATATATATATATATATATATTGTGAGGGGGTTAGCTCGGCAGCGGGTGTGTGTGACCCCCGGGATGGGCTCCCCACACAAAACAGGCCCAGCAAACGGAGGTTGTGGTTTTCAAAATCAAAAAGGTGCGGTTTATTTTCTATTTACAGTGACAAAACACAGCAAAGCAAAAGAAACATAACCAAAATAAATCCTGGTCAAGTTGACCTCTGACTAAACATACAGGTTTCCTAACTAACAACTGGGATCAGCCTAGTGCTGTCCTAGTCCCTAAGTCCCTGGTTTAGTAAAAGTCCAAACAAATAGCCACACAGGCTTTGCCTCACCGCACAGGGGTTCACTCTCCCTAGACAGTCCACACAGGTCTGGTTCCAGGCATGAGCTAACATCTAATGAAGCTGGGAGTTCTTATAGAGGCCTAAATGAGCTGACAAGCTTCAGCTGGTCTCATCAACTCCCTGTCTGTACGATGCCCCACACTCTCCCTAGAGGTATGAGTCATCCATGAGCCCACTAGCCTCAGCTGGGCTTATACAACTCTCCACCTAGTTGTATAAGTCAGCGTAAAGCCTGAATCTGGGCGAAATATATCTACCCCCCTGGATGCAACCAGGTGACTTTACCTTCCTGCTGTCACATACCCCCCCCTCTTGTTTTAACCTCGGGGTTGGAACACCAGCAATCAGGCATTCATGTACTCGAGACAAAGCATCCACATTCCCCATTTGAACGCCCGGGCGATGCTTTACTGTGAAGTTGAATTCCTGGAGGGCCAGGAACCACCTATTCACTCTTCTATTTGTTTCCTTGTTTTGAGCCATCCACTTTAACGGAGCGTGATCCGTAACCATGTCAAAGTGCCTACCTAGCAGGTAGTACCGAAGGGAATCTAGAGCCCACTTCACCGCTAAACACTCCTTTTCAACGGTGGCGTAATTTACCTCATGGGACTTCAATTTCCTGCTGAGGTAAATGACTGGGTGCTCTTCCCCGTTCCAGACCTGGGACAATACTGCTCCTAACCCCACATCTGACGCATCACTTTGTACGACAAAGTCTTTAGAGAAGTCGGGTGAGTACAACACTGGCTGGCTACATAAGGCTTGTTTCAAGAATTGGAATGCTGCCTCAGCCTCGGGGGTCCATTTAATCATGACTGACCCTTTCCCCTTCGTCAGGTTGGTTAGGGGCACAGCCTTAGAAGCAAAGTGGGGAATGAATCGCCGATAATACCCAGCGATTCCCAGAAAGGCTCGTACCTGCTTCTTGCTGTTGGGACGTGGCCAACTCTGGATGGCCTCGACTTTGTTGAGTTGGGGTTTTATTACTCCCCTCCCAATGGTGTACCCAAGATATTTGGCCTCCTCCTGCCCAATGGTACACTTCTTGGGGTTAGCCGTAAACCCCGCTTCCCGAACAGAGTCCAGGACTGCTTGCACTTTTGGCAGATGTGAGGCCCAATCTGTGCTATGGACAATTACGTCATCCAGGTAAGCCGCAGCATACTTCCGATGGGGCCTCAGCATCTGGTCCATTTTCCGCTGGAATGTGGCCGGCGCATTCTGTAACCCGAACGGCATTCTTTTATATTGGAACGCCCCGTCTGGGGTTACAAATGCGGTTTTCTCTTTGGCCGACTTGGCCAGGGGGATTTGCCAATACCCTTTTGTGAGGTCAAGAGTCGTCATGTATCGGGCTGTTCCCAGCCGGTCGATCAACTCATCTATACGTGGCATGGGGTAGGTGTCAAATTTTGTAACTTTGTTCAACTGACGAAAATCGTTACAAAATCGCCAGCTCCCATCCGGTTTAGGCACCAACACGATGGGACTAGACCAATCACTTTGGGACTCCTCTATCACCCCTAAGTTCAGCATTTTCTGTACTTCCTCCCGTATTGCCTCCCGTCGAGCCTCTGGGATCCGATAGGGTTTTAACTTCACCCTTTCACCGGGTGGGGTAATGATGTCATGCTCTACCCCAGATGTTTGTCCCGGCAGCTCAGAGAATACCTCCTTGTTGCGAAGCACAAACTCCTTAACCTCCTGTTGTTGGGGTTGTGACAAGGTGGCTGCTATTCCAACCTCAGGAATCACGCAACCAGTTTGAGCTGGTGACCAAGTGTCTGCGACTAGGGACTCTCTATCCCTCCAGGCTTTCAACAGATTAACGTGATAGATCTGTTCGGGCTTTCGCCTTCCTGGTTGTCTGACCTTGTAATTCACTTCGCTCACTTTTTCCATTATCTCGTAGGGGCCTTGCCATTTGGCAAGGAATTTACTTTCAACCGTAGGGACAAGTACCAATATCCTATCCCCCGGGGAAAAGGTACGGGTCTTGGCTCCACGGTTGTACACTCTCTGCTGTGCCAACTGCGCTTGGGCCAAATGTTCCTTCACGATGGGCATTACCTGTGCAATTCGATCTTGCATCAGGGCGACATGCTCAATCACACTCCTGTGGGGAGAACTCTCACTTTCCCAAGTTTCCTTGGCAATATCCAACAGCCCTCTTGGGTGTCTCCCATACAGTAACTCAAAGGGGGAGAATCCCGTAGAGGATTGGGGCACCTCCCTAATAGCAAACATCAAATAAGGAAGTAAACAGTCCCAATCCTTTCCATCTCTATCCACCACTTTCTTCAACATTTGTTTTAGGGTTTTGTTGAATCTTTCAACCAGCCCATCGGTTTGGGGGTGATACACAGACGTACGCAATTGCGTCACTTTGAACAATTTACACAGCTCTTTCATAACCCGGGACATAAAGGGTGTACCTTGGTCCGTAAGCAGTTCTTTACAAATACCCACCCGGCTAAAAACAAGAGATAGCTCTTTGGCTATGGTTTTGGCCGAGGTATTTCGGAGAGGGATCGCTTCTGGATAACGGGTGGCATAGTCCATTATAACTAATATGTACTGGTGCCCCCTAGCGGACTTGATTATAGGACCTACCAAATCCATGGCGATCCTCTCAAACGGGACCTCAATGATGGGTAGATGGACCAGCGGGCTACGGAAATGTGGCATCGGGGCCAACCTCTGACACACAGGGCAGGAGGAACAATAATTTTCTACGTCCTTCATCACCCCCGGCCAATAGAATCTCTGTAATACCCTCTCTCGGGTTTTCTCTGTCCCCAGATGACCTCCAAGAATGTGCCCATGGGCCAACTCCAACACCAACTTCCTGTAAGGTTTGGGCACCACAAGCTGCTCAACGGTTTCTTCTGCCCTTTTTGCCACCCGATACAGTAGGTCCTTCTCTACGCTGAAGTATGGGTAAGTGCAGGTATTATCTGGGTTCACTAACTCGCCATCTATTTTCACTACGTTTTCCCGTGCCTTTATTAGGGCGGGGTCTTTCAACTGTTCTGTGGCAAAGTTTTCCCTGTGAACCTCAAGATCAGAAAACTCCACAGACGGTAGGTTTTCGTCTGAGGAGGTGGGCTCCTCTCCAGTTTCTTGAGTCTCCCCTGCCAATACTGATAAGGGAAATTCCGGAGAGTCCTCACCACTCTCAGGGGAGTTCTGGCTATCACATTCCTGGTACATAGGGGCACCAGTGAGGGGCTCAGGATCATCCCACAGTTCCCAGAACTTCGGAAAATCCCTTCCCACAATGGCGTCATGCGGTAACTGAGATACTAAGCCCACTGGATGAGAGAGGGTACCTTTGGGGGTCTCGAAACACACTGTAGTCACTGGATACTCTCGGGTGTCCCCATGCACACAAATAACAGCTACCTTGCTATTCCCAGAGACCTCTGTTTTAACTAACTCAGCCTTTATCAGGGTCACAAGGCTACCTGAATCCAGCAATACCACAACATTTCTACCATTAACACACATTTTGCATAAATGTTTCTCAGTTCCTCGAATGGCAGTGCATGCGACTGTCGCACACAGCGACTGACGTCTGCCCGTCAGAAAGTCACACTGCATGGGTTCCTCCACAACCGGGCAATTGGCTGCAATATGTCCCGCTTGCCGGCAGCGGTAGCAAACGATCCTTCTTGCCGCCTCTTGAGCCGCTGATTTCCCAGGCTGTTCTCGCCAAACTTGGGGTAGAGCTCCCACCCTCTCACTCTCTCCACCCTCACCCCTTGGAATCCTCTTATCCGCCCCTGGGGATGGTCTGGTCTTAGGGTGGAAAGTCCGAGTGTCTCTGGAAGAGGCCGTCAGGTTCTCTGTAGCCAAGTATTTCTCCACACGATCCACAAGACCATCGGCCGTCTCTGGGTCTCCATGGCTTACCCACTTTTGGATGGCAATAGGAAGAGCTCTCAAAAACCGATCCATTACAACACGTTCCACAATCTTTGGTGCGGACAAAGTCTCTGGCTGTAGCCACTTTCTGCTCAGGTGAATGAGATCATACATTTGAGACCTGGGGGGTTTTCCAAGCTGGAAAGTCCAGTTATGCACACGCTGAGCCCGGACAGCCTGGGTGACACCCAGCCTTGCCAATATTTCAGCTTTTAGCATCACATAGTCTTTTGCTTGGTTAGGCTCTAGGTCATAGTAAGCTTTCTGCGATTCACCAGTTAACAGAGGAGCCACCAGTCCAGCCCACTGCTCCTCAGGCCACTTTTCTCTTTCAGATGTGGTCAAAAATACCTCTGGATCATCCTCTCCAGTCATTTTTGTCAATAAACGACTCACCCCAAAGGACGCGGTATTAGTGGGACGGCTTTCCTCACTGGTCTGCGGACGTTGCTGCATTACTGCTTCCATCTGTTGTTGTAGTCTCTGCTCTTGCTTCTGCAACAGGTCTATGAAGCGGGCCTCAGATTGCTGCTGGGCTCGTTGCTGAGCCTCCAGACTCTGTTGCAAAGTTGCGTTTGTCTGCTGCTGGGCTGCAAGGCTCTGTTGTTGAGCTGCAAGGCTCTTTTGCAAACCTGCATTTGTCTGCTGTTGATTGGCATTTGCTAGAGCCAGCTGCTTCAGTATCTCCTCCATGCTGGCTTAAAAAAAAACTGCCACTGGTTCTCCACCAACTTTGAGGGGGTTAGCTCGGCAGCGGGTGTGTGTGACCCCCGGGATGGGCTCCCCACACAAAACAGGCCCAGCAAACGGAGGTTGTGGTTTTCAAAATCAAAAAGGTGCGGTTTATTTTCTATTTACAGTGACAAAACACAGCAAAGCAAAAGAAACATAACCAAAATAAATCCTGGTCAAGTTGACCTCTGACTAAACATACAGGTTTCCTAACTAACAACTGGGATCAGCCTAGTGCTGTCCTAGTCCCTAAGTCCCTGGTTTTAAATGTCCAAGCAAATAGCCACACAGGCTTTGTCTCACCGCACAGGGGTTCACTCTCCCTAGACAGTCCACACAGGTCTGGTTCCAGGCATGAGCTAACATCTAATGAAGCTGGGAGTTCTTATAGAGGCCTAAATGAGCTGACAAGGTTCAGCTGGTCTCCTCATCTCTGTCTGCACGACGCCCCACACTCTCCCTAGAGGTATGAGTCATCCATGAGCCCACTAGCCTTAGCTGGGCCTATACAACTCTCCACCTAGTTGTATAAGTCAGCGTAAAGCCTGAATCTGGGCGAAATATATCTACCCCCCTGGATGCAACCAGGTGACTTTACCTTCCTGCTGTCACAATATATATATATATATATAAATGGAGAGGAGATACACCAATTACTTTTCTCAAAATTCCATTTTTTTTTTAGCAATCACAAATGTTGCAAAATAAAATGAGAGCCATGTCTATGATTCTGACCTTGGGGCTTGCAGTTTTCAGCCATAATACAATGCCTTCTCATATTCTAAATGGAAGAGAACATGGAACTGGACTGAGATGCCGACATGGAGATGACACATTCATGTCAATCTTGGTACCAGTGCAATTCTTGAATGGGGAGACTAAGGTAGTTGTTTCTAATACCTGCAGCAGGCTAATGACATCATCAGTTTAGTCCAGTGATGGCTAACCTTGGCACCCCAGATGTTTTGGAACTACATTTCCCATGATGCTCAACTACACTGCAGAGTGCATGAGCATCATGGGAAATGAAGTTCCAAAACATCTGGGGTGCCAAGGTTCTCCATCACTGGTCTAGACCTGGGGTCTCCAAACTATGGGCCTCCAGTTGTTCAGGAACTACAAATCCCATCATGCCTGGTTATGTCTGTGCATGTCAGTGCTTTACAATGCCTTATGGGATGTGTAGTTCCGCAACAGCTGGAGGGCTGTAGTTTGGGGATCCCTGGTCTAGACCATCCATTCTCAACTAGGGTTCCTCCAGAGTAGCCTTTCTCAACCTCTTTTACCCCAGAGGAACCCTTGAAATAATTTTCAGATCTCAGGGAATCCCTGGTAAGATTAGCCCATCAGGAGTCATTGGGGAAATGCCCCCTACGTTGGTCATGGTAAGTCAATGCTACCCTTAGAGGAGTGGCTAGAATGACACACTTGCAGTCATGCCAAGTGGCATTGGACCTGGAATTACAGAGGCACCATCAGATGGGAGGACAGTTAGCCACAGCTTAAGGAACCTCTAGTCAGCCCTGGAGGGACCTTAGTGTTTCACGGAACCCTGGTTGAGAATGGCTGCTCTAGAGGTTTCCACTTTCCAGTGGTTCTTTCAGCAATGAGTAATTTTTAACATCACTTCTTAACACCATTGATCTTTTTAGCTATCTGTAAGGGGGTAATTCTTCTCAGGGACCTCAATATAAGGAGCATTTTTCCCGCTGACCATCAAACTAATGTACCATGATATATAGCTATAGCAATTTTTAGCAGGGGTTCCCTAGGACCTGAAAGTTACCGTATTTATCGGCGTATAACACGCACTTTTTTCCCCTTAAAATCAGGGGAAAATCGTGGGTACGTGTTATACGCCGATCCCCACCGGTCCCCCACTGATTGTGAGCGAGCGGAGCCGAGATACACAAAGCTGAAGTACACTCGGCTTTACTCTGCTCCTCTCACAGTCACGCCCATCTCCACTGATTGCGAGAGGAGAGGAGCGAGCGCCACTGACATACAGAAATCCGAGTGTACTTCGGCTAGTCTCGGCTCCTCTCGCAGTCCCGCCCCTGACTGTGAGCAGAGCCGAGTCTAGCCGAAGTACACTGGGCTTTCTGTATGTCAGCGGCGCTCGCAATCAGTGGAGGTGGGCGTGACTGCGAGAGGAGCCGAGTAAAACCGAGTGTAATTCAGCTTTGTGTATCTCGGCTCCGCTCGCAATCAGTGGAGATGGGCGGGACTGTGAGCAGAGCCGAGTCTAGCCGAAGTACACTCAGCTTTCTGTATCTCAGGTCCGCTCACAGTAGGTGGAAATCGGCGCCAAATTTAAATCAGGCCAGGGCAAGGCTGGCTGCAAATGCAAAGGCACTGGGCAAGGCTGCAGATGGACACTGGGCAAGGCTGCAGATGGACACTGGGCAAGGCTGCAGATGGACACTGGGCAAGGCTGCAGATGGACACTGGGCAAGGCTGCAATGATGGACAAGGCTGCAGATGGACACTGATAAGGCTGCATTGATGGGCATTTAAATGTAAGTTTTTTTCTTTACACTTCCCTCCTAAAAGTTTTTTTTCCTTAAAATTTCCTCCTAAACTTGGGGTGCGTGTTATACGCCGGCACGGTTCTTCCATGTTAGGGCCGTTTTATACTGCTGCTCTTCGGGTTGGCCACAGCATGGGTGTACCTGCGATTTTCAGTTGAGAAAGGCTGGCCTAGACAGAGTCACTAGTAGACATGTGCACTGCCGAAAAATTTGTTGGTGTTCGTTTACCTTTCATTTTTTTTTTTTTCGGGTCATTCGTTATGATCGCAATTCGTAAATTCGAAAACTGTAAATTCGAAAACCGTAAATTTGAAAATCCGTAAATTTGAAAATCCGTAAATTTGGAAATTCCGAAAATTTGAAAATCCGAAAATTTGAAAATTCTAAAATAAGAAAGAAAATCCGAAAATTCAAAATAATAACTAACTATTAAATTATAAGTATTGGAATTTCCTTTCAAATTTGTCTGTTAGTGAACGTAACGAATACGAATTTTCCGAAATAACGAATGCCGCATCTAAACAAATGGAACGGAACAAATTAATAATAAATAATAATAATAAAAAGTTTTTATTATTATTGTTAATTATTATTATTAATTTGTTACATTCCATTCGTTTAGATACAGCATTTGTTATTTCGGATAATTCGTAACTTCGGATAAATTCGTGTTCGTTACGTTGACTAACAGCCAAATTTGAAAGGAAATTCCAATACCTATAATTTAATAGTTCGTTATTATTTCAGATTTTTGGATTTTCGAATTTACGTATTTACGAATTTTCACATTTCCGAATTTACCAGTTTTGGAATTTTGGAATTTCGTAATTTTGGATTTTTTTTTTCATTTTGAAATTCACGAATATAAGAATTTACAAATTTTCTAATTTATGATGATTTGGACCAGTGCACAAAGAGTCCTGGCCTCAACCCGATACAACACCTTTGGGATGAATTAGAGCGGAGACTGCGAGACAGGCCTTCTCGTCCAACATCAGTACCTGACCTCACAAATAGGCTTCTGGAAGAATGGTCAAACATTCCCATAGACACACTCCTAAACCTTGTGGACAGCCTTCCCAGAAGAGTTGAAGCTGTTATAGCTGCAAAGGGTGGGCTAACTCAGTATTGAACCCTACGGACTAAAGCCTCGTACACACAACCGTTTTTCTCGGCAAGAAAACTGCTGGAAGAGATTTTTGCAGTGAAAACCGTTCGTGTGTATGGTTTATCGTCGGGAAAACTGCCGGGAATCTCGATGAGAAAAATAGAGAACCTGCTCTCTATTTTTCTCGTCGTGATTCTCGGCAGAGTGTTTCCTGCCGCGAAAACCGGTTGTCTGTATGCTTACCTGTCCGAAGGGAAAACCCACGCATGCTCGAAAAGATTTCGACGCATGCGCGGTAGCATACAAGGTTAGTGTGGGGTGTAGCAAGATGGCGGCAACGGCATCGAATGTGATGAGCGCCGGCTCGTAGTAGTCGATGACGTCACCGCGTTCTTGCCATTTAAAAGAAGCTTGCCATGAATCCTGTCGAGAAAACCAACGTTTTTTTTTTTCCGATGGGATTCCCGCCCGTGTGTACAGGGCTTAAGACTGGGATTAAAGTTAATGTGCGTGTAAAGGCAGGTGTCCCAATACTTTTGGTAATATAGTGTAGATACATTTCTATGATCATTTAAAACAGTTTATTGATATTAATTCTTTTTTTTTTTTTATATATATACTGTATTGCAAAGGCAGATTTTTTTATTTTGAACATGTGACCAACAGCAGAAGACTAGAAGCTGCTCCTGCTTATGTTTCCCTGCAGACAGGCTGGGAGAGAGCTGGGTCATGTGACAGCTGTATATCGAATAGGAAAAAGGTACTTTGTGCTTATTGTGTTTATTTGTTTCTTATTAAAATGATTAGAGTGCCATCAACCCCATATAGAAATAGAAGGGAGAATGTACCGTATATACTTGAGTATAAGCCGAGTTTTTTAGCCCTTTTTTAGGGCTGAAAATAGCCCCTTCGGCTTATACTCAAGTCAGTGTACCTGTCGGTCGCGGGAATCAATTTTTCAAAAGTCGCGGCTTCCTCCTGGTCCGTGATAGGCGTTTGACACTGTGTTCCGCTACCGCCTATCACAGAGGTCCTCTCATCTTTGGACTTTCCCAGCAGACACTGTGTTCAGTGTTCCACCTATCACGGACGTCCTCTTGTCCGAGGATGAAAGAAGGTCCGTGATTGGCAGAACACTGAACACAGTGTCTGCTGGGAAACTGAGTCTGAATATGAGAGGACCTCTGTGATAGGCGGTAGCGGAACACAGTGTCAAACGCCTATCACGGAGCGGGACGAGACCAGGAGTAAGCCGCGACTTTTGAAAAATGGACGCCCGCAGCCTGTACAGGTACACTGTCATACAGGTACACTGATATACAGGTACACTGACTTGGGCACAGTGAGGTTGCAATGATTATGGGCACAGTGAAGTTGCAATGATTATGGGCACAGTGAGGTTGCAAATGGGCACAGTAAGGCTGCAATGATTATGGGCACAGTGAGGTTGGGCACAGTGAGGTTGGGCACAGTGAGGCTGCAAATGGGCACAGTAAGGCTGCAATGATTATGGGCACAGTGAGGTTGGGCACAGTGAGGTTGGGCACAGTGAGGCTGCAAATTGGCACAGTAAGGCTGCAATGATTATGGGCACAGTGAGGTTGCAATGGGCACAGTGAGGTTGCAATGGGCACAGTGAGGTTGCAATGGGCACAGTGTGGTTGCAATGGGCACAGTGAGGTTGCAATGGGCACAGTGAGGTTGCAATGGGCACAGTGAAGCTGCAAATGGGCATTGTTGACCCTCTTTTCCACTTGCAGTAGCTGCTGCATTCTCACCCTAGGCTTATACTCGAGTCAATACATTTTCCCAGTTTTTTGTGGTAAAATTAGGGCCTCGGCTTATACTCAGGTCGGCTTATACTCGAGTATATGCGGGTAATTAAACAAGGTGTGTTTAGTATCACTTTAAGTCCACTGTGAAATATGATTAAAGCCAAGCTAATAACATTAGTGCCGTTATTCCTTAGTTAGCCCAGTTGACGTACGTTGAGTTGCGATCGATGTCATACTCTGAGAGATTCACCGGTCAGGCCGTTCATTTTCTGGTGATCTCACCTCGGCATCTTCACAATGATGAAACTCTCACGGTTAACCACAGACAGCTTCTTCCTCCTGATGTTCTGGCGGTCGTCACACGTCGTAGTCACACCGATCCATCTGTGGTTTCAGAAGTTGGGAAGTGATTGTCGGGAGACCATTAACACCTTCCGTCTTATCAATAATTCACATTCCCTCTAACGGGTCTGTTGGGACCTGCGACCACAGGGGCCTCCACGGGGCCCACTTAATAAACCCAATTTAGCATCCTCCTCCAGATCACACTAAGGAATTGGTTGTATTCTATCCAGGAGATGCTCTGATGTTGTAGGTGGACATGGTTGGGCGTTTAAAAGGACTAAAGTGGTTCTACATCCCCAAAAAAATGTATTTTGGTTTTGGGTAGAATGTGGTTTGGCATCACTCTGTGGCTTCACTGGGGAGATGTCCTATCACTTCCTGTGCAGGTGACAACATCCTATATATGTGGACCCTGTAGAGGTATAGGGATCATTGGGGAAAGGATCTGCTGGGAGCCCAATCCTGGTGGGGCCTCAATTTTGGTCACTGATGATAGACAAAAAAAGAGGCGGTGACACAGCTCACACATCAAGAGCTCCAATATGATAAGACCCATAGGGCTCATTGATACTTGCATCAAAATATGGCGTTTGACATGCTTTTTTAAAGCACTTTGAATGCCAATCAAAGCACATCTTACTAAATAAAATGGGTCACGTACAGTCCTGTTTACAGGTAGCGTTTGCTTTCCTTCCCAAAAAAATGTCTCTTTCTAGGTGCAGCAAAATGTCTCCAAAGCCTCTATAGAAGTCTATTACCCTCACTAACAGTACTGCAGCATTTGAGGGGCATTTATTAACAGTTAGCTTTGCTTTGTTTGGGAGGTATAAGATATCCCAGGATGCACTGGGATACCAACCAGAAAGACATCATCAGTAGTCACTTCCGGTTCATGTGTGTGTTTATATATATATATATTCTGGGAGTGTCTGGTGCAGACATCACATCTGGTGTGCAGCGTGGAGCAGCCGGAAGGTAAATGGGGTCCGGACTGGAGTGGAGCAACTAGCAGATGGCACACGTGGTGCACAACATGGGAACGCTATAGCAGAAAGTGAGCGGGGACAAGAGGGAGAGGACTGAGTGGCAGAGAATCAGCAGAGCTGGGGGACCGGTGCAGGAGAAACTAGCAGATGTGAAACATTGTGAGCACCATGGGAGCAATGTAGTGGGAGGTGAACAGAGAATGGAGAGTTAGGAGGATCAGCAAACCAGAGGACCAGCAGAGCTTGCGGTTACTACTGAGTGGAGGATCATCAGAGAAGGGAGTTGCTACTGAGTGGGGAATAAGCAGAGCTGGTGGTTACTACTGAGTGGAGGATCAGCAGAGCTGGTGGTACTACTGAGTGGGGGATCAGCAGAGCTGGGGGCCACTACTGAGTGGAGGATCAGCAGATCTGGGAGTTGTTACAGAGTGGGGGATCAGCAGAGCAGGGGGGGTTACAAATGAGCTGGGGATCAGCAGAGCTGGGGGTACTACTGAGTGGGGGAATCAGCAGAGCTTGGGGTTACTACTGAGTGAGAGATCAGAAGAGATGGGGGTTACTACTAAGTGGGGGATCAGCAGATCTGGGGGTTGCTACTGAGTGGGGGATCAGCAGAGCTGGGGGTTGCTACTGAGCGGGGGATCAGCAGAGCTGGGGGTTGCTACTGAGTGGGGAATCAGCTAAGCTGGGGGTTGCTACTGAGTGGGGGATCAGCAGAGCTGGGGGTTGCTACTGAGTGGGGGATCAGCAGAGCTGGGGGTTACTACTGAGTGGGAGATCAGCAGAGCTAGAGGTTACTACTGAGTGGGGAATTTTCGGTGTTGGGGGTTACTAATGAACAGGGGATCAGAAAAGTTGGGGATGCTACTGAGTGGGGCATCAGAAGTGCTGGGGGATACTACTGAGCCAGGGATCTGTTGAAAAGGGTACTAATCAGCTGGGGATCTGCTGAGCGGGGGTACAAATAATCTGTAGATCTCCTGAGCGGGGGAACTAATGATCTGGGGATCTGCTGAACTGGGAGTATTACTGAGTTGGGGTTCTTCTGAGGCCCTTTAAAACAAATAGAAAACCAACACACACACACGGGGCATTTGCCAAGTGTCATTAAAGCTTCAAAAACCATCACTAAAGCATCAAAAAGACATCACAAAGGCAGTAGGGCTCTTTAACCACTTAAGCCCCGGACCATTTCGGGCCATTAGGACCAAGCCTGTTTTTGGGATTCGGCACTGCGCTGCTTTAACTGTAAATTGTGCGGACATGCAATGTTGTACCCAAATGAAATTTGCGTCCTTTTCTTCCCACAAATAGAGCTTTCTTTTAATGGTATTTGATTGCCTCTGCGATTTTTATTTTTTGCGATATAAACAGAAAAAGACCGAAAATTTTGAAAAAAAATGATATTTTCTACTTTTTGTTATAAGAAAAATCGAATAAACTCAATTGTAGTCATACATTTAGGCCAAAATGTATTCAGCCACATGTCTTTAGTAAAAAAAATGTCAATAAGCGTATATTTATTGGTTTGCGCAAAAGTTATAGCGTTTACAAACTAGGGTACATTTTCTGAAATTTACACAGCTTTAAATTTATGACTGCCTATCTCATTTCTTGAGGTGCTAAAATGGCAGGGCAGTACAAAACCCCACCAAATGACCCCATTTTGGAAAGTAGACACCCCAAGGAAATTGCTGAGAGGCATGTTGAGCCCATTGAATATTTTTTTTTTTTTTGTCCCATGTGATTGAATAATGACAAAAAAAAAAAATTACAAAAAGTTGTCACTAAATGATATATTGCTCACACATGCCATGGTTATATGTGGAATTGCACCCCAAAATACATTCTGCTGCTTCTCCTGAGTACGGGGATACCACATGTGTGGGACTTTTTAGGAGCCTAGCCGCGTACGGGACCCCGGAAACCAAGCACCGCCTTCAGGATTTCTAAGGGCGCAAATTTTTGATTTCACTCCTCACTACCTATCACAGTTTCGAAGGCCATAAAATGCCAAAATAGCACAAAACCCCCCCAAATGACCCCATTTTGGAAAGTAGACACCCCAAGCTATTTACTGAGAGGCATGTTCAGTCCATGGAATATTTTATATTTTGCCACAAGTTGCGGGAATATGACAAACTTTTTTTTTTTTTGCACAAAGTTGTCACTAAATGATATATTGCTCACACATGCCATGGGCATATGTGAAATTACACCCCAAAATACATTCTGCTGCTTCTCCTGAGTACGGGGATACCACATGTGTGGGACTTTTTGGGAGCCTAGCCGCGTACGGGACCCCAAAAACCAAGCACCGCCTTCAAGGTTTCTAAGGGCATAAATTTTTGATTTCACTCCTCACTACCTATCACAGTTTTGAAGGCCATAAAATGCCAAGATGGCACAAAACCCCCCCAAATGACCCCATTTTGGAAAGTAGACACCCCAAGCTATTTGCTGAGAGGCATGTTGACCCCATTGAATATTTTTTTTTTTTTGTCCCAAATGATTGAATAATGACAAAAAGGAAAAAAAAATGTACAAAAAGTTGTCACTAAATGATATATTGCTCACACATGCCATGGTTATATGTGGAATTGCACCCCAAAATACATTCTGCTGCTTTTCCTGAGTACGGGGATACCACATGTGTGGGACTTTTTGGGAGCCTAGCCGCGTACAGGGCCCCAAAAACAAAGCACCGCCTTCAGGATTTCTAAGGGCGTAAATTTTTGATTTCACTCCTCACTACCTATCACAGTTTCGAAGGCCATAAAATGCCAAAATAGCACAAACCCCCCCCAAATTACCCCATTTTGGAAAGTAGACACCCCAAGCTATTTACTGAGAGGCATGTTGAGTCCATGGAATATTTTATATTTTGCCACAGGTTGCGGGAATATGACAAACTGTTTTTTTTTTGCACAAAGTTGTCACTAAATGATATATTGCTCACACATGCCATGGGCATATGTGAAATTACACCCCAAAATACATTCTGCTGCTTCTCCTGAGTACGGGGATACCACATGTGTGGGACTTTTTGGGAGCCTAGCCGCGTACGGGACCCCAAAAACCAAGCACCGCCTTCAAGGTTTCTAAGGGCATACATTTTTGATTTCGCTCCTCACTACCTATCACAGTTTTGAAGGCCATAAAATGCCAAGATGGCACAAAACCCCCCCAAATGACCCCATTTTGGAAAGTAGACACCCCAAGCTATTTGCTGAGAGGCATGTTGAGCCCATTGAATATTTTTTTTTTTTGTCCCAAATGATTGAATAATGACAAAAAGAAAAAAAAAATGTACAAAAAGTTGTCACTAAATGATATATTGCTCACACATGCCATGGTTATATGTGAAATTACACCCCAAAATACATTCTGCTGCTTCTCCTGAGTACGGGGATACCACATGTGTGGGACTTTTTGGGAGCCTAGCCGCGTACGGGACCCCAAAAACCAAGCACCGCCTTCAAGGTTTCTAAGGGCATAAATTTTTGATTTTACTCCTCACTACCTATCACAGTTTTGAAGGCCATAAAATGTCAAAATAGCCCAAAACCCCCACAAATGACCCCATTTTGGAAAGTAGACACCCCAAGCTATTTGCTGAGAGGCATGGTGAGTATTTTACAGCTCTCATTTGTTTTTGAAAATTAAGAAAGACATTTTTTTTTTCTTTTTTTTTTTCTTTTTTTACATTTTCAAAACTTTGTGACAAAAAGCGAGATCTGCAAAATACTCAACATACCTCTCAGCAAATAGCTTGGGGTGTCTACTTTCCAAAATGGGGTCATTTGGGGGGGTTTGTGCCATCTGGGCATTCCATGGCCTCCGAAACTGTGATAGGCAGTGAGGAGTGAAATCAAAAATTTACACCCATAGAAATCCTGAAGGCGGTGCTTGGTTTTTGGGGTCCCGTACGCGACTAGGCTCCCAAAAAGTCTCACACATGTGGTATCCCCGTACTCAGGAGAAGCAACAGAATGTATTTTGGGGTGTAATTCCACATATGCCCATGGCATGTTTGAGCAATATATAATTTAGTGACAACTTTTTGTACATTTTTTTTTTTTGGTCATTATTCAATCACTTGGGACAAAAAAAAAAAATATTCAATGGGCTCAACATGCCTCTCAGCAAATAGCTTGAGGTGTCTACTTTACAAAATGGGGTCATTTGGGGGGGTTTTGAACTGTCCTGGCATTTTATGCACAACATTAGGAAGCTTATGTCACACATCATCCACTCTTCTAACCACTTGAAGACAAAGCCCTTTCTGACACTTTTTGTTTACATGAAAAAAAAAATTTTTTTGCAAGAAAATTATGTTGAACCCCCAAACATTATATATTTTTTTAAAGCAAAGGCCCTACAGATTAAAATAGTGGGTGTTGCATTTTTTTTTTCCACACAGTATTTGCGCAGCGATTTTTCAAACGCATTTTTTGGGGGAAAAACACACTTTTTTTATTTTTAATGCACTAAAAAACACTATATTGCCCAAATGTTTGATGAAATAAAAAAGATGATCATAGGCCGAGTACATGGATACCAAACACGACATGCTTTAAAATTGCGCACAAACGCGCAGCGGCGACAAACTACATTCATTTTTAAAAGCATTTAAAAGCCTTTACAGGTTACCACGTTAGATTTACAGAGGAGGTCTACTGCTAAAATGACTGCCCTCGATCTGACCTTCGCGGTGATACCTCACATGCATGATGCAATTGCTGTTTACATATGACGCTAGACCGACGCTTGCGTTCGCCTTTGCGCAATAGCAGGGGGGGGGGGGACAGCGGTGCTTTTTTTTTATTTTTTTTATTATTTATTTGGCTTTTTTATTTTATTTTTAAACTGTGCCTTCCATATTTTATTTTTTTACCATTTTTATCGTTATCTCAGGGAATGTAAATATCCCCTATGATAGCAATAGGTAGTGACAGGTACTCTTTTTTTGAAAAAAATTGGGGGGTTAGACCCTAGATCTTTCCTCTGCCCTCAAAGCATCTGACCACACCAAGATCGGTGTGATAAAATGCTTTCCCAATTTCCCAATGGCGCTTTTTATATCCGGGGGGGGGGACATTCCCTCCCACTGCTTGTAAAAGCAGTCTAGAGGCTAATTATCTGCTAGAATTGCTTTTACATGAAAGCCGGCTGCTGGCTGAAAAGAATGATACCAAGATGATACCTAAACCCGCAGGCATCATTCTGGTATAAACATTCAAAGTCCAGCAACATACCAGTACGTTGCTGGTCCTTGTTGGACATGTATTGTAATCTTTTTTTTCATACAGCCTATTGGCTGAACGAAAAAAAGAGATTGATTGGTGGGTATGCCCACCATTAGAATACCTCCCTTCATCCACCCACTTCTAATGATGGGCATATATGCCGAAGCATGGGGGCATCCTCCCGCAAAAAAGTTATGCCGCGTACACACGGTCAAGCCTTCGTCGGAATTTCGACCGTATGTACGCGGCATAAAAGGTTATGCCGCGTACACACGGTCGGACTTTTCCACGGATAAGCCTCCGTTGGAATTTTGACCGTATATACGCGGCATTAGGAGCAAAATCGCTCCTCCGCCCCTGCTGCCCCCATGCTTCGGCATATATGCTCTTTTTTTTAACTGTGGTGGTGAAATCACCTCCTACAGCGTTGGAGTCACGGCTTTATGTATCGTGGGAGCAAACGCTGTTGCTGTCAAGATAAATAGATCCGCGCTGCAACTGAATGGCGTACCTGCTAAGCAAATGGTGGTTAACATTAAAACAAAGTAACATTACAGTACAACAGTAAGACCTTACCATGCCATACCTGCAAAGCAAATACCAAAACAAAACCTAGTAAAAAATAAAAAAATGTTTTAACGCAACCTGTGCCTAAAATATATATATGCCGAAGCATGGGGGCATCCTCCCGCAAAAAAGTTATGCCGCGTACACACGGTCGGAATTTCGACCGTATGTACGCGGCATTAGGAGCAAAATCGCTCCTCCGCCCCTGCTGCCCCCATGCTTCGGCATATATGCTCTTTTTTTTAACTGTGGTGGTGAAATCACCTCCTACAGCACTGGAGTCACGGCTTTATGTATCGTGGGAGCAAACGCTGTTGCTGTCAAGATAAATAATTCCGCGCTGCAGTTGAATGGCGCACCTGAAAACAAAAAATTACATACCTGAAGAGCAAGCATGATAAAACATTGCAGAATAGAATACAGTAAAAAAGAGCAGAACAATAGAGAGAAAATAGAGAGAGAGAGAACAATAAAACGACAACTATTTTTGGTTTTTTTATTTTATATTTTTTTTGTGTTTTGTTTTTTACGTATTTTTTTTCTTTTTTACACTTTTTTTTGTAACTTTACAACTGTAATGGTTCGGGTCTCTCAAAATGTAATGGCATCTTGGGAGACCCTGTGTAAGTGTGTCCTTGTCTGTGAAATGCTGTACCCTACGCTAAAACTTCACTTTTGAGTGGTAGCGTTCAAAACATTCACCTTGGCAAAGACCAGGCTTGTCAGGACAGAGTGGACAAAAACTACGGGTGTCACGCCTAAATCCGCGCTTGCTACAGACACGACATCTTTTTTGGGGGTGGCTTTGGGTAGGGGTACTCGGGAGGACATACGAATAATGCCTCTCATGCAGCCGGCTTACTGCATTTGGTTGGGGATGGTGAGGTGCAGAACCGCCTGGATACAGGAGTTCTGTGACAATCTCATTCTGGAATTTTAGAAGAGATAACGTCCCGCCTGAAGCTCTGTATAGCACATGAGCGTTCAGCAAAGCCAATTGGAATAATGATAGAGACACTTTTTTGTACCAGCGTCTCGCCTTACGGTCAATTAGATACGGCGCCATCAACTGGTCGTTGAGGTCCACCCCTCCCATATTTTGGTTATATTCGTGGACACAGAGGGGTTTCTCCACAACACCAGTCGCCGTACGAATTTGGACTGTCGTGTCTGCATGAAGGGAGGTAAGAAGGAAAACATTCTTATTGTCCCTCCACTTCATAGCGAGAAAGTTATTACACTTCAAGCAGGCTCTCTCCCCCAGCCTAAGACGGGCATCTACAAGCCGCTGGGGAAAGCCCCGGCGATTAGGTCGCACGGTGCCACATGCTCCAATCTTATGATCAAACAAGTGACTAAACAGTGGCACGCTCGTGTAATAATTGTCCACATACAAGTGGTACCCCTTTCCGAATAAGGGTGACACCAATTTCCACACTATCTTGCCAGCGCTCCCTATGTAATCCGGGCAGTTGACCGACTCAATCTGACTGTCTTTTCCCTCATAAACCGTAAAGTTCACTACATAGCCTGTTGCCCTGTCACAGAACTTGTAGAGCTTGACCCCGTATCTGGCACGCTTGCTGGGAAGGTACTGCTTGAAAGACAAGCGGCCAGAAAATTTAATCAGGGACTCATCAACGCAGACAACTTGATCGGGAGTAAACAAGGCTGCAAAACGTTCGTTGAAGTGGTTTATGAGGGGCCGAATTTTATAGAGCCGGTCGTATTCAGGGTCCCCACGTGGACGACAAAGTTCATTGTCGTTGAAGTGCATGAACCGCAAAATCTGCTCGTATCGTGCCCTGGACATGGAGGCAGAGAACACGGGCATGTGGTCAATTGGGTGCGTGGACCAATAAGCACGCAATGACGGAAATTTATGTGTGCCCATGTTGAGGGAAAGGCCCAGAAAGGTCTTAAATTCGGAAACCGTAATTGGTTTCCAATTTCTGGCAATTTTAGGCAACTGGGGGTTAGCGGTGATGAATTGACCAGCATATAAATTACTCTGGTCCACAATAGATCTATAGAGATCTTCCGTGAAAAACAGCGAATAAAAATCAATTGGAATAAAATCAGGTGTTTCCACCTGAATACCGGGTTGGGCAGTGAATGGGGGAAGTACGGGTTCTGCAGAAGTGGTGGGGACCCAATCAGGATAGGCGAATTCTGCAGGAAGGGCAGTATGGGCACGACGGGCCTGCCTTTGTCTTCTTGTTTGCAGCGGGACACTACTTGTGCTTGCCACCTCGCCAGCTTGAACTGCACTTATGGGACTCGCCACGTCACCAAGTGTTACTGCAGTGCTGGATGTACGTCCAGGCTGTACTAGGCCGCTGGTGCTTGCCAGTTCACCAGAAGGAATAGCAGCGCTAGTACTACTCTGCTCCATGATACGAGAGACCTGCGGTTCTTGCTCCTCAACAACCTCAGAAGATCGGGATCGGGTACGCCTGACCTTAGCAGGGACCTCAACTTCGTCGTCAGAGCTATCTGACGTGGGGCCGCTGACGTCACTGTCTTCTACGGGAAGATATTCTGAGCCTGAATCTGACAGATACGTGACCTCCTCTTCACTATCTGTCATGCTCAGAATCTCGTAGGCCTCTTTACTAGTGTACCTTCGTCTTGCCATTTTGGGCTCTAAATTTAGGGGTACACTAGTAAGATTCACAGGAAAAAAAGCACCTGACTGTCGTCAGCAAATATATCAAACGCTACAAAAAAACTGTTAGCGATCGCAGGGATCAGGCCTGTCTCTGCGAACGCTGCAGTTATGTGTGTTGTGTTTGGTAAGTGACAGTGATCGATCGATACTGCACTTGGGTGGGCTGGGCTGGGCTGGGCTGGGCGGAGGGGCTAAACGCAGGCGCTAGCAGGTATCTGGGCTGATTACGCTAACACTGCGTTTTTGGGAACCCTAAACCGCTGGGGATGCTAGTATAGATCTGATCAGATACTATACCACTAAGGGGGGTGTATGCTTTGCGCGTGGGTGTTAGCGTTACTGGCACTAACCTAACACTGCCTGGGGCGACGCAGACCCTCTCTGGCGCTAAAACCTAATTGATCTCACCCGCCGGGCGATCAGGGGGGTTAAACCTTTATTGGGTTATATACGGCGGGTGCCCTGATGCTATAAAAAGCAAACTAATCAACCAGCGTCACCCGTAACCTTTATATGGTGATCACTGGTGAAAGGGTTAACTAGGGGCAATCAGGGGGTTAAAACCTTTATTAGGTTAAATATGGGGGTACCCGACGCTATATAAAAACCTGACGGGTTACCTAAATAACTAGATAACTTACTGGCTAACCAGTGACACCAGTGACGCTTATACGGCGATCACTGGTGAAAGGGTTAACTCTAGGGGCAATCAGGGGGTTAAAATAATATATGGGGGTACCTGACACCAATAAAAACCTGCGGCGAACCTAAAAAAAAAATAACTGCCTATCTAAAACACCAGCGACACGAATACAGCGATCGGAAAAACAATCGCTTAGTGACGCTGAAGTTAGGGGGTGAAAGGGTTACCTGGGGGGTGATCAAGGGGTTAAACCTTTATTAGGGGGGGTTAGGGGGCTACCCTGGACCTAAAGGGGCCTAATCCTAACTGCCCTGCAACTTTTTACAATCACAGATGACACTAAATGCAGTGATCAGTAAAATAAATGATCACTGCAATCAGTGACACTGTGATTGGGGGCTTTGGGGTGACCTGGGGGGTGATCTGGGGGTGACTGGGGGGTGAGTGAGTGAGTGAGTGAATAACTTGTATAGCGCTACAAATGCGAACTAAATCGCCTCAAGGCGCTTTGCATCCAGTGACATCCTGACCCTTCAGAATGATTGGGTGATTTGTGTGCCTATGTGTACCTACGTGTCAGTGGACTGTTAGAGCACTAACCTCTGTCTTCACTCCTCGGCGCCGGGAACGAAAAGACCGCGGCGAGGGAGATGACATCACTTCCTCCAGCCTGTGTTTACATCACATGGCGGAGGAAGCAATTTCATTGGCCGGGAGCGATCGCGAGGGGGGGGGTGGAATCGAGCGGCCGCCCCCTCATGCCTGATCGCTCCCGAACACTTAACGGCCGCTCACTGCAGTGAAGGGGGGTCCGGATGGACCCCCCAACTGCACAAAGGCGATCACGTAGATCTACGTGATTCTGCCTGTCCGTGCCATTCTGCCGACGTAAATCGGCGGTGGGCGGTCGTTAAGTGGTTAATGTGTGTTAAAGTCGAAGCAAGTGTAAATGAGCCCATGCGGTTATTTTTCAAGCTTCAAGGACCATCTCTTAGTGTTTCAGCCACGGCCAAAGAAATTCGGGAGATTAAAGGACTACTTCAAAGTTGGGATGTTCTCTGAATCCTGGCAGCAGGGGATAGGATACCTCAGATCAGTGGCGGTTGGTGCTTAAAATTTTTGGGGGGCGCAAACAAACTGAGAAATTCTAAAAAAAAACCCCCATCAATTGCAGCCTCACCATGCCCATCAAACGCAGCCACTGTGCCATCAAACGCAGCTACTGTACCAAACACAGCCACTTTGCCCATCAAACGCAGCTACTGTACCAAACGCAGCCACTGTGCCCATCAAACGCTGCCGCATTACCCATCAAACGCAGCCACTGTGCCATCAAACGCAGCTACTGTACCAAACGCAGCCACTGTGCCCATCAAACGCTGCCGCTTTACCCATCAAACGCAGCCACTGTGCCATCAAACACAGCCACTTTGCCCATCAAACGCAGCTACTGTACCAAACGCAGCCACTGTGCCCATCAAACGCTGCCGCTTTACCCATCAAACGCAGCCACTGTGCCATCAAACACAGCCACTTTGCTCATCAAACGCTGCCACTGTCCCCCAAATGTTGCCACTGTGCCCATTAAATGCCACTGTGCCCCCTGCCTGCCCGCCATCTGCCCGGCACTTGTCTCGGGTGGGCAGCGGGTGACGGTGGCAGGCGGCGAGTGGTGTCCGGTGTCCTTCGATGTCTTCTGTTCTCCCGCCCGCTCCTCCTCTCGTCCTCTCCTATGATTGGACGCCTGATAGGCGTCCAATCACAGCGCCTGTCGTTTCAACCAATCAGGTGACAGGTAACACAGACCTGAGCACCTGATTGGCTGAGTTCAGTGTTAACAAAGCAAATTCCTTCGCTTTGCTAATATACAGCTGAGTGAATAGCGAACACATAGCGTTGTGCCCGCTATTCAAATTTTTGGGCGCCTATTAGAGCCTATGGCTCTAATCAGGTGCTTCCAAAAAACACCCCCGCCACTGTAATTCAGGCGCCCGGCACTCAAAAAGGGGCCGGACACCTGAATAGGGGGTGCCAGCAGCGACCATAGATAGATTCATGCAATGCATGAATCTATCTATGGTGATTAGAGCGTTGACAGGAGAGGGGGGGGGCGGCGCTCCTGTGCCCTTTATGGACGCACCGCCACTGGGTATCTGTAATATAGCAGAGAGACACAAGAGGGCGCTTCTAAGTGCAGCAATTTAGAAAACTCTATAAAGGGCCTAGTTAAGATGAATGTGTTTGCTTATATTTCGGATATACCAATTCATAGAGTTTGCTGTTTGACGACAGTTAGGGTGATGTCCAAAAGTTGAGTTGCTAAAGAGATTTTTCCGGGGTTATAAAAACGTTCTGAGAGAGGGCGCTTCTACAGCTTGAAACATGTTTCCATGCCCCCTTCATACCCCCATGTCTGACATCACCACAGTCTGACACCGGGGGACAGACTCCCGCCATCTGACATCACCACTGTCAGACATGGTGGGTGTGAAGGAGGCGTGGCAATGCATTTCTAGGCGGATTGAGAAAAAGGCCCTACCACCTTGAAGCGCATTTCAATGCCCCCTTCACATCCCCGGTGTGTAACGGTGGTGATGTCAGATGCCAGGAGTCTTTCCCCCAGTGTCTGTCTATGGTGATGTCAGACCTCGGGGGCATGAAGGGGGGCATGACAACATGTTTCAAGGTGGTAGAGACTCTTTCTCAAGCTGCCTTGAAACGCGTTGCCACACCTCCTTCGCACCCCCGGCATCTGACATCACCACGGGGGTTCTCACGCTGTCAATTTGCTGACAGTTCAGCTCTTGTGCCCGTCTCTTCATCCCATACCTGTGGCTTTGTGCCTACTTCTTGAATGCATCTCTGTACCTGCCTGAGACCACAGATGATGGCTTTGTTCCTATGTGATATACACTTATCTACTCAACAACATGTGAATTGATATTTATTGTTTTATCAATACATTTGCTAAATTGCTGCGCTTAGAAGCGCCCTCTTGTGTCTTTTTAGAAAGTCTTTATAACCTGGAAAAATATTTAGCAACTCAACTTTTAGATATCACCTTAATCGTTGTCATGGAGGAAACTCTTAAGCCTCGTACACATGACCGGTTTTCTTGGCAAGAAAACTGCTGGGAGAGCTTTTTGCCGAGAAAACCGGCCGCGTGTATGGTTTCTCGTCGGGAAAACTGTCGGGAATCTCGAAGAGGAAAAATAGAGAACCTGCTCTGTATTTTCTCGTTGGGATTCCTCGTTGGGATTCCCGATGAGAAAACTGTGAGTCTGTATGCTTACCTGTCCGAGGTAAACCCGCGCATGCTCGAAAAGACTTCGATGCATGCGCGGTAGCATACAAGGGTAGTGTAGGGTGTAGCAAGATGGCGGCGACGGCATCGAATGTGACGAGCGCCGGCTCATCGTAGTCGATAACGTTACCGCGTTCTTGCCATTCAAAAGAAAAGCTTTCCAGGAATCTCGTCGGGAAAACCAACGTTTTTTTTCCCGACGAGATTCCCGCCCGTGTGTACGAGGCTTAAGAACCAGTAAAACCAAAATCTAAGCGAACACATTAATCTTGTATAAATAGGCCCTTTTATTTCCTTGTGTTGTAGAGTTTACTAACCTGCTGCACCTAGAAGCGCCCTCTTTTGTCTCTCAGAAAGTCTTCATTCCTTTGAAAAAATCTCTTTAGCCACTCAACTTTTAGACATCACCTTACCCGTCGTCATTGAGAAAAACTCAAAGAACCGCTAAATCCGAAAGCTAAGCAAACACGCCCACCTCGGCTCTTATAAGTAGGCCCTTTCATTTCCTTGTGCAGTAGAGTTTGCCAAAGTCTTATTTGTTCTTCTGATTCGATCGGGGAGTATGTCGATGGTATCCATGCTGAGGAGAAAAGCTGCGGGATGAAGTTTGTTGGATTGTGCCTGAGGTTTGAGAAGGCGAAGGAATCGGAGACAAGAGGCAGCGCCATTCCCCAGCAAATCCTTCAGCGGGAAACTCGGCAGATGAAAGTCACTTTGTGGAAATGAGACTTTTCCTCCTGCATAATTTCCAGGTCACATCTGCTCCGGTTGGAGCCGTGGAGCGGATAATAGCGCTCACCTCTGGAGAGGTCTGCACAGCCCCTTCCTCCATGTGCTTTTCTCAGCGACAGCCTGTCATCAGCCTGGGGAATCCCACGTCCTTCCAGCTGTCTGGAAACTTCCACATGGGGAGCTGCTTTTTTGGCCACTGAAGATCCTGGCTATTTTTGATCGTTGTTTAGTAGGTAGAGGTAAACCCAGAGAGTCTCTTCTCTCTCGTAGGGACCTAATCGATGAGATCTTTGCTCTGAGTTCCTGAGTCTGCACACCTGCTGTGCCCATTATGAGAGGCTTTCACCATCCCTGTGCTGAGTTCCTGGGCCTATACACCTGCTGTGCCCTTTATGAGGGGTTCCCACCATCCCTGTGCTGAGTTTTTAGGTCTGTACACCTTCTGTGCCCATTATCAGGAGTTCCCACCATCCTTGTATTGAGTTCTCGGATCTGTTCACTTGCTGTGCCCATTATGAGAGGTTTTCACCATCCATGTGCTGAGTTCCCGGGTCTGTACACCCGCTGTGCCCCTTATGAGGGGCTCCCACCATCCCTGTGCTGAGTTCTCATGTCTGTACACCTGATGTGCCCCTTATGAGGGGTTCCCACTATCCCTGTACTGAGTTCCCAAGTCCTTACACCTGAAGTGCCGTTATGAGGGGCACCCACCATCCCTGAACTGAGTTTCCAAGTCTGTACACCTGCTGTGCCCATTATGAGGGGTTTCCAACATTCCTGTGCTGAGTTCCCAAGTCTGTAGACCTGCTGTGCCCATTATGAGGGGTTCCCACTATCCCTGAGCTGAGCTCCCAGGTTCGTACACCTGCTGTGCCCATTATGAGGGGTTCCCACCATCCCTCTGCTGAGTTTCCAAGTCTGTAAACCTGCTGTGCCCATTATGAGGGGTTCCCACCATCCCTCTGCTGAGTTCCCAGGTTTGTGAACCTGCTGTGCCCATTATGAGGGGTTCCCACTATCCCTGAGCTGAGTTCCCGGGTCTGTACACCTGCTGTGCCCACTGTGAGGGGTTCCCACCATCCCTTTGCTGAGTTCCCGGGTCTGTGAACCTGCTGTGCCCATTATGAGGGGTTCCCACTATCCCTGAGCTGAGTTCCCAGGTCTGTACACCTGCTGTGCCCACTGTGAGGGGTTCCCACCATCCCTGTGCTGGATTCCTGGGTCTAACTAATATTTTCTGTTGGGTTGGAGATCGTGCTGGACTGACTCGGTCAGTTGTAGGTCAATGGTTAGATGGACATTGGGCGCTCCCTCCTTTTCTACCTCTATGGGTATCACTAATAGTACAGCTCATGCAGAAACCAAGCAAGGAAAACTGTACTATGTAAGGTAGAGGTCTTTTTTCTGGCTTTAGCCATGTTGAGGAGAAGTGGACGTACGTTTTGAACAAAAATTACAATTTCTTACTTGGCAGATTGCATTTTGAGTTGTGTCCACAGAGATGGTCTTCTAGTTACATCACAAGGTCCTTCTGGATACAACGTTACCATTCCTTCGTCTTCTGTTTCAAAAGACGTTTGTCCTGAGAGGACGATGTAGGCCATGGGTGCTCAACAGTGGCGGCTGGTGCTCCAAATTTTTTGGGGGTGCGCAAACAAACTGAAAAAAAAAACATCAATTGCCGCAACTGTGCCCATTAAACGCACCAGTTTGTCCCCATATACAGCCAGTTTGTCCCCATATACAGCCAGTTTGTCCCCAAATGCAGCCAGTTTGTCCCCAAATGCAGCCAGTTTGTCCCCCATTTACAGCCAGTGTGTCCCCATATACAGCCAGTTTGTCCCCATATACAGCCAGTTTGTCCCCAAATGCAGCCAGTTTGTCCCCAAATGGAGCCAGTGTGTCCCCCATTTAGAGCCAGTGTGTCCCCATATACAGCCAGTTTGTCCCCATTTACAGCCAGTTTGTCTCCAATATACAGCCAGTTTGTCCCCATTTACAGCCAGTTTGTCTCCAATATACAGCCAGTTTGTCCCCAATATACAGCCAGTTTGTCCCCAATATACAGCCAGTTTGTCCCCCATATACAGCCAGTTTGTCCCCCATATACAGCCAGTTTGTCCCCCATATACAGCCAGTTACCCCCCAATATACAGCCAGTTGCCCCCCAATATACAGCCAGTTGCCCCCCATAATACAGCCAGTTTGTGCCCCAAATACAGCCAGTTTGTCCCCAAATGCAGCCAGTGTGTCCCCCATTTAGAGCCAGTGTGTCCCCATATACAGCCAGTTTGTCCCCATTTACAGCCAGTTTGTCTCCAATATACAGCCAGTTTGTCTCCAATATACAGCCAGTTTGTCCCCAATATACAGCCAGTTTGTCCCACATATACAGCCAGTTTGTCCCCCATATACAGCCAGTTTGTCCCCCATATACAGCCAGTTACCCCCCAATATACAGCCAGTTGCCCCCCAATATACAGCCAGTTGCCCCCCATAATACAGCCAGTTTGTGCCCCAAATACAGCCAGTTTCCCCCCAATATACAGCCAGTTTGTCCCCCATATACAGCCAGTTTGTCCCCCATAATGCAGCGAGTTTGTCCCCCATATACAGCCAGTTTGTCCCCCATATACAGCCAGTTTGTCCCCCCCAGCCCTGCACTTACCTTCCTTGAGTCAGCGCCGTCCTTCTTCCGTCCTCGATGTCTTCTCCCGCCCTCGATGTCGCTTCAGCCAATCAGGTTACCGGTAACCAGACCCGGTGAACCTGATTGGTCAGGGAACGCACCCCTGTGTGTCCTCTCATTAGATATTTAGAAAGCGATTACAGCCCTCAGGCTGTAGTCGGGAAGCCTATCAGAGCCTGCTGGCTCTGATAGGCACTTCTAAAGGCCAACCAGACGCTGTTATTCAGAAGGCCGGCGCTCAAGGGGCGGCCATTTGAATAGTGGGCGGCAGCAATACATAGGTTCATGCAATGCATGAACCTATGTATTGTTGTGAGTGACGGCTGGGTGCAGAAGCAAGCGGCGGCGGCGCTTCTGCGCCCACTATGGACGCACCGCCACTCATTGTGTGAAGAAAAGGACATTTAAAAAAAAAAAAACTCTTAAAGGGCCCGTTTTTTTTTTTGTGACCACAGGGGGGGGGGGGGGGCAGCGCCCGGGCGCCCCCTATGGACGGGCCACCACTGGTGCTCAACCTGTGGCCCTCCAGCTGTTCCCAACATGCCTCTGCCCTTGGGAGTCATGCTTGTAACTGTCGGCCCTGCAATGCCTTATTGTAGTCCTGCAACAGCTGGAGGGCCACAGGTTGAGCTCCCATGATGAAGGCCATTTGAAACTGTCAACAGCCCGACTGTTTTTGAGTTGCTGATCAGAAAAAAGAAAACTATGCAGCTAAAAAATAAATCATAACTCCCCCCCACTTTTTTTTTTTTTGGGGGGGGTCAGAAACTCAGAAAACATCAAATCCACTGAATCAGTATGACAGCCAGGCAACCAGCATTTTTAGAAGAAGAGCTCAGCAAAAGCAGGCCACCTATATCATCCAGCACAAGTTCCCTTTAACAAAACCATATTTTCTTTGCGGATTAGCGGGAGTCATGAAGTGATGTGTTGAGGTGTAACGCTCTCCCCGTGTTCATAATACAGATCCTGTCTGGGTGTTATTATAAATTACAGTGAGATGGCACATCTTCCCGACACTTCCATCATCCCGTGACAGCCACATTCTTTATTTTCAATGGATTATTTTACCTCTACCAGTCAATAGACGTATAGAAGGAGGACATGGAGACTGCTAGTCACCTCCAAGACTGTACAGGGGTCCTTTATACACTAGGGGGCGCCAGACTTTTCACAATAAGGACCACATTGTATATTTTACAAATATTCGCAGGCGGAAAAACAAAACATTTTTTTTAATTAAAGAACCAAATTTACTGAAAATTAAAGTATCTGTTTTTCTTTTTCTTTTTTTTTTGTATTCAGCAGAATATACCGTAATTTAGAACAACAGATTGAAAAATAAAAAAATAAAAAACCTTCAGTAACACAGAGTAAAGAAGTTCCAAACAAATTTGAGGACATCAGAGGTCCCTTACATCAGAGTCCCCCCTTACATTAGAGTCCCCGTCAAAGTCCCTCTTTTATTGAAGACCCCTTACATCAGTACCCCCCCCCCCCTTACATCAGAGTCCCAAACAGAGACCCCTTAGATAAGAGTCTCATCAGAGGCCCCTTTCATCAGAGTCCCCATCAAAGTCCCCCTTACATTGGGGATCCCTTACATCAGAGTCAACTCTTACATCAGAGCTTCCTACAGAGCCCCCTTACATAAGTGTCCCATTAGAGCCTCCTTACATCGGAGACCCACTTACATCTGAGTCCCAATCAGAGCCCTTATACATCAGGGTCTCCATCAGAGCCCCTTTACATCACAGTCCCTTTTAAAGTCCCCATTGCATCACAGTCCCCCCTTACATAAGTGAAAAATTAAACTGTTAGTAATGCAGGACTGTAAATAGCTATTTATCAGGTGATTATGTATCATTACTGCTAGATAAAACTGTGCCCATCATATGCAGCCTCACTGTGCCCATCAATTGCAGCTTCACTGTGCCCATCAATTGCAGCCTCAATGTGTCCATCAATTGCAACCTCACTGTGCCCATCAAATGCAGCCTCAATGTGCCCATCAAATGCAGCCTCACTGTTCCCATCAATTGCAGCCTCACTGTTCCCATCAATTGCAACCCTCACTGTCAGTGGCAGCTGGTGAAATTTTAGGATGGGGGTGCCAGACCATGTCCTTCCTTTTTGACCCCAACCACTTATTACAAGCCCCACCCCTTATAGAATCCACCCACTCCCTGTATTCCACCCATAGTGCCAAGAGTATACAGCCCAGCATCACATATAGGGTATACAACCCAGCATCACAGATATGGTATACAACCCAGCATCACAGATAGGGTATACAACCCAGCATCACAGATAGGGTATACAACCCAGCATCACAGATAGGGTATACAACCCAGCATCACAGATAGGGTATACAGCCCAGCATCACAGATAGGGTATACAGTCCAGCATCACAGATAGTGTATATAGGTCAGCATTACAGATAGGGTATACAGTCCAGCATCACAGATATGGTATACAGCCCAGCACTCTCTCAGATCCTACCAATCCGGCCGAGAGATGAAAGAAAGCGCCGCTCATGCCGTGCGTTCCATCCATGGAGCCGCTGCTTTACTTACAGTTTCCCACAGGCACAGAGAAACCGGAAGTGATGCCGCAGCTCCGGGGAAAGCACCGCCCATGTCCTATGGCAGTGCCAATAGAAAAAAAAACACACAACAACAAGAATGACCAATAAGGGAGTGTTGCGGCGCATTGCTTTGTGCCACAAGCACTCAGAAAACCAGGCAAATTAAGCGTCTCACCTGCAATCCCATGACTGCATAGACGTCACGCTGCCCATAGGACACTGTGTCCGGTGCCCACACACAGTGCACTTAAAGGACTTTTTTTTTTTGTGACTAGCTTTGGGGGGGGGGGGTGGCGCCCGTGCGCCCCCTATGGATGGGCCGCCACTGGTTAAATGGTTTGTCTCATCCCTATAAACTGATACATTCTGCTGGAGGTGTGTCCTTTTAAAAAACGACAGACTTGCTGGCTGTATCACCAGATGAAAAGAGAAGAAAGAAAACCTAAAAAATAAAATGAATTCAGCCATCACATCTAAGAATTGGTAAACTGGCAATATAATAAAAAGGAAGCAGAGCCTGCTTATGTAATATAAGATATGCAACATATTCATAGAACAAGCTAATTATTGCATTCCAGATTCAGATACAGTATTCATCTATAAAGGGGCTCTTATTTTCCAGAACTAATGACCCCCACATTGCACAGATCAGAAAGATTTCTGTTATACGGCTTCATCTGTATTTATCTGATCCCCCGTCATGCTCAGCCGCCACCTCTTTAATAAGAAGCTGCTTCTTGTCCTTGACCAGCTGCTTGAGGAATCCCAGTGCTCCAGAAGACATCGCTCGGACAGTCCCATCCTATTACAGAGACTGATTACTCCGAGAGGCCGGGAAATTATTTTTTGGCAGTTTGGCTGTAAAACTCTCTGGCCGGCCTCCCGCCGCTGTCAAGGACACGCAGGCCCCTCCGTGCCGTGCCAGCTCCCATCCTCGGGGGTGCCATCCTGTCTGAGTCACAGGGGCATAGCTACAGAGGAGACTCTGTCTAATATTATTAAGGAAGCCTTTTACTATCATCTGTCGGGAAGAGCAATGTTGCCGAGTCTGGCTATGTTACGGCAAGCTCTGAGCTCCGCTGCGACCACAGCCATGCTGAAGTTTAATCTGCTTACCCTTTGTCTTTCCTGATTTGCCCCTCATCATCAACACGCTAATTACACGTTTAAATAAAACCTTTCCATTTTCATGACATACCTTATTTTGGACCCAGTGATGTCATCACCGGGTCTCTGTACTTGTCTATGCAATGCAAGTTGATGTGAGTGCAGGGGTCAGGAGTGTGTAGTGCAAATGGTCAGTAGACAGAGTACAAACATTTTTATAAAAATTACCTCACTCCCAAAGCCAAAATTCCCCCTGTTCAGCTCTTTGCTCTCTCTCAATAGTAAGTGTCTTCTCCCCCCCCCCCCCAGTACAGACCCCCCCCAAGCTCTTCCCTTCAGTACAGATCTCCCCTCTCCAGCACAGTCCCCCCAGTACAGGTCTCCCCCAAGTATAGCTCCATGCAGTACAGGATTCTCCCTCCAGTACAGCTCCCAATATGATCCTCCTGCCTCCGGTACAGGTCCCCCCCCCTCATACAGATCTCCTCCACAGTGAAGACTCCCCCCCCCCACACCAGTACAAATCCCTCCCTTACCCCCAGTACAGATTTTCCCCACCCGGCCAGTACAGACCCCCCAAGTACAGCTGCTACCAGTACAGATCTCCCCTCCCTAAGTTCAGATCTCATCCCAATGTAGATCTTCCCACCAGTACAGCTCCTCTTTTATAAATCTCTCCCGTACAGATTTTACCCAACCCAGTGCGGACCAACCCCAATCCCCCACACCCCTCCACAGTACAGCTCCCAGCAGTACAGAACCTACCTTTCCCAGTACAGTTTCCCCCTAATACAGATCTCCCCCAATTAGATCCCCCCACCAATACAGTTACCCCCAGTGCATAGCTCCCTCTTCCCCCAGTACAGATTTCTCACCCACCCAGTACAGACCCCTGAGTACAGCTACACCAGTACAGATACCCCCAATACCGATCTCCTCCTCAATGTAGACCCCCCCCCACCAGTACAGCTCCTCCGGTACAGATCTTTCCATCCCCCCCACAGTACAGATTTCCCCCCACCCAATACAGACCCCCTGAGTACAGATGCCACAAGTACAGATCCCCCTCCTCAAGTGCCGATCCCCCCAATACAGATCTCATCCTCAATGTAGACCCCCCTCCCCCCACCAGTACAGCTCCTCCGGTACAGATCTTTCCATCCCCCCCACAGTACAGATTTCCCCCCACCCAATACAAACCCCCTGAGTACAGATGCCACAAGTACAGATCCCCCTCCTCAAGTGCCGATCCCCCCAATACAGATCTCATCCTCAATGTAGACCCCCCTCCCCCCACCAGTACAGCTCCTCCGGTACAGATCTTTCCCTCCCCCCCACAGTACAGATCTTTCCCTCCCCCCCACAGTACAGATTTCCCCCCACCCAATACATACCCCCTGAGTACAGATGCCACAAGTACAGATCCCCCCTCCTCAAGTGCAGATCCCCCCCAATACAGATCTCATCCCAATGTAGATCCTCCATCAGTGCAGCTCCTCCATTACAGACCTCCCCTGTCCCCCCAGTACAGACCCCTGAGTACAGCTACACCAGTACAGATCTCCTCTCAAGTATAGATACCCCCCCCCCCCCAATACAGATCTCCTCCTCAATGTAGATCCCTCCCACCAGTGCAGCTCCCCCCCCAGTACAGATCTCTCCCGTCCCCCCAGTACAGATTTCCCCCCACCCAGTATAGAAACCCCCCAATACAGATCTCCTCCTCAATGTAGATCCCTCCCACCAGTACAGCTCCCCCCAGTACAGATCTCTCCCGTCCCCCCAGTACAGATTTCCCCCCACCCAGTATAGACCCCCAGTACAGCTCCCACCAGTACAGATCTACCCTTCCCTAGTGTACACACCAGTATAAATCTCTTCTCCCCAGTACAGATCCCTAACAATACAGATCTACCCCCATGTAGGTCTCCAAACTGTACAGCTCCAGCCAGTACAGATTTTCCCCCACACAGTACAGCTTCCACCAGTATGGATCTCCCCTCTCACTGTACAGTGTAGATCCCCCCACCAGTACAGCTCCCCCAGTACAGATTTCCCCCCACCCAGTACAGCTCCCATCAGTACAGATCTCCCCTCCCCCAGTACAGATCCCCCCCACCCCACACAGAACAGATCTGCCTGCCCAGTGTAGATCACCCCCACCAGTACAGCGCCCCCCAGTACAAATCTCTCCACCCCTCTTCCCAGTACAGATCATTGTACACGATGATGCCAAGGGATAAGTACCGGGACATGGTTGTCCAGCTCACAGGTTAAGGATCCAGAACTGTTCCCCCTCACCAACTGATAAAACATGCCATAGCATGGGTGTACCACCCTGCATCCATTCTTTAGACCCCCCCCCCTTCCTTCCCACCCCTTGTCTCGACGCTGAGAGGGACCACCCACAGCCTAGAGTAAGGTGACCAGATTTTTAAAATGAAATCCGGGGACATATTTTTTTTTACTAGTAATGGCGGCAATCAGCGACTCTCTGCCCATCGCCGCCGCCCGCCTCACAGCCTGTCAAGTCTTACTCTCTGGGCCCCCGGCTACTACTGGGTGGGGAGCGGAGGAAGATCACTCCACCAGGGAAGGCAAGGAGATAAGCAGGCGGCTGACAGGGACTTGAGCCAAGGCAGAAGAACATGTGAGCGGAGCTGGATGGGCATTCACCCGAAACTGAAGAAATATTCCCTCCGATCCGACCAGCACATGATCATCAGAAAGGGGCACAGAAAATGGAAAAATACACCCCCCTGCACTGACTGTCTGTGAAATCGCCCCATGGCCCCTGTTCAAATCCAATCCAGGGACAAAACTGGGGACAGACTTGGTCCGGGGACAGTGTCCTCAATCCGGGGACTGTCCCCTGAAACCGGGGATGTCTGGTCACCCTAGCCTAGAGCATTGAGAAGTCAAGAACAGCCATGAGGTCTGCTATAGCAGGTAAGTAATGCGGACCCTCAGAGAGGGGGCCACTGCAAGCTAGGGTACCCACGTGTCCCGGATTGTCCCGCAATTGACATGTCTGTCCTGGGTCCCGGGCACCTTCATTCTGGGACAATACAATGTCCCGGAATGAATAGAGGACACAGCCACCCCCTACTAACTAATAACTACATTTCCAGAACTGGTTGCTAAGGCCGGCGTTGCCTGGCATCTTGCAGCCAGTGACAATTTACTTTCAGACAGTGAGACCGGGAGTGAGGTCTGCACCTAGTGCAGCACTGCTTGTCCCCACCCACCTCGGCACCTCGGCACCTCCTCCTTCTCTGGCACCCAGCAGGAAGCAGCAGGGACTGGTGTGATCTTCACTCTCCAGATAGTGACGCCACTCTTTTACTTCTACACACGTGGCTCATGCGGAGGGAGTGACAGCAGCACTGCATCTGGTGGCAGGCTATTGGTGGCAAGTGGCACTGCATTTGGTGGCAAGTGGCACATTCACCTGTCAAATAACCCGCCGCCAAATTCCCCATCAACCCCGAGACTACATTTCCCCCCGCCCCCCTCCTCATCTTTTTTTGGGGGGAAGGTGAGAGAAGGGGTGTGTCCCTGAATGGCAGTTTGGAAATGTGGTCACCCTACTGCCTTCAGTTAGCAGAGACATCCCTGAGCTATCCATCCAATCAGTGACTTTATCTAGGCTGAGATGCATTTCATAGTCTGCTGCAGGTAGGAAGGAGCATTTTCTCAGTCTCCTGATTAAAAGGCAACCTTGTAACCTTGTAGCAAGTCACAAGGTGAGAGGCTGCAGCAATGGGCTGATCTGTGTCAGACATTTGTGAACACAGCCAAGCCCAGGATTTACCTGATTGTGTCATCTCTGGGCCAGCATCACTGGATGATGCCTGAACAAAGATGGCGCCATCCTTCTGAAAAGAAAAGCAGATGAAGGCATTGTCACATTACTTAGCATGCATGAAAAAAAAATGTATGTGATGATCAGTCTTCTTTTGAACATTTGACGTGTTCCTTTTGTGAGCGTTTTGCAGTTGGCTCATCCCAGCCGACCGGATAAATCAGTATATGTGCGCCGCAATGCCGGGGTCACGGGACATTGGTTTGATTTTCCCTGGGAGAACGGGAGAGTATTAAACAAGGCACTGCAGTCGTTGGCCACCAGCCAACCTCACCTCCATCCCCGTCCCCGACCGCCATGATTCCTACTTCTCCCAGGCTCCAGAACCTAAATAATGGGACGCGGGGCCTCGGTGGAGCTGGGCAATATTTACTGAGACGGCTTCATTACCCCCCCCCCCCCCCCTCTTCCCCATACCTCCCGCACTAATGCTTGGCTGCAGGAAGCCTGGGAGGGAGTCACAGAACATGAGCAATGGATGAGAAGGACCCGAGCGACAGGGGAAATGAATGGTCTTATTAAAGACACTTTCCAAAGGCCTCTTTTTTTCCCCGAGTCGGCAAAAAGTGGCTCATTTAACTGAGTGTCACGAGCCGCGGCGTTGGCTGCTTTCCTGGTGCTGAAAAAGGCTGTTGGGGTTGACTACCGGTAAAGAGAAAACTACAAAGATCATCAGAATGTGATAATCACCGGCATTTTTATTTCTTCTGCTCATCGTCGTCTCCTGCCCGCCGGCGTTGTGTCCCTGCGTTCGTGAGCTGCGCGGTCTGCAAGCTTTAAATATGATAAACAATCAATTGACCTTAATGGTCTTCCGGTGTTTGCCGGGATAATGTCTAAATTAACAGGTCAGAGATGAGGCTGCTAGATTGTGAAGCTGTAAAGAGTATCTAATCCCAAACGGAAAAATAGAATATAGTGCGGCTTCCCTTTAGAATTAGTGCAGGGGGGGGGGTGGAGTTAAGCTTAAGAGGTGGCGAGCGCAGCGGCAAATTATGGGGGTGTCAAAAATGCAATAAAAGTGGGAGGTTGTTGAAGTATAAGCTTACTCACTGTGTACATGTTAATATAAGTCCTTGTACCCTAAAAATATTCCCTCCAGTGTAGTTCCCTCTACCAATACAGCTCCCCCAGTACAGATCTCCCCCTAACCCAGTACAGATGCCCCATAGTACAGATCTCCCCCTAACCCAGTACAGATCCCCCACAGTACAGATTTTCCCCCACCCAGTACAGAACTCCCCCCAGTACAGCTCCCCCCAGTACAGCTCCCTCCAGTACAGACCACCTGCCCCCAGTACAGATCCCCAACAATACAGATCACCCCACCATGTAGATCCTCCAAACTGTACAGCTCCCCCTAGTACAGACCCCCCCCCCAATACAAAGCTTCACTCCAGTGTAGTTCCATCCACCAATAAAGCTCCCCCAGTACAGACCTCCCCTCTCCCCAGTACAGATCCCCTACAGTACAGATTTCCCTCCACCCAGTACAGAATTACCCACAGTACAGCTCCCACCAGTATGGACCTCCTGCCTTCAGTACAGATCCCCCACAATACAGATCTCCCCCCATGTAGATCCCCCCAACTGTACACCTCCCCCAATACAGATTCCCCACAAAACAGATCTCCCCCCAGTGTAGTTCCCTCAATACAGCTCCCCCCAGCACAGCACTCCTCAGTACAGCTCATCCTCACCCAGTACAGCTCCTCCCAGTACAGGTTGCCCCCAAGTATAGCACCCCCAGTACAGATTTCCCCCCACCCAGTAAACCCCCCCCCACAAGGACAGCTCCCATCAGTATAAATCTCTTCTCCCCCAGTACAGATCCCTTACAATACAGATATCTCCCTGTGTAGATCCCCCAACTGTATAGCTCCCCCCAGTACATATCCCCCCAACACAGATCTTTCTTCCAATGTAGTTCCCTCCACCAATACAGCTCCCCCAGTACAGACCCTTCCCCCACTACAGATTTTCCTCCACCCAGTACAGAATTCTCCCCAGTACAGCTCCCACCAGTAAGGACCTCCTGCCCCCAGTACAGATCTCCCACGAAACAGATCTCCCCCCCCATGTAGAACCCACCCAACTGTTCAGATCCCCCCTCCCCAGTACAGATCCCCTACAGTACATACTTCCCTCCACCCAGTACAGAACTCCCCCCAGTACAGCTTCCACCAGTACAGACCTCCTGCCCCCAGTACAGATTACCCCAATACAGATCTTCCCTCCAATGTAGTTCAATACAGATCTTCTCTCCAATGTGGTTCCCTCCACCAATACAGCTCCCCCAGTACAGATCCCCCTCCCCCTCCAGCAGTACAGATCCCCCACAATACAGATTTTCCCCATGTAGAACCCACCCAACTGTACAGCTCCCCCAGTACAGATTCCCCCCAATACAGATCTTCCCTCCAGTGTAGTTCAATATAGATCTTCTCTTCAATGTGGTTCCCTCCACTAATACAGCTCCCCCAGTACAAATCTCCCCCTCCCCCTTCAGCAGTACTGATCCCCCACAATACAGATTCCCCCCCCCCATGTAGAACCTACCCAACTGTACAGCTCCCCCAGTACAGATTCCCCCCAATATAGATCTTCCCTCTAGTGTAGTTCAATACAGATCTTCTCTCCAGTGTAGTGCCCTCTACCAATACAGCTCTCCCAGTACAGATCCCCCCTCCCTCCAGCAGTACAGATCCTTCACAGTACAGATTTCTTCCTACCCAGTACAAAACTCCCCTCCAGTACAGCTCTAACCAGTATGGACCTCCTGTTCCGGTACAGATCCCATCAGTACAGATTCCCCGCAATACAGATCTTCCCTCAAGTGTATTTCCCTCCACCAATACAGCTCCCCCAGTACAGATCCCCCCCCCCAGTACAGATGCCCCATAGTACAGATCTCCCCTCCCCCAGTACAGCTCCCCCAGTACAGATCCTTCATAGTACAGATTTCCCCCCACCCAGTAAATAACTTCCCCCAGTAAAGCTCCCACCAGTACGGACTTCTTGCCACCAGTACAGACCCCCCCCCCCCCCCCACAATACAGATTCCCCTGCTTTCAAAAGCCCTAATTTCAGTACAAGATTGGAGCCGGTTCAACTGTACAAGACTGGAGGGGAGGCCGGTGGTCTCTCTCCATTGGTCAGAAACAAAGTATTTGAACAGATAAAACCTTTTGAATTTGGCCACTCCACATGGAGAGATAGGAAAAGGGAAATTATCACACCATTGTTAACCAAGTTTTTGTTAATTATACGTCAATACATCAGTCTATGTGGCCGAATGGCTTATTATACTAATAGATCTTTTAGCTGATGACGGATCGCTGAGGCTCATTCACGCTCTGTGTTGAAGTATAAAATTATATACATGGAGAGGAAATCCATTATGGATCCATTATAGAGAAAGTGAGCCCTTCAGTGATAGTCTGCTATGACCACCCGTGTATCAGTGGCATCTTTGCTGAAAATTGAAATTGACTGAATAAGTATTAACCGATTAGGTGAATAATTGTAATATACAAATAGTCCTTTGCTGTATATTTGTAGCTTTTTTAAGGGTCAGCCCATTCAAAAGTTATTTCATATAGGTGGAGTATGTTGGATTGGGCCATCATCTGTATTTATTTGAGGCTTCAGTAGTGAGGTAGCCCCAATGTAATTCCCTTTTACCCAGGAGCCTTTGTATTTATAAAAATTCCCATAGCTGTTTGTGCATCAAAACTGTGTGTAACTTTGTTATGCAAATAGGCAAAATCGAATGTTCTCAAGCTATGTTGTATGCAGATCGAAAGTGTGAATGAGGAAAATACCACATTATGGCCACTAGATGGGGCTGACTAGGAAATAAATATGCTCAAGAGCTCCATCAAGTGGCAATAATGCAGTATTTCCCCATTCATAAACGGCATTATGGCTGCTAAATGGTGCTGACTATCATAAAAAATGATTACATTCCTCAGCTCCATCTAGTGGCCATAATGCAGTGATCTCCCCTGTTTAAAAACTGCATTTTGAACCACTAGATGGGGCTGACTATAATAGAAAATAATTATGCTCATCAGACTCCATCTAGTGGCCATAATGCAGTATTTTTCATATTCCCATACTGCATTACGGCCACTAGATGGTGCTGACTGTCATAAGGAATAATTATGATCCTCAACTCCATCTAGTGCTATAATGCATTATTTTCCCAATCTCATACTGCATTATGGCCACTAGGTGGTGCTGACTATCACAGTAAATAATTATGATCCTGAGCTCCATCTAGTGACAATAATGCAATATTTTCCCAATCACATACTGCATTATGACCACTAGTTGGTGCTGATTATCATAAGAAATAATTACACTCCTCAACTCCATCTAGTGGCCATAATGCAGTAGTTTTCCCATTCATATACTGCATTATGATCACTAGTTGGTGCTGATTATCATAGAAAATAATTATGCTCCTCAACTCCATCTAGTGGAGTATTTGACACAGTTCCCCATAAACGTTTACTGTACAAAATAAGGTCCCTTGGCATGGACCATAGGGTAAGTACATGGATTAAAAACTGGCCACAAGGGTGAGTTCAGAGGGTGGTGATAAATAGGGAGTACTCGGAATGGTCAGGGGTGGGTAGTGGGGTCCCCCAGGGTTCTGTCCTGGCACCAATCCTGTTTAATTTGTTCATAAACGACCTGGAGGATGGGGTAAACAGTTCAATCTCTGTATTTGCGGACGATACTAAGCTAAGCAGGGCAATAACTTCTCTGCAGGAAGTGGAAACCTTGCAAGAGGCTCTGAACAAATTAATGGGGTGGGCAACTACATGGCAAATGAGGTTTAATGTGGAAAAATGTAAAATAATGCATTTGGGTGGCAAAAATATGAATGCAATTTATACACTGGGGGGAGAACCTCTGGGGGAATCTAGGATGGAAAAGGACCTGGGGGTCCTAGTAGATGATAGGCTCAGCAATGTCAAGCTGCTGCTAACAAAGCCAACAGAATATTGGCATGCATTAAAAAGGGGATCAACTCCAGAGATAAAACGATAATTCTCCTGCTCTACAAGACTCTGGTCCAGACGTACCTGGAGTATACTGTCCAGTTCTGGGCACCAGTCCTCAGGAAGGATGTACTGGAAATGGAGCGAGTACAAAGAAGGGCAACACAGCTAATAAAGGGTCTGGAGGATATTGGTTATGAGAAAGGGTTGTGAGCACTGACCTTATTCTCTCTGGAGAGGAGACGCTTGAGAAGGGATATGATTTCAATTTACAAATACCGTACTGGTGACCCCACAATAGGGATAAAACTTAAAGGGAGTTTAATAAGACACGTGGCCATGCATTAAAATTAGAAGAAAAGAGGTTTATCCTTAAACTGCGTAGAAGGTTCTTTACTGTAAGAGTGGCAAGGATGTGGAATTCCCTTCCACAGGCGGTGGTCTCAGCGGGGAGCAACGATAGTTTCAAAAAAACTATTAGATAAGCACCTGAACGACCACAACATACAGGGATATACAATGTAATACTGACATATAATCACACACATGGGTTGGACTTGATGGACTTGTGTCTTTTTTCAACCTCACCTACTATGTAATGGCCATAATGCATTATTTTCCCATTCACATACTGCATTATGGCCACCAGATGGTGCTAACTATCATAGGAAATAATTATGCTTCTCCTGATGCAGTATTTTTCCTATTCACTTTCAATCTGCAGAGATTTTAAAAGGTGTTGTAAATTGGTTTAGCTCTCTTTCATCTACCAAATGTTTATAGTACCATTTTTTTCAGACTGACCCAGACTATTATTGGCATGGGCCTTAACATATGATAGCATGCAATATATATATATATATATATTTATATAACTAAAACAAGGAGTAGTGTAACATAAACTCATTCCAGTGCAATCCAATAGATACATCAAACTCAATTTCTCTAACAATAAATGGATAATGATGTCAATATCTTCATCTCCACGGGGCAGTCAGTGGTGATAGGTTGTCCATAATACACGTGTTATCAAATATTTCCACCCAGAGCAACCCAATAAGTACTGATTTTAGTTATAATTAACAACCAAAATAATAATTCATATGAATACATCATTAAGTAGATACATCCATGGATTTAACCCCTCTATACTCCAATGTATTACAATACACTACATTACATAGATGAATCTACCTAACGAGATTACAGGCAGCAATAAAAAAAACGACAATGGATCTAATTGGCTGCAATTGCGCTTTAAGATCTAATGGGCACATGCTGGCAGCCAGAACAGGTTCTTGACCTCCACTACAGCAACAGTAGAGCTGGGGGTCAAGAACATACCCCAGCTGTTGGTTTGGACAATGAAGAACACAACCAAGACTCCTGATTGGACAATGAAGAACACAACCAAGACTCCTGATTGGACAATGAAGAACACAACAACACAACCTAGCCTCCTGATTGGACAATGAAGAACACAACCAAGCCTCCTGATTGGACAATGAAGAACACAACCAAGACTCCTGATTGGACAATGAAGAACACAACCTAGCCTCCTGATTGGACAATGAAGAACACACCCAAGCCTCCTGATTGGACAATGAAGAACACAACCAAGCCTCCTGATTGGACAATGAAGAACACTTCCCAGCCTTCAGAATGAACAATTAAGAATATACCCTCAGCCTCAGAAATGGACAGTGAAGACCACACGCCCAAATCGCCAGATCAAAGCACGAAGAACACTTCCATATTCCTGTTTGAACAATGATTGACCCACCTCCCAGTTTCTTGTTGGAATAACAAAGAAAGCATTCCAACTTCCTGATTAAACAATAAAGAACACACCCCCAGCCTCCTGATTGGATGCTAAAGAATACCCCCCCCCCAGTCTCCTGATTGGAGACGATAAAAAAACACACCCCCAGTCTCTTAATGGAACAACAAAGAAAGCATTCCAACCTCCTGAATAAACAATAAAGAACACACCCCAAACTCCTGATTGGACTATAAAGAACACACCCCCAGTCTCCTGATTGGACAATAAAGAACACAACCTCCTTTCTCTTGACTGAACAATGAAGAACACGCTCAGATTCCTGATGGAACGACAAAGACACATCCTAGTCTTCTGATGGGACAATAAAGAAGACACACCCGTCCCTTGACTGGACTATAAAGAGCACACCCCAGCCCTATGATTGGATGATAAAAAAACACACCCCCAGTCACCTGATTGGACTATAAAGAACAAATCCCCAATCTCCTGTGTGGACAATAAAGAACCCACCCACAGTTTCTTGCTGGAACAACAAAGAAAGAATTCCAACCTCCTAAATAAACAATAAAGAACACACCACAAGCCTCCTGATTGGATTATAAAAAACACACCCAGTCTCCTGTTTAGTCTTTTAAGCACACACCCCAGTCCCCTGAATGGACTATAAAGAACAAACCCCCAATCTCCTGTGTGGACAATAAAAAACACACCCCCAGCCTCCTGATTTGATGGTAAGGAACACACTCCCAGTCCCTTGACTGAACTATAAAGAATACACCCCCAGTCTCCTGATTGGACAATAAAGAACACACCTCCAGCCTCCTGATTTGATGGTAAGGAACACACCCCCAGTCCCTTGACTGGACTATAAAGAACACCCCCCCAGTCTCCTGATTGGACAATAAAGAACACACCTCCAGCCTCCTGATTGGACGATAAAGAATACAACCCCAGTCTCTGGGTTGGACTATAAAGAACACACCCCCAGTCTCTTAAATGAACAAGGAACACACCCCAGCCTCCTGATTGGACAATGAAGAACACACCATTAGCCTCTTGATTGGGCAATGGAGATAACACCCCCAGTCTATTGCCTGAACAATAAAGAACACACCCTCAGCCACCTGATTAGACAATGAAGAACACACTCCCAGCCTCCTAATTGGACAATCAAGGACCAGCAGCACATTGATGAGGCCATCCCTCTACTCTCTACAGAAGTAATACAGGAGAATGAAAAATATATTTAGTGCTAAAGCTGGCTGCCTTTATAAATACATGTCATGATGTTGTAACAAATACATAAAGCATTGATTGTTCCTTTTTGCCCTCCCTGAAATTCATCGGATTGTCTGACCTCTGGCCACGCCTCTCGCGTTTAACAAAGCGTTGTGAAGTGGGCTGGGAGTTGATGTGATGACACTTGAGTTTGCAGTCAGTGTGACAATGACCTTGTGGGAGAGGCGCCATGTATCTCTATTATTCCTGACATGGCGGCCTCACAACAAACTCAAGAGCTCGCCTTTTAAAGCCCAGATCACAATGGCAGCGCCCTCGTTGGCGGTTTGTAACCCGCCCGGCGCTAAGTGCAGAATCCAAGGCCAGCATCTCATCAGATGGAGGTATTATTATTCCTTTCATCAGAGGTAGGCAGGGTCCCCTTGGCAACTGCTGGATGAGAATGAGTTTCTGTATCTTCCCTTTGTTCCCTCGGGCCAAGTGTGTATGACTTGCAATGAAGTTTTTTGCAATACCCGGGAGGATTTCAAATATATTCCTCCATGCTGCCTCCACTACTCAATATCCATAAATCTGAAATGTCAGCGCAAAGCTTATTGTCTCTTCCCTGGGATCATTCCAAGAGAGAGCCGGGCGCCGGGATTACAGGGGTGCCTGGAAAACTGCAGGAAACATTACTGGCCAAGTGGCCATTTAACTCTCTACAACCTAGGAAGGAACATTTATTTGTATTTCTTACTTACCATTCTTCCCTCCCTACTTCCTTCCTTCCCTTCCCTCTTTCCTCCCCACTTTTACAAGATGGTACCAATTTATTATAAGTAGACCTTTTACTAAAGCTTCCTTTCCTTTCCCTTTCCCCCTTCCATTTCATTCTTATCATCCTTCTCTCCATCCCTCCTTCCTTCCATCACTTCTTCCTTCCATCCCTCTTTCCATCCCTCCTTCCTTCCATCCTTCCTTCCTTACTTTTACATGTTTGCACCAATAAATCACAAGTAGATGTATCTTAAAAGCTTTCTTTCTTTCTTTCTAAAATATAATTTAAAAATTAAATAATAAAAAAAAATGACTGACACCGTCCACTGCCCTACTGACACTGTCCACTGCCCTACTGACACCGTCCACTGCCCTACTGACACAGTCCACTGCCCTACTGACACCATCCACTGCCCTACTGACACCGTCCACTGCCCTACTGACACAGTCCACTGCCCTACTGACACCATCCACTGCCCTACTGACACTGTCCACTGCCCTACTGACACGTCCACTGCCCTACTGACACTTTCCACTGCCCTACTGACACCGTCCACTGCCCTACTGACACCATCCACTGCCCTACTGACACCATCCATTGCCCTACTGACACAGTCCACTGCCCTACTGACACCATCCACTGCTCTACTGACACCATCCACTGCCCTACTGACACCGTCCACTGCCCTACTGACACCGTCCTCTGCCCTACTGACACCATCCACTGCCCTACTGACACCATCCACTGCCCTACTGACACAGTCCACTGCCCTACTGACACCATCCACTGCTCTACTGACACCATCCACTGCCCTACTGACACTGTCCACTGCCCTACTGACACCGTCCACTGCCCTACTGACACCATCCACTGCCCTACTGACACCATCCACTGCCCTACTGACACAGTCCACTGCCCTACTGACACCATCCACTGCTCTACTGACACCATCCACTGCCCTACTGACACCGTCCACTGCCCTACTGACACCGTCCTCTGCCCTACTGACACCGTCCACTGACCTACTGACACCATCCACTGCTCTACTGACACCATTCACTGCCCTACTGACACCGTCCCTTGCTATACTGACACCGTCCACTGCCCTACTGACACCATCCACTGCTCTACTGACACCATCCACTGCCCTACTGACACTGTCCATTGCTCTACTGATACTATCCACTGCCCTACTGACACCATCCACTGCCCTACTGACACCGTCCACTGCTCTACTGACACCATCCACTGCCCTACTGACACCATCCACTACTCTACTGACACCATCCACTGCCCTACTGACACCATCCACTGCTCTACTGACACCATCCACTGCCCGCATCCTCTGATCTACTAATACCATCCACTGCCCTACTGACAATGTCCACTGCTCTACTGACAGCATCCACTGCCCTACTGACACTGTCCTTTGCTATACTGACACCGTCCACTGCCTTACTGACACCATCCACTGCCCTACTGACACCATCCATTGCCCTACTGACACCATCCACTGCTCTACTGACACCGTCCACTGCCCTACTGACACCATCCTCTGCCCTACTGACACCATCTTCTGCCTTACTGACACCATCCATTGCCCTACTGACACCATCCACTGCCCTACTGACACCATCCACTGCCCTACTGACACCATCCATTGCCCTACTGACACCATCCACTGCCCTACTGACACCATCCATTGCCCTACTGACACCATCCACTGCCCTACTGACACCGTCCACTGCCCTACTGACACCATCCTCTGCCCTACTGACACCATCTTCTGCCTTACTGATACCATCCACTGCCCTACTGACACCATCCACTGCCCTACTGACACCATCCACTGCCCTACTGACACCATCCACTGCTCTACTGACACCACCCACTGCCCTACTGACACCGTCCACTGCCCTACTGACACCATCCACTGCCCTACTTACACCGTTTACTGCCCTACTGACACCATCCACTGCTCTACTGACACTGTCCACTGCCCTACTGACACCGTTTACTGCCATACTGACACCATCCACTGCCCTACTGACATCATCCACTGCTCTACTGACACCGTCCACTGCCCTACTGACACCATCCACTGCCCTACTGACACCATCCACTGCCCCACTGACACCGTTTACTGCCCTACTGACACCATCCACTGCTCTACTGACACCGTCCACTGCCCTACTGACACCGTCCACTGCCCTACTGAAACCGTCCACTGCCCTACTGACACCGTCCACTGCCCTACTTACACCGGCATCCAATGCCTTAGTGACACCATCCACTGCCCTACTGACACCAATTACTGCCCTACTGACACCATCCACTGCCCTACTGACTGAAGCTGTCCTTTTTTTAAGGTAGGCTAAGTTCATATTTTTACAGTGACATTTTTTTTTGTAAGTTAAGCATATATTATGGGTACAAGAATGGTTTTGTTTTATTTGGCCATGCCCCTTTAAACCTCTCACACTGTTAACACCATTTGGCCACACCCACCAATCACTGCAGCATGCTACACAAGCCGCATTACTACTCTCCTTGGGGCACCCAAAGGGTTCCCAGGTCTTTTACAATCCTATAATGTATACTACAAAACATTTCCGTGTGCCACTAAAGTCTTCGAGTTAGGCCTGAAAAAAAGGTGGCAAGGTAGGCAGGAGCTGCTTGAAATGTGCATGACGACCCATCCAAAATATATGTCTGCACCTCATATGTTAGGAATCTCTGATTTATCTGGTCAGGTTTGGGTAGAATGAACCTTTAAGATACTGCAGAGGAATTCATGTAATAATCTCGTGGTGGTACGGTGCCGGAGATCTGACTCCATGCCAGCAGTGATTGGAAGGTCTGAGGAAGAGGTGACGTTTATATGAAGTTACTGATTAAGATGGGTTTAACTAATCGCCTGTCGCTGGCTTGCTGCACTGGCCCATTAACAGCCTCATAAAAGTCAGTGGACTCCAACAGTATTGATCCATAACCAACCCCAGATCAAACCCCTTCCAATGGGCCATAAATCCTCCCGCTCATGATAATGGCCGGCTGTGCGATTGTACCGGAGAGAGGTGAGATTTGGTGAAAGACGAGGCTGGCGATGTCAGAGGATGTACCATGGCTAAAAGATCTTACAGGGAGGGCTCTGAGTTATATGATCATCATTACACAACTGTATAGAGAGTTGTGGATTGTTTGCTATTCAAGCGAAAATTATACATTACACCCACTATACATTTTATCAACCATACATTGTATCATATATACATTATAACATCTATACATTGTATCATCTATACATTATAACATCTATACATTGTATCATCTATACATTATATCAACCATACATTGTATCATCTATACATTATATCATCTATACATTGTATCATCTATGCATTATATCAACTATACATTATATCATATATACATTATATCATCCATACATTATATCATCTATACATTATATCATATATACATTATATCATCTATACATTATATCAACCATACATTGTATCATCTATACATTATATCATCTATACATTGTATCATCTATGCATTGTATCATATATACATTGTATCATCTATACATTATATCATATATACATTATATCAACCATACATTGTATCATCTATACATTATATCATATATACATTGTATCATCTATACATTATATCATATATACATTATATCAACCATACATTGTATCATCTATACATTATATCATATATACATTATATCAACCATACATTGTATCATCTATACATTATATCAACCATACATTGTATCATCTATACATTATATCATCTATACATTGTATCATCTATACATTATATCAACCATACATTGTATCATCTATACATTGTATCATCTATACATTGTATCATCTATGCATTGTATCATATATACATTGTATCATCTATACATTATATCATATATACATTGTATCATCTATACATTATATCATATATACATTATATCAACCATACATTGTATCATCTATACATTATATCATCTATACATTACATCATCTATACATTATATCATCTATACATTATATCATCTATACATTATAACATCTATACATTGTATCATCTATACATTATATCATCTATACATTGTATCATCTATACATTATATCATCTATACATTATATCATCTATACATTATATCATCTATACATTGTATCAACTATGCATTATATCATATATACATTGTATCATCTATACATTTTATCAACCATACATTGTATCATCTATACATTATAACATCTATACATTGTATCATCTATACATTATATCATCTATACATTATAACTGTCAGCCTTGCAATGCCTCATGGGACTTGTAGTTTCGCAACAGCTGGAGGGCCACCAGTTTGAGACCCCTGAATTCTATGCATTATATCATCTATACATTATATCATCTATACATTGTATCATCTATACATTATATCATCTATACATTATATCATCTATACATTGTATCATCTATACATTATATCATCTATACATTATATCATCTATACATTGTATCATCTATACATTATATCATCTATACATTGTATCATCTATACATTATATCATCTATACCAGTGGTGCCCAACCAGTGGCCCGGGGGCCACATGTGGCCCACGGAGTATTTTGATGTGGCCCGCGACCTCCTGTTCTGGGATGGTTCAGAATAGAATAGAACACTGTTATTAAAGGTAATTTTATTACTAAGATCACAGTGTATAGATGGGCATATCTCTTCTGCAGTGGTAACTGGGCTGCTTTCACACTGATCCACAGGTGCAGAGCAGTGCACCAGCGGGTTACCTGCACTGAGCAATAGACTTCTGTTATTACCTGCGAGTTTGGTGAGCTTTCTGAAAGTGCACCAAACCTGCAGATATATAATAGAAGTCTATTGCAAAGTGCAGGAAAGTCAAAGGTACACTGCGTTGCACACACGGTGCGGGTAAACCGCAGCGCATCAGTGTGAAAGCAGCCTTGGGCCCCTTTCAAACGGTCAGTCCGACCAATTGGGCCCTTCATTCACCTCTAAGTAGTGGCAGACATAAACTGACTTGTGTCCTACCTCCAATCCGATCCCCTAAAAAGTATAGTGGGCTGTGTCCTTGTCCGCTCTGCATATGCAGAGCAGACTTGGACAAGCCATCCACCTGCTCCGCTCATTGTGGCCTGCGACCGGTTACCAAATCACTTAAGTGGCCCTTACTCTTCAAAAGGTTGGGCGGCCCTGATCTATACATTATATCAACCATACATTGTATCATCTATACATTATATCATATATATACATTGTATCATATATACATTATATCATATATATACATTGTATTATCTATACATTATATCATATATGTACATTGTATCATCTATACATTATATCATCTATACCAGTGTTTCTCAACTCCAGTCCTCAAGGCGCACCAACAGGTCATGTTTTCAGGATTTCCCTCAGTTGAAACGGCTGTGGTAATTTCTAAGGCAGTGAAACTGATCAAATCACCTGTCCAAAATAATGGAAATCCTGAAAACATGACCTGTTGGGGCGCCTTGAGGACTGGAGTTGAGAAACACTGATCTATACATTGTATCATCTATACATTATATCATCTATACATTGTATCATCTATACATTGTATCATATATACATTATATCATATATACATGGTATCATCTATACATTATATCATATATATACATTGTATCATATATACATTATATCATATATACATGGTATCATCTATACATTGTATCATATATACATTATATCATATATACATTATATCATATATACATGGTATTGTCTATACATTATATCAACTATACCTTTTTTTATCATCTATACCTTGTATCATCTATACCTTGTATCATCTATACATTGTATCATCTATACATTATATCAACCATACATTGTATTAACTATACCTTGTATCATCTATACATTGCACCAAGTATACATTGCATTGACTATACATTATATCATCCATACATTGCACTAACCATACAATTAATCATCTATACAATAAGAGTTATTTACGAAAGGCAAATCCACTTTGCACTACGAGTGCAAACTACATGTGCAAAGTGTACTTGAAATTGCGCTGAAAGTGGACTTGGAAGTGCAGTCGCTGAAAAAAATCTGAGGGGTAGATCTGAAATGAGGGGAAGCTCTGCTGATTTTATTATCAAATCATCTGCAAGTTAAAATGCTGTTTTTTATTTTTCTTGCATGTCCCCCTCGGATCTACAGCGACTGCACTTCCAAGTGCACTTCCAGTGCAATTTCAAGTGCACTTTGCACTTGTAGTTTGCACTTGTAGTGCAAAGTGGATTTGCCTTTCGTAAATAATCCCCTTTATATCAATCATACATTATATCAACCATACACTGTATCATCTATACATTGCACCAATTCATCTATGCATTGTATCAACTATGCATTGTATCATCTATATGTTGCACCAATTATACAGTAGTTACATAGTTAGTCTGGTTGAAAAAAATAAAATATATATATATAATCCTATGTATACAATCCTATATATACAATCCTATACTCACAGGGACATGTATATTACTTTGAGCAGTGAAAAAAATACTCCTCCCAGCCTCCTGAGTTTTGATGTCACAGGTTCTCCCTCTTCTACAGCATTATTTACACATAGGGGTTGATTTACTAAAGGAAAAGCCACTTTGCACTTGAAAGTGCACATGGAAGTGCAGTCGCTGTAGATCGCTGTAAATCTGAGGGGAAGCTCTGAAATTAGGGGAAGCTCTGCTTTCAGTGCACTTTCAAGTGCAAAGTGGATTTTCCTTTAGTAAATCAACCCCATAATGTCATTTGAGCACCTTTTAGTGCTTTGATACTTGAGTCCAGCCTGCCATGATGACACTGCACTCAGGGGGCGAGTCCATGACAGCCTAGGCTCAAAGGAAGTGGGTTAAATGGCCCGGGCTGTCATTGAACACAGAAGACTGAGGACATCTAATGGTGCAAAAGCAGTACTGCAGTGCACTGCTCAAAAGCTTAAAACGTGTAACTGTATGCTTGATTTTTTTCTTGATTTTTTTCTTTTCACATAATTGTAATAATTGTCACAGCATTAATTGGTGCTATCAGCTGATAAATTTGACTCACGCCAATCAATCATAAGAGACAAGCTCAGCAGTCACGTTCCAATCCTCAGCTCAGAGGGAGTGGGTGAGAATTATTTTCCACTCGAGTGACTCGGCACGAATTCCGCCCAAACCTTCTCACGATTCCCCCCCGTTCTTCAGAATTTACTAAGGTGTGAATAAATTGAGTATGTATATTTATTCCTGCCGCATCCGCGCACTTTTAGGGCAATCAATCTCGTGTCGTTGGTGGAATTGCATACAAATTAAATTACATGATCCCGGCTCAGAGAGGTGAATGGGAGACGTTACCAGGCAAAGCCAATTTATCCGGCGCAGATCTGGTGATCTGAAATGCTGATTTCATGCTCAATTACCACCTATTCATTCCTCCGTAGAAGAGTTTGGGAAAAATGCAGGGGGGGGGGGAGATGTGTGATTTTTGCATAGTGGAGTTTGCTCAGGTGTATACAGAGAGGTAAACAGTAACAAGCACACTGTCTTCACCCCCTCCCCCTCCAAGCATCAGAAACTGATTTGTTTTCTCATTCTGATGGCTGTAAACTGATAAAATATGGACACACAGGGATGTGTTCATTCAAAAAAAGTTGCATAGCAAGTCGCCAAGTGAAAGTGCATGTCCATTTGTTCTGTGCAGAAAGACTAAAAGGTAGAATGTTTTTCATTGATTTAAACTTCCGCTTTTAGCCACTAGATGGTGCTAAGTATTAGGCCGGTTTCACACTGGGGTGGTGGGTGCGGTGGCGGTATAGAGCTGCTATTTTTACCGGCGCTATACCGTCGGGATTGCTAAGGTATTCGGCCGCCAGCGGCCGAAAAATGGTTAATACCCCCCGGCAAACCGCGGCTACAGCCGCGGTTTGCGGGCGGTATTACCGCGGTGTCCCATTCATTTCAATGGGAAGAAGCGGTGGAGGAGCAGTATACACACCACTCCTCTCACCGCTCCAAAGATGCGGCTAGCAGGACTTTTCACGTCCTGTTAGCGCACCGCTCCAGTGTGAAAGCCCTCGGGCTTTCACACTGGAGACAATGGAGCAGCTGTTTGAGGGCAGATTGCAGGTGCTATTTTTAGCAAAACAGCGCCTGCAAACCGCCCCAGTGTGAAAGGGGCCTTATAGGAAGTTCCTATGAAACTTAGCTCCATCTAGGGGCCAAATTGGTTACTTTCCCTTTTAAATTCAAGGAAAAATATACATTTTTTTCCCTCCACACCACATTTGGCCACTTAAAGAGGAAGTAAACCCTGATGGGTTTTACTTCCTCTTTGTTTCCCTGCAAA